>ML786392.1:162190-217227 GCA_009831015.1 Picea engelmannii | reverse complement strand
TATCAAGAAGGATATTATTCTTGCTTGTTGTTTTGTTGACCTTGCTCCAGGTCACATGAGGAAGCTATAGCGAAGGTTGCAGAAGGCAACGTGCTAAAGGAGAGATCATAAATGAAGCAATCATCAGTGGAAAAGAAGAAGGCAGGTCACTCAGAAGCTGCCATGACCCACGCTATTGAAGAATACATGTGAACTCTAGAAGATTAGCTCACATCAACTACAAGGCGCTACCATACATATGCAAATCTATCACAGGTTTACCAGAACTCAAAGGTGATCATGAAGGCGTATGCAATTGATGTGCACAAGGGAAGAACGTCAAGAACTTGTTTCCGAAGAGGGACAACAAGGCAAAAGGAGTCCTAGAACTCATTCATTCAGATGTATGTGGCCCAATTCCATCATCCTCCAATAATGGGTATGTATACTATGTATCATTCATTAATGATTATTCTCGTAAAAGACCTGGATATATTTGAAGTATTCAACAAGATCAAGGAATTCAAAGCCTTGATAAGAGAACCCTTCTGTAAGGAAGATTAAGATACTCAGGTCAGATCATGGAGGAAAATATACCTCAAAAGAATTCGTGAATATCTGCAAAGATGTTGGGATCAAGATCTCTAACAAAACGGTGTAGCTGAATGGAAGAACAGAACCATGCTGGAAGCTGTGAAGATCAAGATCTTCCTATGTGCTTATGGGCAGAAGCAGCAATGACAGTTGTTTATGTGTAGAACCGATTTCCCCATAGTGCACTTGGGCTCAAGACACCAGAAGAGATGTTCACTGGAAAGAAGCTAGAGGTAAGCCATCACAAAATATTTGGTTGTCCAATGTTTATTTGTATACCGAAAGAGAAAAGAAACAAGCTGGAACCCTTCAGGAAAGAAGGGAATACTGTGAGGTATCCAAGGCCTTCAGAATCTACATACCTGGTCACCGCCACATTGAGATCAGCAGGGACATGACCTTTGATGAAGAAGCAGCACTTAAGAAATCAAGAAGATGTCAGCTTGAAGAAGTATATGAAGAGGAACCTGTAAATCCCAAGTTTGCAGAATCAATGAGGGAGGTTCCCAGAGCTACAGAACCAGTGAGGGAAGTCGTAACTTCCCCTGATAAGGAACTTCTATAACTGTTCAAGAACCTCCTCAAATGACCTTCTCCCATAAAAGAAAGCCTGCTTGGGAAAGAGAGCTTATTCAAGATGGAGAGAAGTATGGTGTTCCAGAAGGAACCTCGAGACAGGTGAAAATACCAAAGCCATTCTCCAGTTACATGGCTTTGATATGTGATCTCCCAGATGAAGAGCCTACCTGCTCTGAAGAATCCATTCAGAGAAAAGAATGGACAGATGCCATGACAGAGGAATACCAATCAAGTATGGGAAATAGTTCCTAGATCAAAGAATAAAGATGGGGTATCCTACAGATGGCTCTTCAAAATAAAACACGCTACTGATGGAAGTATTGAGAAATATAAAGCAAGATTTGTCGCTCGTGGATTTTCCCAAAAAGAAGGAATCGACTATAAAGAGACATTCGCTCCTGTGGCCAGATACACTTAGATCAAAACCATTATAGCTCTTGTTGCCAAGATGAAGTGGAAGCTACACCAGATGGATGTGAAGACAACTTTCCTGAATGGTGTTATCGAAGAGGAAGTGTAAATAGAGCAACCCCAAGGATTTGAGGTTGAAGACATGAAGTCTCATGTCTGTCGATTGAAGAAAGCCTTATACGGATTGAAGCAAGATCCCAGAGCTTGGTATGGACGTATAGACAGTTTCTTGACGAGCTTGGGCTTTACCAAGAGTAAAGTAGATTCAAATATCTACTTCAAGATCATGGATAATGAACCAGTAATACTATTACTGTATGTGGATGACTTATTCTTAACTAGAGAAGAAAAGATCATCGTTGAATGTAAACAGAGACTTGCCGCAGAATTTGAAATGAAAGACCTTGGCCTAATGCATTACTTATTAGGTCTTGAGGTATGGTAGAGTCCAGAAAGGATATTCCTTAATCAAGGGAAGTACACGGTCAAAATCTTAAAGAGATTCAACATGCTAGAATGCAAGTCCATGAATACACCCATGGAAGCGAAGCTGAAGTTGTTGGTCGATACTTTGTCAGACTTGATAGATGCCACACGATACAGACAGATTATTGGATCGTTGATGTACCTGATGAACACCAGACCAGACATATATTTTGTAGTGAACACCTTGAGTCAATTTCTGGTAGATCCCAGACGTGTTCACCTAGTGGCTGCAAAACATCTGATGAGGTACCTTAAAGGTACAATGGATTATGGTCTCAGCTATGATGGAGATCGTGAATTCACATTGAGTGGATATACTGATGCAGATTGGGCAAGAAGCGTTGCAGACAGAAAAATCACTTCCGAATGTTGTTTTAGTTTGGGATCAACCATGATCTCGTGGCAGAGTAGGAAGCAATCCAGTATTGCTCTCAGCACAGTGGAAGCAGAGTACATTGCCGCATGTTCTGCTAGTTGCAAAGCTATATGGCTTCGAAAGTTGTTGACTGAACTATTTGACTTGGAGATGAGAGCAACCGTGATTCTATGTGACAACCAGAGCTGCATAAAGATGACAGAGAATCTTGTATTCCATGATAGGTCGAAGCACATAGAAATCCGTTATCATTTCATCCGTGACATGGTACAGAGAGGAGCCTTGAAGCTCCAGTACATTAGCATGGATGAACAGGCTGTTGACGTGTTGACCAAACCTCTATCTCGTGTAAAGTTTGAACACTTTCGAGATAAGCTTGGTATAGTCCGAAAGGACCCTCCCTGAAAGGGGGAGTATATATATTTATTCCTTGCTTCTGACCTCACTATTAGACATAAAGCAAGATGAGTCATTGCTTCTAACCTCATTGTTAGACGTAAAGCATGACGTTGTGTGTTCCTTGCTTCTGACCTCACTATTAGACGTAAAGCAAGATGAGTCATTTCTTATGACCTCGTTGTTAGACGTAAAGCATGACGTTGTGTGTTCCTTGCTTCTGACCTCGCTGTTAGACGTAAAGCAAGATGATTCCTTGCTTCTGACCTCGTTGTTAGACGTAAAGCAAGATGATGATGATTCATCACTTTTGACCTCGTTGTTAGACGTAAAGCGAGATGATGTGTGATTCCTTGCTTCTGACCTAGTTGTTAGATGTAAAGCAAGATGATTCCTCGCTTCCGACCTCATTGTTAGACATAAAGAGAGATGATGTGTGATTCCTTGCTTCTGACCTAGTTGTTAGACGTAAACCAAGATGATTCCTTGCTTCTGACCTCGTTGTTAGACGTAAAGCGAGATGTTGATGTGTTCCTTGATTTTGACCTAGTTGTTAGACGTAAAGCAAGATGATTCCTTGCTTCTGACCTTGTTGTTAGATGTAAAGCAAGATGTGACTGACACTGAGCTACCAGCTTATCAACTGTGACATTGAGCTAGTGTATTATTGTGATGTGCCAGCCTAGTGTTGTGATGAGGTATCATTTTTATTGATACATATTGATACATATGATGATGGAATTCTTTCGAGAATGATGATGTTGTCGATGAAGAAAACTTCCGATGACTTGTAAATGTGTTATCCAATGTTCCAAGATGATATTGACGATACTATCCTCTTGATGCCACTAATGATGCAGACCTCTCTCGCATGATGTTGTTAAAGAATACCCTTCTTGTTAAGGGGGAGTGTTGAAATAATGTAACTGCAAAGAGTATTCTTATTATTATTTGATATATTATTTATAGGATTAATCCCCATTGTGGATTAATCATGTCGGTAATTGTATTAGGACCAAATCCCCTTTTGCGGATTGGTCAACAGACAATTATAATAGGCAGAATAAGAAGTTGGCCCCAGCAGTAATAAGAAGACCAAGAAATATAATAAAGGTGGGTTTACCCACCCAGATTAAGAAGTCGACCCTGCCAATGAAGAGACACTTCACACATACTAGAACTTGTATAAATAAAGGAGGCTAGTGCCTCATTTGAACACAACTCACTTGCTCATTCTCTTATGAGGCAACTTGCAATTACCAGTTGGAGAGAGGGAGAAGAGTGGCACATCTCTTGGAGAGGACTATCTGTATTGGTTTGAGTTATCTCTTGAACATTGTATAAGATATTTATGATAAGGAAGTTTTTGCTGGGTTTTCTTCCCCTAGAGGGTTTCCCAGGATAAATGTTGTGTCTCTTGTGAATGTGTATTTCTTAGTGATCTTGTTCTTATGATGCTCTTATCTATTAAAATGCAAAGAACTATAATAATGGCATAAACATTAACATGACTCACTATTGAGAGTGATGAACAGTGTGGTCTAAGGCTAGGAGGTTCGTGGAAGGTCTACACATAGTTGGTGACATTATTACCAAGATAAGTGTCAATTGTGTGATAAATTTGCATGTTGCATTGTTATTTACATGCTTATTTTTATGGGTTTTCATATGTGTGGTTATAACTATGTTTATTTTTATGGGTATTTCCTATATATGATGCATGTATCTGTTTACTTTTATTTAAGTGTGAATCCATGTATTTATAGATGTATTTGTATGTTCTCATTTTATATACAATGCTTCTGCAAGAGTTATGTGTGTATGTATCTTAACTGCATGCAGTTTGAAAAACGTTATGTGGCATAGCTCAGTTGGATACTGGGTATGTTACAGTATGTTCCGCAGAGAGAAAAGTAAGAGTTCTTTGGCATAGCGTGGCCTGGCATGGATGGTCGGGGACACTAAAAATTGGTATCAGAGCTTCAATTTTCAACATTGAGCCTCTATGGGCCGAGAAAGTTGAGTTGAAGCGAAATGTCACAGAGGATTTATTTCGAAGTGCCCAAATTTCAGTTTGTAGAGTGTCCATGGTAAAAAGTAACAACAACTAGGTGGAATTGGGGAAAACCCCCAATTTCTGTTGTTAAATTCATGAGAAAATGGGGAAATTCTTCCAAGTGGTGAGATACTATTGTTTTAATATCTGTTCTAGCAAATTCGGACCTGGAATTGGTCGAATTTGAAGTTACAGAGAAGCCTTAATAGTTGGAGCGAGTTTTATAATTAAAATTCTCAATTCGCAAATTGATTTTTGGATAAATTCATTCCAGAAATGTCATCCCACAAAGATTTGTTGTTACAGAGGTTGAACTGGTGTTATCGGGTAAAATTTAACGAATTTCATAGTTGCAGAATGTCTATGGTAAATTGGGGAAAAAGTTAAGAAAAAGCCCCAATTTCTGCAGTGGAATTCACCAGGAATTGTTGCGCATAAAAAAATGAGTGTGTGCAGGTGGGCACACTAAAAATGCATGATGCGTGGTGAAAAGCTTGTGATAGGTAAAATTCAGCACTGCGCAGTGTTGGGTCCTTCGTTTTTGGGAAAGAATTGTGCAAGTTTTGACTAAGCACGAGTTGCGCAAAACCTCATCAGAGGCTGGTAGAAAGAGTAACAAAAAGCAGTTGCGGTAGTCTTCACGACGCCTACTAGGCAACAAACGGTTGCAACAGAACAATAAATTGCACAAGACGAGAATGAAGACACAACCTAGCTATACATACAGGGTTGAATATAAGTGTAAAGGGGGGAGTTAGGTTGAGTAGAGTTGGGTTGGGTTGAGTCATGTTGATCAGAGTCACCCAAGTTTTGGGATTAGTCATTAATGCTTGTTGTAAGTCGAGAAAAGACAAGCCAGAGTCTGTAATGTATTAACTGTCAGTTGGAGAGTTGGAGCTTTGAGGTATGAGTCCAGATCCAAGAGTCTGTGATGTTCCCTACTGTGTAAGTTTGAGTCAGTAATAGAGAAATATCTCAAAGATAATATGAAGAAGGATCAAATTTTAAAACATGATGTGTCCTTTTTTGGTTACTTATGCATTACAACACTTCTTTATGGCTTATGAGTTCTATTTGATGGTTCTATGTTTAATTGTTGCTCACAACATAAGTAGGTTCAATTCTTGCATTTAGATGGTTCAGATATTTTAATGACTCTTGTGCAAGGACAAGAACAAGTTCTGAGTGCTCTATGGATCCTCTTTAGTCTTCTTCCTACCCTTCCCTATCTATCTGTCTCAGTAGTGCTTCGGGTGAGACTTCTTCTCTTCGAAGGAGATGAAAATGCCAGCGCTCTAGACTACATGGTACCTTTTGTTGGTAACCTGAGAAGGACCCTGGTCTGATCAAATTCGTGCCAACAAAATGGTTTCGTTGTTGGGACCCATGTTAAAAGGGAACTTGTAGGGATAATGTTGTCGATGATTCATAGATCTGGTATTGATCAATGGTGGGAAAGGAACTGTGACACCTTCATATGGAAAGAAGCGGGACTAAGAAGAAAATCGTTGGAAAACACTCGCGAAGCAATCCTTTACTCAGAAAGATCAAGCAACCAATATGAGATTTTCTGGTTTAAATTCCCAAAAGAATTGTTTCACTATATAAAGAGGCTCCAAGAAGCTCCATAGTTCCAATGATGGGCCAAGAAGATCTGTGCGTGGGATATCGAAAAGTTAGCATCACTCCAGAGGTTGGACTACCCAATCGCATGAGCTGTGGATTTCTGGGTTAGCACCATGCTGGAAGGACACATAATCGAATTTGCAGCTGAGAGCCACTAGTCTTTCTTGCAGGCAGAGGAAATTTTCAAGAAAGGCACAAGGGGAAGGTTGTTGAGAGAAATCCCCTTGTGGATTAAGGCTTTCTTGATGGAGGAAGGGATGTTGATTATGTCCCCAACCAAGATGGCAGCGTAAACACCCTCGCTTGGGGTAGGGAGAGACGAGGTGAGGGTCATGGAATGAGGAAGGGGAAGGGTTCTTTGACAAATGGGGGGGAAACAACAAGAAATGGATTCAAGATATGAGTGATCCTTGAAGAGAGTCGCCATAGTTGAGAAGTGGTGGTGTGGAAAGATCAAGAAGGTCGCAAGACAATCTGAAAAGTTGAGGAAAGAAGGAGGATCGTGAGAAGTAGAGGAAAGAAAGATGGAAGAACTACAAAGGATGAGAATACAGGAATGAATGGTCAGTCAAAGATTAAATGAGAGAGAAGAAAGGAGAGAAAGAAGTCCCAAGGAAGAGGGAAAAGAATCAGAAAGCGTAGAAGAAAGAGAGGAGGAAGTCGACATGAATCTTGGCGGAGACAGAGAATATTCAGCCCCGATAACAGGAGAAATCAAGAATCCGGTGGAAGAAATCATCCCAGTAGAATCTAATGAGACCCCCCAGATCAAAGAAAACCGCCCTGAATCTAGTGGTTCCAACCCTGAATCACCCATACCCCAAGTGCCTTCTATACAAGAAGTAAGTCTGATACTACCCTCTCATGCTATTTATGTTCCAGTACAATTAGTTATTCAGTCACAACCAAGAAGTGTGGGTACAGGGATAACATTGGGATCTCTCGGTAGATCACAAGCAGGACCGTTAGGGTTCATACTGATACGAACAATAGGACCAGCAATGGCCAGTCAGGACCAGCAATGGCCAGTCAGGTGGGAGGATCGATTGCCCGATACTCAAAATTTTGGTTAAGGGAGATGAAGATGTCGAGCAGCATTGGTTCTTGTGCGAAGCCATCTAGAGATCCAGAGGAACTCCGGATGCGAATAAGTTGGTCGAGTTCCAGACTACCTTGAGAGGTTTCACTCTCAAGTGGTACATAAATATCATTGAACCAGAAGTGTCAGGGACACAAGATCAAGCATTCACACTTGGCCAGGTACAGACGAGGTTCATAGCATAGTTCAAATTGCCTCAGTTAGAACAACAGGCCCTATTTGAGTTGTGTGAGATCCAGCAGAGGGAAGGTGAATCAACCTGGGAATACAACCAGAAGTTTAAAGATGCCATAGGAAGGTTGGCACATCCAATTCACGAAGAACATAAAAGGGAATGGTAGATTCAGGGGATGTTTCCTCTAACTCGGATTCCTCTAACACAATAGTGGATAGCCACATTGACAAATGCCTTGGAACAATCAATGAATATTGAATCCATGGTAGGATACCTTGGGAGATTAAGAATAACCTGACCCCCAGTAGTTATTAATCTGGCACAACTACAAGGGCAGATATCGACACTTACAAAAAAGATTCAGGAATTGGCGATACCTAGACCATGATGACCACAGGTTTGGTGCAATGGATACTATACGGAAGGTCATCTGGTGAATGAATGTCCATAGATGAAGGGACTGGGATCTCCTCATAATCTGATGGTACCCCCAGCAGGACCTATAGGAGGAGTTGTGCAAGTTTTGATGAACTCACCATTCCATAACCCCACCCCATATCATGCTTTCCCAGGAGGCCAAGTAGCACCAACAACAGAATATTGTGAGATCTGTCGAATCCACGAGCATGGACCAAGACAGTGCCCCATCATGCATAAGTATTCGACAGTACCAAAAATAGTGCACTGTGAGTTCTGTGCATCCACCATGCATACTACCAATCAATGCAGAGCACTGGACACACTCACGAATAGGCTAGGCCAAACAACATTCAGGGTGAATGAAAACCTGTAGGGACTAGGAAGAGGTCGAGGAGGTGGAACCGGAGGAGACTTCAGAGGAGGAAGAACTGAGGAATGAGGACCAAGAAGATGTTATAACTATGACGAACAAGGTCACTTGACCAGAGATTGTCCTCATCCAAGGCAGCCATGGTTCTCTCACTGCAGAACCAATGGACACACAACTGAAGACTATCTAGATTTAATCGCAAAGTGGGATGATAGAGTATGACAAAGAGGAACTAACCTTATTAGTTCAGATATCAAAAGGATTTCTAAAGGATAGTTTCCCAATCTTAATGTCATTACTCGAGGAGGAGCAAAGACATGAGATGATGCTGATACTCTACCTCAGATCCAGAAAGCAGCACCTAAGGGAGATAGGTATGACCCCCTAAAGAAAAAATTGTTCTTTAAATATTCCATAGAAGTATTCCATAATATTCCTAGTCATGAAACACAAGAAAATTCCCCACAGTCGAATGTATACCTTAAGATGGCGCAAGCCCCTACTTCACTCCCTACACCCAAAAACCTTGTAGTCATACCAAGATAGTTTGAGCAACCTCAAATCGCAGTTGACCTCTAGTTTCAGTTATTCTCTGACATTATGGGGAATGATCAACTAATAGAAAAGTTGTGCAATGCACTGTACCTAGTTTTAGGGAATGAAGAAACCTCAGAAGCAAGGATAAGGGCTAATCTTCCTAAGAAAAGTACTCAGAGAGTGCAGTGAACAAAAGTAAGAACCGAAAAAGAATTATGACCAGTAGCCCAATTAGATGACTTCGAAATTAAGGACATCATGTTGGACCTAGGGTCATATGTGAACATTCTACCCAAGAAGACCTGGGAAGTCTTGGGAAAACCGAGACTCGCATATTCCCCAATTCAGTTAATAATGGAAAACCAATACTATATCTTTCCCTTAGGAAGACTGGATAACATGGAAATCGATGTAGCAGGAGTAAAAATAGTGGTTGACTTTGAAGTCATTGAGATCATGGGAGACAAGGACCCCTACCTTACGCTACTTGGCATCGATTGGGCCTATGACAACTATTTAGTGATCGACCTAAAGAAATACACCATGACTTTTGAAGCTAAGGGAATCAAGGTAGTTCAACCTTTGGATCCATATGTAGGACCCAGGTAAACATAACCAACAGACAATAATATGGAAGGAGAAGACCTAGACCAGTTGTACACTGTAATAGCTGGGACCAGAAATGATTATATAAATCCTATTACGGATGGATCAATAAGCTAGAGAAGTATACAGTCAGTGGACAAAGATTCAGAACTGAATTTTGATAGTTGGCAACAAGGCTCACATGAACAATTCTCAAGGAGATGCACAACTCTCAGAATGACTAGATGGATTGGGACCGAAGCTAGAGAACACCTAATATACGATGACACCTCGGACCTAGACAATTTTTTGTAGAAAATGGAAGAAAATGTGAGAGAAGATCAAAGAATCTCAGTACTAGATATAGCTTTCCATAACAACCCCTCCAGATGGTGGGCCACTCATAAAGTCGTACTCAAAACTTGGGACGAGGTGAAGCAAGCTATCAAGTATAGGTTCTAGAATAAGGAGCAGTTGGAATTAGGGATGTAGACGGATCCCCACATTGCGCAACTATTCAACGGAGAATCGGATCCTAGAATCCACATTGAACAGTGTGTAACACAGTGGCAGGCCACGGAGATACCCTCTCACTTATGGGTTTAGGTATTTCCCCACTCTCTAGGCCCAATCCCGAAATATTGGTTTGTACATGAGGAAACCAAAAGACAGACCAGTGATTGGAAAACACTGGCAGTTCAATTCTGTAAAGACTTCTCATTCACAAGTAAGTACCTTAAACTTGAACTAGCTCTGCAAAAGATTCAAGAACTTTTGTTTACAGCCAATAGTAATAAGATATCAAACTTTGTAGTGTGCCCCAAGCATACCCAAGAACTTTAGAATAAATTCCACTTAACCTCAACTGGAAATCCTATAGAATGCTATCAAATTGGCAAACATTCAGAAACCTGAAGAGACAAAGGGGAGAAGAGAAACCCAAAATACCATACCTAGCCAGACCGATAGTTCCTATAATCACCCATTAAAATTGAAGAGACTCAACATAGGGACCGAAGAGAAACCCAAGATAGCCTTGGTGGGAGATTACTGGGATGAACAATCCAGACAGGAAATAAAGAGTTTACTGCGAGAATATGAGGATTTGTTCCCAAAGACTTTTTTCAGAATTAAAGGGAATCACGGGAGTCATGGGAGAGATGAAGATTGATTTAAAACCAGGATCCAGGATTGTTAGACATAGACCATACCGTGTTAACCCCAGGATAAAAGAGAAAGTTAATAAGGAGATTGACAAGATGTTAGAAGCAGGTCTCATTTTTTCGGTAGAAGAAGCATAGTGGGTCAGCCCAATAGTCATCCAAAGAAAGAAATACACAGAGGATATTAGAGTCTATGTATACTATAGGAGTCTCAATGCCGCCTATGTGCATGACCCTTTCCCAACACCTTTTACTGATGAAGTACTCGAACAGGTTGCAGGGAAGGAAGCATACTCATTTACAGATGGATTTTCAGGATACCATCAAGTCAGGATCGCCTAAGAGGACAAGAGAAAGACCACTTTCATTACTGAATGGGGATCTTTTGCATACAACATGATGCCATTTGTCTTAAAGAACGCCCCTACATTTTTTTCCAGGATTGTGATAACAGCCTTTAGAGAATTCACTCACAAATTTATCGAAGTCTACATGGATGATTGGAAAATATATAGCCTTCTCAAGGAACATGTAGCACTGCTAAGGCTAATGTTTGACAGATGCAGAGAATTGCAAATCTCATTAAATCTCAGAAAATGTATCTTTTGTGTGCCACATGGAAATCTGTTGGGCCACATAGTCTGTTGAGAAGGAGTATTGGTAGACCCAGCTAAAGTTGCAATCATTGTGAATATGATGCCACCTACGAGTGCTAAATAGCTGTGCTCCATACTAGAGCATACAGCTACTATCGTAGGCTCATTCGAAGATATGCCAACATTACTACACCTCTGGAAAACCTCCTAAAAAAGGCTGAAATGTTCTAATGGACTCCCGAATGTGATAAATCATTTGAGACACTTAAGGAGAAGCTCATTACAACATCGATTTTGATATTCCCAAACTGGGATAAGGAATTCCACATCCATGTAGATGCTTCAGGAATTTCCTTAGGAGCTATCTTAACGCAACCTAGAGATGGAGCTATGGATCACCCCATCTACTTTTCGAGTCGAAAATTGTCATAAGCAGAGCGCAACTATACAACGATAGAAAGGGAAGGCTTAGAAATTATATATTATTTACATAAATTTAGACATTATCTGCTAGGTTCCCATTTCAAATTCTTTACTGACCATTCTGCATTAAAATACCTAGTTAACAAACCCGTGCTGGAAGGGAGAATTTGTAGATGGATATTGTTATTTTAGGATTTTTCCTTCGAAGTTATCATCAAGATGAGATGATGAAACATCGTACCTGATCATCTATCCAGACTAGAGTCAGGAGAAAGTGGTGGAGCAGTGGACGACCAACTCCCGAATGCAATTTTTTTCAGGATTGAGGCCATAACGGAATATATAGACGACATAACAGTCTTTCCCAATACAGGAGCTTGTCCTAAAACATATTCTGCAACCCAGAAACACCATATGGTTGTTAGAGTAGCAGATTACCAGTTGATTGTCGGACAATTGTATAAACTAGGACTAGACAACATTCTCAAACGATGCATATTGGATCACGAAAGGCAGGGTATACTCTGCGAATGCCATAGTGGAGTTGCAGGAAGCCACGTAGGAGGAAAGGCCACAACACAGAAAATTCTACAAGTAGGACTTTTTTGGGAAACGCTTTTCAAGGATACAAAATCATACACTAGATCATGCGATTTTTGTCAACGAATGGGCAAGCCGTCACGCCAAGATGAACTACCACTACAACCAGTTAGAGCTCTACAACCATTTGAGAAATGGGTAGTTGACTTCATCAGACCAATCAACCCCACAAGAAAACATTCAAAGGATAGATACATCATTACTGCAACTAGATACCTTACCTGGTGGGAAGAAGCAGTAGTGGTACAGGATTGTTCGAAAGATACGGCTGCCCGGTTCATCTTCAAAAATATCATTACCCACTTAGGATGTCCCAGGAGCCTAACTAGTGACTAGGGAGCTCATTTCATTAGCAGCACCATAGCAACACTTACAGCAGAATTTATTATTTAACATCACAAGAGGATTCCATACCACCCATATGCCAATGGAACAGTCGAAGCCTTCAACAAGATCCTAGAAAGGGGACTAACAAAGGTTTGTCGTGCAAACAGAGAGGAATAGGATGATAGAGTTCTAGCAGTACTATGGGCCTACAGTACAACCACCAAGAAACTCCACAAATACACATCGTTCTAGCTAGTTTATGGAAGAGAGGAAATGTTTCCTGCAGATTTCATCACTCCAAGCCTATATATTGCACAAGTCACACATATGACAAAAGAGGAATCAGTGGCACAAAGACTTGCAGAGCTACAAGAACTAGACGAAACCATAATTCTAGCAGACTTCCATCAGTCTGTTGAAAAGGCAAGACAAAATTCTTGGCATGATAGACACATTAAAACCAAGGTATTCACACAAGGGGACAAGGTGTTACTCTACAACAGTCGATACCAAAAGAATCCTGGCAAATTGTGTATGCACTGGTGGGGACCTTTCATAGTTGCGGAGATCTGACCTTCAAGAGAAGTTAGACTCACACAACTCAATGGTGTGCTATGACTGGGATGGGTGAATGGTGCTCGCCTGAAGCCCTGCCTATATCAAAACTAAGAAAG
The DNA here is from genome assembly GCA_009831015.1 of Picea engelmannii. Lineage (NCBI taxonomy): Eukaryota > Viridiplantae > Streptophyta > Pinopsida > Pinales > Pinaceae > Picea > Picea engelmannii. The sequence continues at coordinate 203,755 of ML786392.1, read as the reverse complement.
AAGGACAGTTTCTCCAAGTCGACGGAGCTTGTACAATAGTTAGATTTGAGTTTTGTTTTCTTTTTTTTGAAATGTTGTAAAATCAGTTAATAATTTCTATGTGCGCAGTGTCACACCATAACACATAGTTCATTTGTTTTGTTTAAGCATTGGTTGCTACAGAATGAACAACTCAGTAGTACAAGACCTAAAGCATGGAAAATTCCATTAATGGAAATCATTAAAGATGGCGGAGACAACCTTTGTGGTCAGAGGCGCCATGAATCCCAATCCAATCTGAATTATAGGCCATGCAAACCCAGTCTAGTCACAACCTTTATTGCCATTCTAGTACCTAGACTGAAGTTGTTAATCCATAAAGCTGAATTATTTCAAGATGCCATCGAAGTTCACGCCGGGACACCCACCTGTCAAACAAAAAGGTCTCAATTCGGCCACATCCCTATTCCACTCAAATAAGTAAATGCCAAGATCGCCCAATAGGATTTACCTTCATTAAATCACCCCGTCAAAAAAATCACACCCAGGTGCATCTATACGATCATGATGACGAGCAGTTACTGCTAAAAATTCCCAACTAAGCTAGGTATAAGGCTCTCAAAACTCTACCGAGAATGTATTGTTTCTAAAAATGAGCATAGCCATTTCTGAATCCAGCAGCGTGAACCAGTTGGGACCACTGTAAAAGTTGTAGAAGTAGCCCTAGTTCTTATCTACCATAGAAGCACAAATGTCAAGAGCCACAACAAGCTGAAGCACCATGATGAAATAAGTAGTAGCAGATGAGCCCTATGAGCCCCGGGTCGAGATCATGGGTGACCTCAAAGGAAAGATAGAGCAAGTCAATCTCCTCGACCTTGATCTCACGGATTTAGCCTTGTTCCCACAGATGCACACAAATGTCTTTTGAGAGATGGCTCTAGATGGAGCCAGGGACATACAACTCGTACCAAAAAAAGGGTTCATCAACTTATTTAACTCAACCACCATGAACCTGAGAGACTTACCAGTCTTTGGTACCACAGGCGAGATGGCACGCTGCACAGAATTTTTGATCGATAGAGTGCATGACAGAAGTCTATGGTTGGATAAGAAGTATCCAATCTAAGCACAAGATATCTAGCAGCTTACTGGACTTTCATCCCAAGGAGAGGATATCTCGAAAGGATTCAAGGGCCCCGACAACCACGAGAAAAAGAAAGGCGAGCTTAGCCTATATGAGAATTTTAACACAAAAAGAGGAGGATGCACAACAGTTATTGAACCAATTATGCCTGAAACGGTCCGGACTGGATGCTAAATCATAGCCAGCAAGGTTATGAGGTCTTACTATAGGGGAGAATGTACCCTAGATGCGCTATCAGTCACTGACTTTTGCGCACAAGGAGCAGTGTTCAACCGGTGTAGTTTCTTGCTGAAGGAACTACTAGTGGATTGTGAAGAAGCACAGGAGAAGGGAGGAACCTTCACCTATGGATACCTACTTGTGGCATTCACAATGCTCAAATGGACACCACCTATGGGTAGACAACCGAAAATCCCAGATAAGGGTCGCATGGCGAAGATGTTTGATCCATGCCAATCCAAACCGGACTCGGAGAACACAACACTCAACAATGCAGCCTTTGCCAAATGGTATAATGATATGATAGATGCAACACAGAGGCTATGCATCCTGTAGGAGCTTCTCAATTTCAACATGTGGAACATTTCCTTCAGCATGAACTGACACAACAAATTCGTCTGGCCGAGACATGCCAGCCGGGAACATTTCCACACATAGATGATACCGTTCTACTTGGATGAGGAAGATTTCGATAAGGAATTCATATCATGGACAGGAGTTAAATGCGACCTACGTAAATCAGGGATGCATTACATTTTTCCTACAGATCTGCTCAAGAAAAAAGACCAGCAAACAGGAGAGGGACTGAGTTCAAGCCCCGAGCATAAGAAGCTAGATGCTCCGACACAAACAGACTTAGAGGAGGAAGAAGAGATACCACAGCTGGAGCGGATGAAAATACCCCCCCTCCCCCCCTGACATCTACCAGATGATGTTGTGTTGTCAGGTGCACAGGTTAACCAAATATTCAGCATTGTGCTTGGTATCGAACCAGTGGTGAAGAGGCCCAAAACTGGGATCTCCCCGAACAAACCCCTAAACCCACAACCCCTTGCATCTGTCACTCCCTGGACCCGCGCCATGACCAAAACAACCACTATCATTGACATTCAAGATGACCCTAACCCTGAAACACTCTCATCCACATTTATCATTGAACACCCTCCACCACCACTCCAATTACCAAACCTCATCCTAACCAGTCCACATTAGACAATAACCTCATAGTCGATCCAGCTCGACCACCCAGAGACATAGGAACAATGACACCCACAAATAACCAGAGAACCACCCAAGACAATATCGAAAATTATCGATCCCAACCCCAAAGCCTCAGAGCAGAGCACAATGTTGGGTGTTCCGAATCCGAACACCCAGAAACAACAACCTAAGTCTTTCGCATAGGAAGAAGACGCTCGCAGCAGAGAGGAGAAGGAACCTGAAGGTGACCATAAAATCACCTCACCGGCCAAAGGTGAGGGTGCCCAAGAGATCAAGGTGCATGATGTAGAAGCACCAGAAGATACAAAGATACCAGATGTACACAATGAGCCAGAATAAACAACAGAGCAAGATATGATAGCCATAGAGCTCAAATGGAACAAGTTCTCCAGAACCCCTAACAATATGCAGAATTGATGCAACTCTGCATATGCAAAACATAGGTTCTGACTCTTCTGCCAGCAAAGATAAAGTTGCAAATCACACCAGTCCCACCCACAGAGGAAGAGGTAGAAATGCACTCCGACCATTCAACTCACGACCAAGCTAAAGAAGTACAGAAAAGAGACAACACAACAGTTCCTTCATGAAGCATCACTCCTCGCCTGGAAATGGCAGGACAAAGTTGAAATCTTTCAAGGAGTAAAGCACCGAGCCTTAGAGTTGGTACCGGAATTGGGGCCTTCGTTTGAGGAGATAAAGGAAGAAAGGGCACAAACAGAAGAGATCAAAGAAGAAGAAAAGTCGGACAAGGGAAAACAACAGTTGCTCCTGGAGGATGTGAAAGAAACAAGCACTTGACTCGAGGACGAGTCAAGGATTGTGGTTGGAGCTTGTTGGGCCCTTCATTTTTGGGAAAGAAATGTGAAATTTTTGACTAAGCATGAGTTGTGCAAAGCCTCATCAGAGGCTGGGAGAAAGAGTAACAGAAAGAAGTTTAGGTAGTTAGCGAAATGCCAACTAGGAAAAAAACGGTTGCAACAGAACAAGAAAGCGCACAAGACGATAATGAAGACACAACCTAGCTATACATATGGGGCTGAATATAAGTGTAAAGGGGGGATTTAGGTTGAGTAGAGTTGGTTTGGGTTGATTCATGTTGATCAAAGTCACCCAAGTTTTGGGATTAGTCGTTAATACTTGTTGTAAGTCAAGAAAAGACAAGCTATATTTTGTAATGTATTAACTGTCAGTTGGAGAGTTGAAGCTTTGAGGTATGAGTCCAGAGCCAAGAGTCTGTGATGTGCCCTAATGTGTAATTTTGAGTCAGTAACAGAGGAAGATCTCAAAGATAATATGAATAAGGATCAAATTTTAAAACATGATGTGTCCTTGTTTGGTTACTTATGCATTACAACACTTCTTTATGGCTTATGAGTTCTATTTGATGGTTCTATGTTTAATTGCTACTCACAACGTAAGTAGGTTCAATTCTTACAATTAGATGGTTCATAAATTTTAACGAGTCTTGCGCAAGGACATGAATGAGTTCTGAGTGCTCTATGGATCCTCTTTAGTCTTCTTCCTACCCTTCCCTATCTATTTGTCTCAGCAGCGCTTCGGGTGAGACTTCTTCTCTTCGGAGGAGATGAAAATGCCAGCGCTCTAGACTACATGGTACCTTTTGTTGGTAACCTATGAAGGACCTTGGTCTGATCAAATCCATTCCAACACGCGGAAAGGTATTGGCGTGTTGGTGCACACGCTACATTTTGGTGTCGTGCAATAAANTATATATATTAGTGTGCGAGCGTGCGCGCTAAATTTCGGCATCGTGTAGAAAAATGTTGGTGTATAGGACCGTGCAATAAATTTATAATTGTGCAGTGTGCACACACATAATAATGATGCGCGTGGTGTGCGCAATGTTGGCACAGCGCAGTGGAGTATGGTAGTTGTGAGCGTAATGTGGGTAAATGTGGTCGCACGACAATTTAGTGAATGGTGTGCACAAAGTATTGGTGTGCGGTGGGGAGTACTAAAATTTGGCACAGTGCAGCACATCAAATGAAATGCGCATGGAATATCAACGCACGGTGGATACTGGCGTATGCTACAAAAACTGTGCACAGTGGATACTGGCGCATGCTACAAAAACTGTGCACAGTGGATATCGACGCGCGGTCCCAAAACTATGCACGGTGGGTATTGGCGCGTGACATAAAACTAGTGCATGCAAGTTATTGGCGCGACAGAGAAGTGATACACAGTGGTTTTAAAGTGCGTGAAGCACAATTTACCTTGTGTTTTTATGCACATGGTAAATACAGGTGCAAAGATTGAAATTTCTGTGCGTGAAGTTGTTTGAATGGTGAACAACAACAGAAAACCAGTGATTTTCTGCGACGTTTTATATCATTTGAACGCCATCTTTTTGCAACGCGTTTTTGAGGGCCTTAAGAGCATTTTTAGCAACTCAAAAACCATGAGACAAAGGTATATCAAAGATACACTCTGTCTCTATATCTCAAATAAAATAGCTCGGAGAGAGATTTCTAATGGTGTAAATTGTTCGTCAAACGGAGCTTTTATGAGAAAGTTACAACACAAACAATGAAGGGTAAATTTTAAGACCCCACTAGCTTCAAAGAGCCATAACTTTCTGCTTCGGCATCGGATTGAGGTGTAGAAGCAGTCAATGGAAATATATTGAACCATAAAAGACATTCCGAGAGCTAAATTAAATTTCTTAGCATGTTAAAGGTATTTAATATGGAAAATAAGATACCTATAGCATTCCAGACCAAAAAACACAAATTGGCCTAGAAATTCAGCAGGTTGTAACTAGCAGCCCAGAACCCAGAATGAGGTGAAACTTGGAAAGAATGTCCATAATATGTTTATGTAGAAACCCAATTGAGATCATACGAAATATTCAATGGATTAAGTGCAAGAATTCATAATTACAACGCAAAATTGTGCCAAGTGGAAGTATGAACAGAAAAGTTAATGGGAAATTTTCAAATAACCATAACTTTCTGCTCCAGACTCGGAATTGAGCATGTGAGTAGGCATTGGAAAATAATTGGATAGGGGAATATAAATATCCACCCCTAAAATTGATCTGGGCATTCAAATTTCCAAGAAATCAGAAGAAAGAATTATGATATGTATTATCAAACCAGAATGGTTCGTATTTTTAAGAAATTGTTGAAACAGTTATCCTGACAAAGTTTTGTTGGCTGCACATTTTGCAGAGTTACCAACAAATAGATCAGATCAGGATCATCACAGAGTCTAGTAGAATGGAAGAGGCACAAGGGACTTACAGTCAAGAGGATGAAATCAGAGGAATGGATGTCCATTTGGGAATTGAAGGATGAAACTCGAATGGACATGGAGAAGAAAGGGATGAAAACATGAATATGGAAAAGACCATTAAAAATTTATAGAAGGATGTCCAAATCCATAAATCTAATAATGAAAGTATTATGAGAGCCAAGGAGAAGCAGGATGAATTCAACATGAAATTATTGGAGAGATTGAACAGAATAGAAAAGAAATTGGATAAGGAGAGTGGCTCAAGCAAATCAAGAAGTCACAGGCCTTCTGATGAGAAAAGAAAATTCAGAAGTGTTAGCAGACATCACCACCACTCCCCAAGGCATTCCAATAAGAGAGCACATAGAAACTCAATTCCATCCCCTGTCAGGAAGCACAAGAGGTCTGGGGTGGATGAGCTACAAGGAGAAATGAACAAAATCAAACCTCTTACATTTGATGGTGAGCACAAGAAGGATGAAGATGCAGAAACATGGTTGTTGGGCATGGGAAAGTATTTTTAATTGAATAATTATTCTTCTCATGAAGAAGGTAGAATTGCTATCTATCAACTCAAGGGAAATGCATTCATGTGTTGGAATCAACTTGTGCAGGTGCAACACATTAAAGAGAAAAGTGTTACTTGGAGAGAATTCAAGAAGTATTTTGAGAAGAAATGCTTGACTAAGAGATATTATGACAAGAAAATGAAGGAGTTCTTTGAACTCAAGCTTGGGAGTATGACAATAGATGAATATGAGAGAATGTTTTTAGAACTGCTGAAATATGTCTCTTTAATCAAGGATGAGACAGTTAAGATTCAAAGGTATTTGAGTGGATTGTCATCATTTATCAGTGACAAAATACAGTATGATGATCCCAAGACATTGGAGGAGACCATAAGGTGAGCTAAATGGCTTTATGATCAACAAAAATCAAGGCCAACTTTCCAAAAAGATTGGGAAGAAAAAAATAAATTCAAGGTGGATCAAAGGAAGAAGGGATCTAAGCCACCATTCTTCAGAAATAATCCACAGGGACAGCAAACTCCTACAGAGCCCAGAACGATTGAAACAGGGGGTCAAAGGCCAAGGCAGCCACCTATTCAATGTTGGGGTTGTAAAGGAGATCACATGTTCAGAGATTTTCCTCACAGAGGTGAAAAAGAGAGAATTGTTCACAATGTATAGCAAGATGAAACAATGGAAGACATGGGCAGAAATGTGCCAAGAATCTATGCAGCCCTAAAAAATAAGCAAGTAGAGTATCAGTCACATATGATTGAAGTGGAAGGTATGATCAACAACCAAACCATTGTTATTTTAATTGATTCGGGAGCTAGTCATAGTTATATAGATCCTAATATGGTAGAAAGTTTGCATTTGCCAAGAAGAAAGCATGGGAAATCTTGGTTGGTGCAGCTAGCTACAGGAGCCAAAAGAAAAGTTAATGAGATGGTTAAGTCATGTCTTATGGACATGAATGGAATGAACACCAGGGTAGATTTGAACATCTTGCCTTTAGGTTCCTATGACTGTCTAATTGGGATGGATTGGTTGGGACAACATCATGCTATGTTGGACTATCATAACAAGGCATTTACTTTCTTGGATGAGGAAGGGAGCCTAAGAAAAGTTCAGGGAATTCCCAAGGTTGTAACCATCAGAGAAATTTCAGCATTGCAGCTGAAGAAATGTTATAGAAAAGGGTGTCAAATATTTGCAGCTCATATGGAAGAGACACCTAAAGATAAGGTGCCAAATTTGGAATATTATGCAATCCTGGAAGATTTTGAAGATGTATTCAAGGAGGTGCCAGGAATACCCTCAAAGAGAGATATTGATTTCTCTATAAATTTAATGCATGGAGCAGCTCTAGTGTCAAAGACTCCTTACAGAATGAGTACACTAGAGCTGAAGGAGTTGCAAATGCATCTTGAAGAACTTCTGAAGAAGGGGTATATATGCCCAAGTGTGTCACCTTGGGGTGATCCAATATTGTTTGTGAAGAAGAAAAATGGGACATTAAGATTGTGCATTGATTTTAGATAGTTGAATAAAGTGACTGTTAAGAACAAGTATCCTCTGCCAAGGATTGATGATCTTTTTGATCAATTGAAGGATGCAAAGATATTTTCAAAGATAGATCTTAGATCAAGATACCATCAGGTAATCATTAAAGAGGAAGATATCAGCAAGACCACCTTCAGGACAAGGTATGGTCATTATGATTTCACAGTGGTGCCATTTGGGTTGTCAAATGCACTAGTTGTTTTCATGTGCTTAATGAATGGTGTTTTCCAAGAATATTTAGACAAGTTTGTCATTGTCTATTTGGATGACATTCTTATATACTCTAATTCGGAAGAAGATCATGAGAACCATTTGAGAATGGTGTTGCAAGTATTATGGGAGCATCAGTTGTATGCCAAATTGAGCAAGTGTTCATTTTATCAAAATAAAATTCATTATTTGGGGCATATCATTTCAAAGGATGGGATAGCAATGGATCCTGAGAAGATAGAAGCCATTAGAGAATGGTCAGCACCAAATAATGTGACAGAGATCAGATCATTCATGGGCCTTGCAGGATACTATAGGAGATTTATTGAAGGATTTTCAAAGATTGCACACCCAATCACTTCCTTGCAAAGAAAGGGTGTGAAGTTTCAGTGGACATTGGATTGTGAAAAGAGTTTCCAACACTTGAAACAATTATTAACAAGTCCTCCATTACTAAGGATTGCAGACTCAAATGAAGACTTCATTGTATGCACAGATGCATGTAAAGAGGGACTTGGTGGAGTCCTCAGTCAAAATGGGTTTGTTATATGTTATGAATCAAAGAAGTTAAAGGAGCATGAAAGACACTATGCCACTCATGATTTGGAGTTGGCAGCCATAGTGCATGCCCTGAGGAAATTGAGACACTACCTCATGGGGAAAAGGTTTGAGCTAAGAACAGAGCATAATGGTCTGAAATATTTATTTGATCAGCCAACTCTAAATGCTAGGCAAAGCAGATGGTTAGAATTTCTAAGCGAATATGACTTTGATATAAAGCATATCAAGGGGAAAGAGAACAAAGTGGTTGATGCACTCAGCAGAAGAGTGCATGAAATGCATGCTACAGCCATTAGCATGTACCAATCAAATTTGAAAGATAGAATTACAGAGGCCACCAAATCAGATTTGCATTACAAGGAATTAGTGGCAAAATTACAGCATGGTATTTTGCAGCATAAAATTGAAGATTACAAGCTAGATAATGATGAAATTCTCATGTACAGGGGAAAAATTTATGTACCAAATTCTAATGAATTGAAACATATGATATTGAGAGAAATGCATAATGTGCCTTATGTTGGGCACCCAAGATATCAGAAAACTATTACAGTTGTCAAGAGCCAATATTATTGGACAGGCATGAAGAAAGAGGTTGTTGATTTTATTGCCAGATGTTTGGAATGTCAAAAAGTAAAGGCTGAGCATAGACACCCAACTGGTTTTCTACAACTATTACCCATTCTTGAGTGGAAATGGGAAGTTGTAACAATGGATTTCATCACTAAACTTCCCAGAACAAACAAGCAACATGATTTTATCATGGTAGTGGTGGATAATCTTACTAAAGCTGCCCATTTTGTTCCAGTTAAGCTCACTCACAAGGCAGCGAACATTGATGATGTTTATATGAAACAAATTTCTAGATTACATGGCATACCCAAGACAATTGTGTTTGACAGAGATCCAAAAATTACCTCAAAATTTTGCAAGGAATTATTTAATGGATTTGGAACAAATTTGAATTTCAGTACAACTTATCATCCAAAATCAGATGGTCAAATAGATAGGTTGAATCAAGTGATTGAATATATGTTAAGGATGTATGTGATGGATAAACCATCAAAATGGCAAGACTACCTACACTTGGTAGAGTTTGCTTATGACAATGGGTACCAAGCATCTCTAAAATTGAGCCCATTTGAGGCACTTTATTGCATAAAGTGCAACACACCAGTAAGATGGGATAACCCAGCAGACAGAGCAGTGGTTGGGCTAGATTTGCTCATGGAAATGGAGGAGAAAATGATAAAAATAAAACAAAATTTAAAGGTTGTCCAAGATAGGCAGAAAATCTATGATGATAAAGGTAGAACTCAGAGGGAATTTAAAGTGGGTGACCATGTATTCTTGAAAGTGAAGGCCAACAGAAGTTCCCTGAAGTTGGGAAATTGTTCAAAGTTGATAGCTCGCTATTGTGGGCCATTTTAAATCCTAGAGAGGATTGGTCCAGTTGCTTATATGATTGCATTGCCTGCATATATGTCTGTTCATAATGTATTCCATGTATTATTTCTAAAGAAATATATACCTGATGCTAATCATGTTATTGATTGGAATGTGACTCAGGTGGAATAAGAAGGTGATTTCCAAGTGCATCTGATACGCATTCTGGACTGAAAAATCAAACAGCTCTGAAATCGAGCCATAGGGATTGTTAAGGTCCAATGGACCTAGTATGGTCTTGAGGATGATACTTGGGAACATGAGGATGCAATGCGGGAAGAATACCCGCATCTTTTTGAGGATTTTTGAAATTTTGTTGTACATGGGTACATGATGTACTGAGGAAAGTGCATAAATAAGGGGAGGGGATTGTAATATCCCTAAGGCCGAACCCAAATGTAATGTAAATGAAAATGTAATTAAGCTAGTGAGTTGCTTGATATCATTTTTGTATGCACATTTCATGGAATAGTGTGTGCATGTACTGCGCAGTGAAATGATGAAATGTGCACATTCCAGGATACTACACGTAGCATCTTAAGTGTGCGAGATTGTGAGGCCAGTGAGCCTTTTTGTATATAGTATGTTTTATAGGTTGGTGAATCAGTTATTATAAGCTAGGATTCTTATGTTTGGATTAGTCCAGAGATCCTAGATGTTAAAGGCCAGTGCACCTATTTTTGTATATGTCTCATAATTGATATAAAATACATTGTTGTACACAGATTGACCACGATAAAGGAGATGGGGGACTAAACTCTACTAGTTAGGGAAAGGGAGGGGATAAGTTAAGGAAAGGGGTAGAGCTAGGGAGCTTAAGCCAAAAAGGAATATTATATTAATATTTCTTAAATATAAAGTATGGATAAATAGTCTATCCTAAGTTCTAAAGTTGGGGACAAGTGGACCAAAGTATCTCCCAACATGACAAGTGTCAAGTTGGGGACATGCATACATATTGTTGGGACTTAGTTCATTTCCTATCATCTTTTACATCATTCTTTCCATCATTCCTTCCATCATTCAGTCATCCAGTCAATCATCCATGAGCATGCACACACCCATTGTGATATCTTTCGTACCTTCATGACTATACCTGAACTTGTATCCATAGTCATTTTATGAGGGTGTAGCTGGTTAGCTTGGGATTTGGATTGATGAAGTGGGTTGTCAGGACCGTGAGATATTAAAGAGGTGGGTTGTCAGGCCTGTGAGAAATTCTCTGGGTGAGAGAATTGTTTGGGATTGATTTCCTGAATGTGATAAACTGCAGCTATAGTGCTATGAGACTTCCTATCTGACCTGTTGTTGAAGCCCGGAAAGGAACTGGGGCAGCCAAAGGACTGTTGAGCAGAGAAGGTGAACACTTCTTGGGTGGGACAAGCATGTGGGGAATGAGGGACTGTAGGCTATTATCTTGGTTTGGCACCTGTGACAAAGTCTTTCTTGTTCTCTATGAGCCTTTAGCCTGGTTAGGAATCCCTTTACCCGGGTGGAGTTTAGTCCCAACTTGGGGGTGACTCACTGTTGAGGGTGATGAACAGTGTGGTCTAAGGATGGGAGGATTGTGGAATGTTTGCACGCAGTTGGTGACATTATTACCAAGATAAGTGTCAATTGTGTGATAAATTTACATGTTGCATTGTTATTTACATGCTTATTTTTATGGGTTGTCATATGTGTGGTTATAACTGTGTTTATTTTTATGGGTATTTATTGTATATGTTTACTATTATTTCAGTGTGAATTCGTGTATTTACAGATGTATTTGTATGTTCTCATTTTATATATAATGCTTCTGCAAGAGTTCTGTGTGTATGTATCTTAACTGTGTGTATGTATCTTAACTGCATGTAGTTTGAAAAAAGTTATGTGGCTTAACTCAGTTGGATACTGGATATGTTATAGTATGTTCCGCAGAGAGAACAGTAAGAGTTATCTGGCGTAGCGGGGCCCGTCATGGATGGTCGGGGACGTTACAAATTGGTATCAGAGCTTCAGTTTTCAACACTGAGCCTGGATGGGCCCGAGAAAGTTGAGTTGAAATAAATGTCACAAAGGATTTATTTTGAAGTGGCCAAATTTCAGTTTGTAGAGCATCCATGGTAAAACGTAACAACAACTAGGCAAAATTGGGGAAAAGCCCCAATTTTTGTTGTTAAATTCATGAGAAAATGGGGAAATTCGGCCCAAGTGGTGAGATACTATTTGTTAATATTTGTTCTAGTAAATTTGGACCTAGAATTGGTCGAATTTGAAGTTATAGAAAATCCATAACAGTTGGAGCGATTTTTATAATTAAAATTCTCAATTCGCGAATTGATTTTTGGATAAATTCTTTCAAGAAATGTCAACCCACAACAATTTGTTGTTACAGAGGTTGAACTAGTGTTATCGGGTGAAATTGAATGAATTTCATAGTTGCAGAATGTCTATGGTAAATTGGGGAAAAAGTTAAGCAAAAGCCCCAATTTCTGCAGCGGAATTCACCAGGAATTGTTGTGCATAAAAAAATGAGTGTGCGCAGGTGGGCACACTAAATATGCATGATGCGTGGTGAAAATCTTGTGATAGGTAAAATTCGGCACTGCGTGGCAAGGTATTGGCGTGCTGGTGCGTGTGCTAAATTTTGGTGTCGCGCGAAAAAAAAAAAAATCTATATCTATCTATCTATCTATCTATCTATCTATCTATCTATCTATATATATATATATATATATATATATATATATATGTTAGTGTGCAGGTGTGCACACTAAATTTTGGCACCGCACGGAAAAATGTTGGTGTCCAGGACCGCGCGATAAATTAAGCATTGCGTGGTGTGAACACACATAATAATGACGCGTGTGGTGTGCGCAGTGTTGGCACAACACAGTGGAGTATGGTAGTTGTGCACGCAATGTGGGTAAATGTGGTCGCACGACAATTTAGTGAATGGTGCATGCAAAGTATTGGTGTGTGGTGGGGCATACTAAAAGTTGGCTTGGTGCAGCGCACCAAGTGAAATGCACGTGGAATATCAGCGCACGGTGGATATTCGCGCATGGTACAAAAAATGTGTTGGGTGGATATTAGCGCACGGTCCAAAAACTATGTGCGGTGGGTATTGGCACGTGACATAAAAGTAGTGTGTGTAAGTTATTGGCGCGAAAAAGAAGTGATACACAGTGGTTTTAAAGTGCACAAAGCATGATTTACCTTGTGTTGTTGATGCACATGGTAAATACGGGTGAACAAATTGAAATTTTTGCCCATGAATTCATTTGAAGGGTGAACAACAATAGAAAACGAGTGATTTTCTACGATGTTTTATATCATTTGAACGTCATTTTTTACAGCGCGTTTTTGAGGGCCTTAAGAGCATTTTTGGCAACTCAAAAAAGATGAGACAAACATGTACCGAAGGTACCCTTTGTCTCTATAGCTCAAATAAAAGATCTCGGAGAGAGATTTCTAATGGTGTAAATTGTTTGTCAAATGGAGCTTTTATGAGAAAGTTATAGTACAAACAGTGAAGGGTAAATTTTAAGACCCCAGTAGCTTCAAACAACCATAATGTTCTTCTCTGGAATCGGATTGAGGCATAGGAGAAGTCAATGGAAAGATATTGAACCATAGAAGACATTTCCAAAGATGAATTAAATTTCTTGACATGTTAAAGGTATTTAATATGGAAAATAAGGTACCTATAGCATTCTAGACCAAAAAACACAAATTGGCCTAGAACTTCAGCAGGCTGTAACTAGTAGCCCAGAACCTAGAATAAGGTGAAACTTGGACAGAATGTCCATAATATGTTTATGAAGAAACCCAATTGAGATCATATGAAATATGAAATGTATTAAGTGCAAGAATGTATAATTACAACGCAGAATTGCGCCAAGTGGAAGTATGAACAGAAAAGTTAATGGGAAAATTTCAAATAACCATAACTTTTTGGTCCAAACTCGGAATTGAGCATGTGAGTAGGCATTGGAAAGGTATTGGATAGTGGAATATAAATATCCACCCAAAAAACTGATCTGGGAATTCAAGTTTCCAGGAAATCAGAAGAAATAATTATGATATGTATTATCAAACCATAATGGTTCGTATTTTTAAGAAATTGTTGAAACAGTTAGCCTGACAAAGTTTTGTTGGCTGCACATTTTTCAGAGTTAAAGACAAATAGATTAGATTAGGATCATCACAGAGTCTAGTAGAATGGAAGAGGCATAGTGGACTTATAGTCAAGAGGATGAAATCAGAGGAATGGATGTCCATTTGGGAATTGAAGGAAGAAACTCCAATGGACATGGAGAAGAAAGGGATGAAAACATGAATATGGCAGAGACCATTAAAAATTTATAGAAGGATGTCCAAACCCATAAAGATAATAATGAAAGGATTATGAGAGCCAAGGAGAAGCAGGATGACTTCAACATGAAATTATTGGAGATCTTGATCATAATAGAAAAGAAATTGGATAAGGAGAGTGGAACAAGCAAATCAGGAAGTCACAGGCCTTCTGATGAGAAAATAAAATCCAAAAGTGTTAGCAGACATCACCACCACTCCCCAAGGCATTCCAATAAGAGATCACACAACATTTCAAGTCCATCCTCTGTCAGGAAGCACAAGAGGTATAGGGTGGATGAGCTATGAGGAGAAATGAACAAAATCAAACCTCCTACATTTGTTGGTGAGAACAAGAAGGATGAAGATGCAAAAACATGGTTTTTGGGAATGGGAAAGTATTTTCAATTGCATAATTATTCTTCTCATGCAGAAGGTATAATTGTTATCTATCAACTCAAGGGAAAGGCATCCATGTTGTGGGATCAACTTGTGCAGGTGCAACACATTAAAGATAAAAGTGTCACTTGGAGAGAATTCAAGAAGTATTTTGAGAAGAAATACTTGACTAAGAGATATTATGACAAGAAAATGAAGGAGTTCTTTGAACTCAAGCTTGGGAGTATGACAATAGATGAATACAAGAGAAGGTTTATAAAACTGCTGAAATATATCGCTTTCATCAAGCATGAGACAGTTAAGATTCAAAGGTATTTGAGTGGATTTCCATCATTCATCAGTGACAAAATACAGTATGATGATCCCAAGACATTGGAGGAGACCATAAGGAGACCTAAATGCCTTTATGATCAACAAAAATCAAGGCCAAATTTCCAAAAATCTTGGGAAGACAAAAATAAATTCAAGTTGGATCAGAGGAAGAAGGTATCTAAGCCACCATTCTTCAGAAATAATCCACAGGGGCTGATCCAAGAGGCTCCCCAGGCTCAGAAAATGCTCAAAAATTAAAGTTCTTGGAATTGAGTGAAACCAATTCCATTGTGACCGGCTCATCGTGTTGATTCTGACCATATATTTACTTTCTCAAATGACCTCAATATGTGATATTTATCTCACTTTGATCAGATTCTCAAACAATTAAAAAGTCAAAGGGTCAACTGGCAAAAAAAGTCAATGTTGATGTCAGCATGACATCACCAAAGCTAATTAATGATGTTGATGTGGCAGATACATGTGGCAGCACTATAGCAGTCGACTGGGTAGATGACAGATCCAATCAGAATTGGACACGTGGCATGTGATTTGGGAAAATGTGGTGGTGCCATGTGGCCCAGGCATGGGTAGTCATGTGGCACCCAGTCAGCAATCGAATAACAAGTTCCAAAATTAAGTTTGGGGTCCATGGATTTTGAACCCCCCACGACCACCACCAAGCCCAAGCACCTTGAGAAAAAGTCTTATTACTAATGTGCCCATGTAATTGCTTGTTATATGAAACACATTTAATTATATTTATGTTGCATTGTATTGTATGGTGGTGGAAAGGGGGGTTGGGGCTAAGCCCCAACCCATGGTTCTATCCTTGAATGTGACCACCGATCAGAAAAAGGGCATGGGCACATTACTAAAACCACCATACATTAAAACAAGGGTGTGGTTCTATGTATCCACCCCAAAAACCAAGAGTGTATCTGTATTAATTCACGAGAGTTTATTCTTTAACTGGTGGTTCCATGATATGCACGCCATAAAATCAAGAGCTAGCGCGAATTATGGGTCAGCGCTTGGCCATATTAAGGTGCATGTTACCATTAATAGGAAGCCTGCACATCATTTGGGGGCTTAAGCCCATATTATTGTTAAAACGTGGGGTTTTTTTACCCTGTTAATGTAATTTTAAATGATTTTTGCCTGATATTATGACCAGAATTGGTTTTTTGAGGATATCTTGGCCATTTAAAGGGGGATTTGATCCCACAAAGAGGCCATATATTCAAGGGAATTTGGGTTTCCTCATCTAAGCATGAAAACTATATAAACCAGGCTTTTTGAAGCTTTGAGAAAGACTTTTTGATGCAGGGATTTGAAGGAGCAGCTTGTAATTTTTGGCCTTTTCTAATATTTTGAGAGGCATTTTCTCATGTTGTTGAGAGGAGTTTGATGATGTTTGTATGAATATGAGCAAGGAGTTCTTGCACAACATATCTGAAGCATGTAATGTAACAACAAAGAGCCTATGTAAGAGAACTTTGAGCATTTTTAAAGAGCAATAAAGAGGTCCTCCACTTGGAAGCGGGCCCGGAGATGTAGCCAACGATTGGTGAACTCCGTTAACAAGTTATTGTCTCTATTTCTCTTTCAATGTTATTGTTCTCTTCTCTTCATTTACAGCATGGTTATCAATGGATGATCTCTTTAATCATTAATGAGCATCAAGTAAAAGTCACATTTGATATTCCGCAACTAGTTAATGAGTTTATGTATTTCACATTCTTATCGATCTGATGCATAAAATACAATGAACTAGACTTGCAATTTATCAGTAATACCTTCATTTTTGGATCAAGTTTATGGTATCAGAGCATTTGGTTTTGAAGGTTTTATAGGAATTGCAAGCATCGGATGCTCACCAAAGAAAAACTCAAGCGAGGAGAAGGCCAACTTGAGGCTCTTAACACAGAGATTAAAAGGAGACCGCATAAACAAGAGATGTCTTCATCGAGAAAACTAGGTCCTTTTGCATTTGAGGATGATGTATTTGAGTCATTTCAATTGATGAAATCCATGGTAGAGGAAATTTACCATGAAAGAGGATAGCGAATAAATGAAAAAGTTGAAGAAGGTGAATCTTCAGTAAGAGAAGAAAGAGGAGTTGGAGGTGGTGGACCTTCAGAACCTTCTTCTCCTTCAGCCTCATCATATACAAGTGAAGCAAGTGTACATCCCTCCAAGGATAAGAAACCTAAGAAAACTCATCATTCTTATGATATGCCTTTATTAAAGTTAGATGTAAAGTTTCAATTACCCACTTATGATGGTGAATCAGATGCAGAAAAGATAGATAATTGGGTGAGACGGTTAGAAGTCTATTGCGGAATACAAAGGATTGTTGATGATGAAACAAAGATCCAACTTGCAAGTCTCAAATTGGGAGGCTCGACTCTCATATGGTGGGAAATCAAAACTAAGGATGATCTCAATAAAAATGGTAAACAATCTCTTCCTGGAATGATTTTATCACTACTTTGAAGAAACAATCATATCCATTAGCATACATGCAACAGGAAATGATGAATTGGAAAAGTTTAAGGCAAGCTAAAGTTCAAAGTGTACAAGAATATACTCAAATATTTCATAAGAAAGCATTAAATTTGGGTATTCCTTTATATACGCAAGAGACACTCCTAAAATATATTGGTGGCTTACATTCTTATCTCAAACACACTATTCTTATGCTAAATTCTTCTAACTTTGATGAAGTATGTGTACAAGCCATTCACATTGAATCAAGTAAAGAGAATGTTGGTGATAGTGTTTCTACAGATACTTGGCAAAGAAAGGATGTAGGGAAAAGGAAAGAGAAAGAGAAGAAGATAGCCACATCAAGAAAGAAGAAGCCTACTTGCAAGCATTGCAAGAAAATAGGCCATGATGAAGATCGTTGTTGGGTCTTACATCCTGACTTGAAGCCAAAGAAGTATGCCAACCATGGAAGGAAGAATACCACAGCTGTGATAGTTCAAGTGGATCTTGGATCAGATTCCGGTGATGAAACATAGGTTGTAGCTATGGGGATCCGAGGTATAAATTTTGTTGCAAGTACTAGCTCTTCTAAATCAGTTGTTGTAAATGATGAGGGTAAAATGAATGAACTTTTCCACATAAGGGTTATAAAAAATAATGTTAAAGTTGATACTCTTGTATATAGTGGATCACAAGACAATCTAATCAGTGAAGAGGTTGTAAATAACTTGGGACTTGAAACTAAGTCACATCCTAAACCATATCCATTGGGATGGATATGTGGTGATAACAATTTGCAAGTAACCAAGCAATGTAAAATCAAGTTTGCAATCACTTCTAATTATGTTGATGAAGTAGAGATTGATATAGTGCCACTGGACATATGTGGAATTGTACTAGGAAGTCCATACCTTTATGATAGGAAAGCTATATTCTACAAGGATGAAAATAAATATTTCTTCAAGAAAGATGGGAAAGAGGACATTGTTCATGCTCATCGCATGAAAACTGACAGATATTTTGCAGCTATAGGACAATTAAAAATAATGGTAAATGCAAGAAAAAGTTTAACACTTATGTTTGTAACAAAGCAGGAATTTAGTGATGTTGAACATGAGATGATTCCATATGTTTCTAATAGTCATGAAGTGTCACCAGGGGTACAGCATGAAGTTCAACTACATAATTTGATTATCGTTCCTTTTCAAAAGGGGAAGCATGTTGTTTCATTCTCATTAGAATGTCTAGTATTGTTGATTAGTTTTTTGTTATTCAATGGTGTATGGTTGCTAACTGTGACAAAGAATGTAGATGATTGTGCAATTGATGGGATGATTACTTCGGTAAACAATGCTATCTCAGTTTTCATGTTTATTGTGATTAGTCAGGTGATCATTGTTCGAGAAAAAAGGATGGATGATACAAGACAAGTGGGGAGAAAATACCCTCACTTCTTAACTTAGTAAAAGCAGACTTTTGGTGGTCCAAAAGATTCCAAAGTGGGGAGGAATGATCCAGGAGGCTCCCCAGGCTTAAAAACTGCTCAAAAATTAAAGTTCTTGGAATTGAGTGAAACCAATTCCATTGCAACTGGCTCGTCACGCTGATTCCATCCATATATTTACTTTATCAAATGGGCTCCATATGTGAGAGTTATCGCACTCTGATCAGATTGTCAAATAGTTAAAAATTCAAAGGGTCAACTGGCAAAAAAAGTCAATGCTGACGTTAGCATGACATCACCAAAGCTAATTAATGATGTTGATGTGGCAGAGACATGTGGTTGCACTGCAATAGTTGACTGGGTAGATGACAGATCCAATCAGAATTGGACACGTGGCATGTGATTTGGGCAAATGTGGTGGTGCCACGTGGCCTAGGCATGGGCAGCCACATGGCACCTAGTCAGTAGACAAATAGCAAGTTCCAAAATTAAGTTTTGGGTCCATGGGTTTTGAACCCACGACCACCACCAAGCCCAAGTGTCTTGAGAAAAAATCCTATTACCAATGCACCCACATAATTGCTTGTTATATGAAACACATTTAATTATTTTTATGTTGCATTGTATTACATGGTGGCGAAAAGGGGGGTTGGGGCTAAGCACCAGCCCATGGTTCTATCCTTGAATGTGACCACCAATCAGAAAAAGGGCATGGGCACATTACTAAAACTGTCATCCATTAAAACAAGGGCATGGTTCTATGTATCCGCCCCAAAAACCAGGAGCATATCCATATTAATGCACAAGAGTCTATTCTTTAATCGGTGGTTCCATGATATGCATGCCATCAAATCGAGAGCTAGCGTGCAGTATGGGCCAGCGCTTAGCCCTTTGGGCTAGCGCTTGGCCATATTAAGGTGCATGTGACCATTAATAGGGGGCGCGCATGTCATTTGGGGGCTTAAGCCCATATTATTGTTAAAAAGTGGGTTTTTTTTAACCTGTTAATGTAATTTTAAATGCTTTTTTCCTGATATTATGACCAGAATTGGTTTTTTGAGGATATCTTGGCCATTTGGAGGGGGATTTGATCCCAGACAGAGGCCATATCTTCAGGGGAAGTTGGGATTCCTCATATGAGCATGAAAACTATATAAACCAGGATTTTTGAATCTTTCAGAAAGACTTTTTGATGCAGGGATTTGAAGGAGCATCTTGTAATTTTTGGCCTTTTCTAATATTTTGAGAGGCATTTTCTCATGTTGTTGAGAGGATTTTGATGATGCATGTATGAATATGAGAAAAGAGGTCTTGCACAATAGATCTAAAGCATGTAATGTAACATCAAAGAGACTACGTAAGAGAACTTTGAGCATTTTTAAAGAGCAATAAAGAGGTCCTCCACTTGGAAGCGGGCCCGGAAACGTAGCCAACGATTGGTGAACTTCGTTAACAAGTTCTTGTCTCTATTTATCTTTATGTTTTGTTGTTCTCTTCTCTTCATTTACAACATGTTTATCAATGGTTGATCTATTTAATCATTAATGAGCATCAAGTAAAAGTCACATTTGATATTCCACAACTAGTTAATGAGTTTATGTATTTCACATTCTTATCGATCCGATGCATAAAATACAATGAACTAAACTTGTAATTTATTAGTAATACCTTCATTTTCGGATCAGGGACAAAAAACTCCTAGAGAGCCTAGAACGATTGAAACAGGGGGTCAATGTAATGTTCCTGACTTGGCTAGTCTAGGAAACATTGCTAATGTGTGTGTAGGATGAAAGGTTTACAGCATATAAATGATCATACAAATAATAAATGTGACAAAGGACTACAAAGTTTGTATTATGATATCTCTGTGGATTACAAAATGGCTGAATGCGGCTAAATAACTGCATATATTCGACTAGATCAACATACAAAGGATCTTAGCTGGAATATCAATAATCAATTGTGGTTGAATAAAATAACAACACTCGGCTAGATTAAAAGACAAAAGAATCTTAGTCAGAATACAAATAAGCAACTAAAAGATAATACCCGGAATATGGGAGCACTGCGGAATCAATGAAGAATGATGGAAGACCTGGATGATCTTCTCGGTGACTAGGGTGTGTCTTTCAACACCAAAATCAGCCAACTGGTGTCTTCCTCCTGGAATACACTGAACTATCTCTCCTGAGATGTGCCTCTTCTCCTCAATGACAAGTCATAATCTGCATAATGATGAATTAGGTCATTGACCCTTCCTTTCTAGCTTTCCAAAACCCTAAATCATGTTGAAACCCTAATTCGTTGTTGATTTCCAAAACCCTAAATCATGCTGAAACCCTAATTCGTTGTTGACTTCCAAAACCCTAAATCCCTGTTGAAACCCTAATTCATTGTTGACTTCTATTTTTAGCTCATAATGACTTAAAAGCGATTTTAACCCTTTTTAGCTCAATGTCACTTTCCGAATATAACAGTTGTGACTGGAGTGACCTCTAGTAACCCTGTTTACCCCTCTTTGGCCCTGGCTATAGTCTAACGGGGCAGTTTACACCATTAAGCCTCCTCTTCTGGAGCTCCTATTTGGAAAGGGACATTACAGTCCTCCCTTCCCGAAATTGCTTGTCCTCAAGAAATACCAGTCCAGGGTGCTACAACACCTGCTTGCTCTCCCAAGTAGCGTCCTCTACTGGAAGCCCTCTCCATCTGATCAAACACTCTCTGATGACCCTTCTCCTTAGTTTCCAGTCCTGGAACTCCAAAACCTCCTCCAGAACTAACTCCAACTGTCCCTCCTCATCCAACGGGGGAAGCTCCTCTGATGTGTTAATGAATTTTCCCACTGCCTTTTTTAGGCAAGACACGTGGAACATATTATGAATCTTGCTCTCCTCTGGAATATCTAGCTCTTAAGAAACCTCGATTACTCGGTGCATGATCCTGTAAGGACCATAAAATATGGGCTTGAGATTCTCGGCCCCACTCTTCTTCATAGATGACTATCTATAGGGTTGGAGTCTCAAGAAAACCAAATCTCCGACCTCAAAGTTGCACTCTATCCTGTTCATGTTTTCACTTATCTTCTGTCGGTTTTTCACCGTCTGCAGGTTCTATTTCAACAACTTGACAATCTCTTGACTCTCTATGATCCAATCCTTGGCCTTGGGAGCTCTGCTCTCCCCGAAGAACAATTCTACCAAAGTGGGAGCATCATATCCGTACAATGCTCGGAAGGGTGTCATACCAATGGACATGTGGAAGGTGGTGTTGTAGCAATGTTCTCCTAAATGTAACCACTTTAACCTCGTTCTCTACTGTCCTCCTACATAGTTCCTCAAATACCCTTCAACCCACTTGTTGACAATATTGGTATGCCCATCTGTCTAAGGGTGATAGCTGGTGCTAGGTGTCAAATCTATCCCCACTAACCGAAACAACTCTCTCCAAAATGTCCCTATGAACCGACTGTCCCTGTCACTGACGATGTTCTTCGACAACCCATGAAGTCTGAAGACCTCCCTGAAGAAAATATCGGCTACCTGAACTACATTATACTCTATTGGTATGGTGTATAAGTGAGAAAAATTGGTCAATATTTTGACCACTACATAGATACAGTCCTTACCCTGGACCTTGGGTAGACCGATGATGAAGTCCATAGATATACTCTCCCATTTCTACTCTGGAATGGGGAGTGGTTGAAGTAGCCCTAGTGGAAGAGCATGCTCTGACTTGTTCTGCTAGCAAGTCACACACTCACTGACGTGTCTCATAACATCTTGTTTGAGGCCCTTCCATGAGAACCTCTCGCTGATCTGTCTGTAGGTTTTGAAAAACCTCTGATGGCCTGCTAGAGGTAAATCATGAACTGTGGTGAGGATCTTCTTCTTAAGACCTGAATCTGGCACCAAGTAGATTCTATCCTTGTAAAATATGACATCGTCAATGACCCTATACTGGTCATTCTGTATCTACCCATCCATCACCTCAAAAGCGAACTTGTTCTTGGAATATTCCACTAACAAGTGGGATTTCCAATCTGCTGAAATCTCCATCAAAGAACATATCGCAGGTCTCCTCGATAGTGCATCGACCACAATGTTATTCTTCCCCTTGACATACTCTATGTAAAATTAAAATGTCTGTAGCTTCGTCACCCATTTCAGTTGGTGCTCACTGAGGTCCTTATGCTCAAGGAAATACTTCAAACTATTGTGATCGGTCTTGACCATGAATTTTCTACCCACCAAATATTGTCTGAACTTGGTCAAGGCATGCATGATTGCCAACATTTCCTTCTCATAAATGGAGTACAACCTCTCAGGTTGACTAAGCTTCTGGCTCTCGAATAAAATGGGGTGTCCTCTCTGCATCAAAACTGCACTGAACCCTTCGCCAGATGTGTCACACTCTAGTACAAATGGCAGGGTGAAGTCTGGTAGTGCCAACACTGGACAAGTGCCCATGACTTCCTTCATGTGATCAAAGGATTCCTGTGTTTTCTCGGTCCATATGAAGGCCCCATGCTTGGTAAGATCTGTCAACGGTGCTCCAAGATGAGAAAAACCACGGACAAACCGCCTGTAATAACTGCATAGCCCGAAGAAGCTCCTCAATTCTGTCACGTTCTTGGGCGTCGACCAATCGAGAATGGCCCTGATCTTCTCTTGGTTCACCTGTACCCCCTTTGCACTGATGATGTGGCCTAAGTAAAGCAGCTCTATCATACTGAACTCACACTTGGACTCTTTGGCATATAATGACAGTGCCTCCATGATGCTCAATACCTCATCCAGGTGCCTCATATTCTCTTGCCATGACCGGCTATAGATCAAGATGTCGTCGAAGAAAACCAAGACTGGTTTCCTTAACTGATCCCTGAATATATGGTTCATGCAAGACTGGAATGTAGCGGGTGCATTGGTTAGCCCAAATGGCATAACCAGGAACTCAAAGTGTCCAAAATGACATCCAATTGTTGTCTTCTCTATGTCCTGCTCTCAGATGTTGATTTGATGATATCCAGAGTGTAGATCAATTTTTGAGAAGAAAACTGCCCCATGCAGTTCATCCATCAAATTGTCAATGCGTGGGATAGGGTATCGGTCCTTGATGGTTTTCTTGTTCAAGGCTCGATAATCAATGCACATCCTCATGGTGCCATCCTTCTTCAAAACTAAGACAACTGAAGAAGAAAATGGGTTGTTGCTCGATCTGATGTGTCCCATCGCCAGCAATTCCTTAATTTCCTTCTCTATCTCATCCTTGAACCTCCTAGGATGACGATAGGGGGGGGGGTGATCATAGGTTTTTCACCCTCCTCGAACTCAATGGTGTGCTCAAACCACCTGTCAAGTGGTCTCCCTGGTGGAATTGCCTCAAAGACCTGTTGATGGCATCCCAATAAATTCTTGATCTCTGTATGGTATTGTTGTCGACCTTCGGAATCCTTCTGAGTAGTGATCAAGCATTCTATGGCATATGCTACCTCCCCATGTCTAAATATCCTCTCCATCCTCTTGGCTGAAAATGTCATGGGTGCTCCTATCAACATACCTCTTAGAACAACCTTCTTCCCATCCTGATCTCTAAATCCCATTTCCAAGGTTTGGTAGTTAGTAGTGATTTTTCCCAAGGTAATCATCCACTGAACTCCTAACATCACATCTGTGTCTAATAGGTCAACCACATAAAATGTGTCTCTCACTGTGTAGTTGCCTAAATTCATCTCTAAGTTTGGAACTCTGTCTAGACACTCCACTGTGTGGCCATCTTCTACTGCAACATCAAACCCCTCAAACTCCTCTATCTGAAGTGCACGTCTCAATACTAGTGAAGCGTCGATGATGTTGTGGGTGGACCCACCATCTATCAAGAAGATTTCCCATTTCCCCTGAATAATCCCTTCGATACGGAGGGTATCATACCTGGGAACACTAAAAAGGGTCGCTATGACACCTCCCTTTGTTGGTTTCCTTCTGTTAGCCTGTCCTGGTGGTTGTGGGACTACTAGAGGATGGGATCCTGCTGATGTTGGTGGTCTATGGGGAGGCTTCTCCTCTGTTGGTGCTAAATCCTCCTCTGAACTAATGGATCCACTGTCCTTCTCCTCCTCCTCACTGTCCACACTGTCTGATGCTACCTCAATATAATGAATCTCTCCCTTGCCCATGCACCTATGGCCTGGAACCCAAGGATCTCTGTAGTTGAAGTAAAGCTTTTTCCTCATAAGCTCTCGCCTAGTCTCATCATCCAACTTCTCCTTGCCCTTCCATTCTCTTTGGAATGGCTTCCTGTCTCAATCCCTCTGGGGCACAAATGGTTTGGAGAAATTTTTAGTCTTTGGCACAGAGTCTGCCAAATCTCGAGTGCGAAGGATGGCATCCTATAAAGTGGGAGGTCTGTATGCCTTCACCCATCCTTTCAAAGGCTCTGTGAATCCTTCTGTGAATAGCATGATCATCCTGGGCTCTGATATATCTGTCACTTCCACGGCTACCCACTGAAACTCTGTGATGAACGCCTCTATTGTGCCAGTTTGTCTCAATTGGGCTAGATCCATGAAGTGTATCTCGGGATTCTTCCTGTCAAACCTGTCCATGATCCTATCTGTAAACTCCCTATAGGAGATGATGCGACTGTGACCCAATGTCACCAGTCCATGGTACCACCACTCGTGTGCCTCACCCTCCAAGTGTAAGGTCGCAAAACTGATGGCCTATGTCTCAGTCATCTGGTTGAGCTTGTAATACATGTCTAGCTTCTGTACCCAAGCTTTGGTGGTGTATTTGGGCGATCCATCAAAAGAAGGGATGGTGAGTTTCCCAACTTTTCGGATGAAATTGAGGTTATGCCCCTGCTACTGTTGTGGTCCTCCCCTCTTCAGCTCTCTGGGGTGGTTCCTGAGTCTGAGTCCACAGTACTCGACTAAGGTCATGTCCTGATGGAAGTCATGACCCAATGCTGCGTACTCCCTCCTATACTCTGCAATGTCATCAACATGAGTGGGTGGCCTCTATGGTATCGGTGGTGGTGCCTCTACTGGGGGTGCCCTCTAGAAACTGGGAAACAAGGGTTTGGGAATCCTACTCGCAGAGGTGTATGTGTGAGAGGGTGACTGGGGTCTACTGCTTGCTTATGAGTTCCCCTGTGCTGCATGAGGGACTTGTGTATCTGGGGTGCCCACTCTAGCCAATCTATCAACCACTTGTGCCAAGGACTAAGACATGGTTCGTTGACTAGCTAACATATCGTTGATAACCTGCATGAAAGATGCCTCTGGATCTACAAGGGCCTTGCCACTGCCCTCTGGTCTCTCATATCTATCTCCTAGCATCCTCTCTGCCTCATGATCACCCTCACACTCTGCCCTTCTCTCTGCTTCTCTGTGTGTCTCTTCCTCTTCCTCTGAGCTAGGAGGAAAAGGGGGGAAATCAGGCCTATGCCTTCTTTCCTGATGCCTGTTGTAAGTGACATATTCATCACCTACGTGTTCACGACCCTCTGGGTCTTCTACTGCACTCATTGTCTTTAGTCACAGGCTAGCAGGACTAAAGCTTTGATACCACTGTATTTTTCCTGACTTGGCTAGTCTAGGAAACGTTGCTAATGTGTGTGTAGGATCAAAGGTTTACAGCATATAAATGATCATACAAATAATAAACGCGACACGGGACTGCAAAGTTTGTATTATGATATCTATGTGGATTGAAAAATGGCCTAATGCAACTGAATAACTGACAATACTCGACTAGATCAACATACAAAGGATCTTAGATGGAATATAAATAAGCAACTGCGGCTGAATAAAATAACAACACTTGGCTAGATCAAAATACAAAAGGATCATCGTCGGAATACAAATAAGCAACTAAAAGATAATACCCAGAATATGGGAGCACTGTGGAATCAATGAAGAATGATGGAAGACCTGGATGATCTTCTCAGTGACTAGGGTGTGTCTTTCAACACCGAAATCATCCAACTGGTGTCTTCCTCCTGGAATACACTAAACTATCTCTCCTGAGATGCGCCTCTTATCCTCAATGACAAGTCATAATCCGCATAATGATGAATTAGGTCACTAACCCTTCCTTTATAGCTTTCCAAAACCCTAAATCATGTTGAAACCCTAATTCACTGTTGATTTCCAAAACCCTAAATAATGTTGAAACCCTAATTCTTTGTTGACTTCCAAAACCCTAAATCACTGTTGAAACCCTAATTCATTGTTGACTTCTATTTTTAGCTCATAATGACTTAAAAGTGTTTTTAACCCTTTTTAGCTCAATGTCACTTTCAGACTATAACACCTGTGACTGGAGTAACCTCTAGTAACCCTGTTTACCCCTCTTTGGCCCTGGATATAGTCTAACAAGGCGGTTTAGACCATTAAGCCTCCTCTTCTGGAGCTCCCATTTGGAAAGGGACATTACAGTCAAAGACCAAGGAAGCCACCTATTCAATGTTGGGGTTGTAAAGGAGATCACATGTTCAGATATTGTCCTCACAAAGGTGAAAAAGTGAGAATTGTTCACAATGTACAGCAAGCTGAAACAGTGGAAGACATGGGAAGAAATGTGCCAAGGATCTATGCAGCCCTAGAAAACAAGAAAGAAAAGTATCAGTCACATATGATTGAAGTGGAAGGTATGATCAACAACCAAACCATTGTTATTTTAATTGATTCAAGAGCTAGTCATAGTTATATACATCCTAAGATGGTGGAAGCTTTGCATTTTCCAAAAAGAAAGCATGGGAAATCTTAGTTGGTGCAGATGGCTACAGGAGACAAAATAAAATTTAATGAGATGGTTAAGTCATGTCTTATGGACATGAATGGACTGACCACAAGGGGAGATTTGAACATCTTTCCTTTAGGTTCCTATGACTGTCTAATTGGGATGGATTGGTTGGACCAACATCATGATATGTTGGACTATCATAACAAGGCATTTACTTGCTTAGATGAGGAAGGGAGCCTAAGAAAAGTGCAAGGAATTCCCAGGGTTGTAACCATCAGAGAAATTTCAGCATTGCAGCTAAAGAATTGTTACAGAAAAGGGTGTCAAATATTTGCAACTCATATGGAAGAGACACCTAAATATAAGGTGACAAAATTGGAAGATTATGCAGTCCTAGAATATTTTGAAGATGTCTTCAAGGAGGTTCCATGACTACCCCCAAAGAGAGATATTGATTTCTCTATAAATTTAATGCCTGGAGAAACTCCAGTGTCAAAGACTCCTTACAGAATGAGTACACCAGAGCTGAAGGAGTTGCAAATGCAGCTTGAAGAACTTCTGAAGAAGGGGAATATATTCCCAAGTGTTTCACCTTGGGGTGCCCCAGTCTTGTTTGTGAAGAAGAAAGATGGGACATTAAGATTGTGCATTCATTTCACATAGTTGAATAAAGTGACTGTTAAGAACAAGTATCCTCTGTCAAGGATTGATGATCTTTTTGAACAATTGAAGGATGCAAAGATATTTTCAAAGATAGATATTAAATCAGGATACCATTAGGTAAGGATTAAAGAGGAATATATCAGCAAGACTTCCTTCAGGACAAGGTATGGTCATTATGAGTTCACAGTGGTGCCATTTGGGTTGTCAAATGCACCAATTGTTTTCATGTGCTTAATGAATGGTGTTTTCCAAGAATATTTAGACAAGTTTGTCATTGTCTTTTTGGATGACATTCTTATATACTCTAAGTCAGAAGAAGATCATGAGCATCATTTGAGAATGGTGTTGCAAGTATTACGAGAGCATCAGTTGTATGCCAAATTGAGAAAGTGCTCATTTTATCAGAAGCAAATTCATTATTTGGGGCATATCATTTCAAAGGATGGGATAGCAGTGGATCCTGAGAAGATGGAATCCATTAGAGAATGGTTAGCGCCAAATAATGTGATAGAGGTCATATCATTCATGGACCTTTCAAGATACTACAGGAGATTTATTGAAGGATTTTCAAAGATTGCACACCCAATCACTTCCTTGCAAAGAAAGGGTGTGAAGTTTCAGTGGACATTGGATTGTGAAAAGAGTTTCCAACACTTGAAACAGTTATTAAGAAGTGCTCCAATACTAAGGATTGCAGACTCAAATGAAGACTTCATTGTATGCACAGATGCATGTAAAGAGGGACTTGGTGGAGTCCTCAGTCAAAATGGGTTTGTTATATGTTATGAATCAAGGAAGTTGAAGGAGCAT
The DNA here is from genome assembly GCA_009831015.1 of Picea engelmannii. NCBI lineage: Eukaryota > Viridiplantae > Streptophyta > Pinopsida > Pinales > Pinaceae > Picea > Picea engelmannii. The sequence continues at coordinate 174,655 of ML786392.1, read as the reverse complement.
GAAAGACACTATGCCACTCATGATTTGGAGTTGGAAGCCATAGTGCATGCCTTGAGGTAATGGGGACACTACATCATGGGGAAAAGGTTTGATCTAAGAATAGACCATAATGGTCTGAAATATTTATTTGATCAGCCAACTCTAAATGCTAGGCAAAGCAGATGGTTAGAATTTCTGAGCGAATATGACTTTGATATAAAGAATATCAAGGGGAAAGAGAACACAGTGGATGATTCACTCAGAAGAAGAGTGCATGAAATGCATGATACAACCATTATCATGTACCAATCATATTTGAAAGACAGAATTACAGAGGCTTCCAAATCAGATTTGCATTACAAGGAATTCGTGGCAAAATTACAGCAAGGTATTTTGCAGCAGAAAATTGAAGATTACAAGCTAGATAATGATGAAATTCTCATGTACAGGGGCAGAATTTATGTACCAAATTCTAATGAATTGAAAAATATGATATTGAGAGAAATGCATAATGTACCTTATGCTGGGCACCCAGGATATCAGAAAACTATTTCAGCTGTCAAGAGCCAATATTATTGGCCAGGCATGAAGAAAGAGGTTGTTGATTTTATTGTCAGATGTTTGGAATGCCAAAAAGTAAAGGTTGAGCATAGACACCCAGTTGGTTTGCTACAACCATTACCCATTCCTAAGTGGAAATGGGAAGTTGTAACAATGGATTTCATCACTAAACTTCCCAAAACAAACAATCAACATGATTCTATCATGGTAGTGGTGGATAAGCTTACTAAAGCTGCCCATTTTGTTCTAGTTAAGCTCACTCACAAGGTAGTGAACATTGTTGATGTTTATATGAAATAAATTTCTATATTACATGGCATACCCAAGACAATTGTGTCTGACAGAGATCCAAAATTTACCTCAAAATTTTGAAAGGGATAGTTTAATGGATTTGGAACAAATTTGAATTTTAGTACATCTTATCATCCAGAATCAGGTGGTAAATAGAGAGGGTGAATCAAGTGATGGAAGATATGTTAAGGATGTATGTGATGGATAAACCATCAAAATGGGAAGACTACCTACACTTGGTAGAGTTTTCTTATAACAATGGGTACCAAGCATATCTAAAGTCAAGCCCATTTGAGGCACTTTATGGCAGAAAGTGCAACACACGAGTAAGTTGGGATAACCTAGCAGACAGAGAAGTGGTTGGGCCAGATTTTCTCAAGGAAATGGAGGAGAAAATGATAAAAATAAAACAAAATTTAAAGGATGCCCAAGACAGGCAGAAAATCTATGTTGATAAAGGTAGAACTCACAGGTAATTTAAAGTGGGTGACCATGTATTCTTGAAAGTGAAGGCCAACAGAAGTTCCCTAAACTTGGGAAATTGTTCAAAGTTGGCAGCTCGCTATTGTGGGCCATTTGAAATCCTAGAGAGGATTGGTTCAGTTGCTTATATGATTGGATTGCATGCATCTATGTCTGTTCATAATGTATTCCATGTATCATTTCTAAAGAAATATATACCTGATGCTAATCATGTTATTGATTGGAATGTGATTCAGATGGAACAAGAAGGTTCTTTCCAAGTGCATCCGGTATGCATTCTGGACCGGAAAATGAAAAATCTCTAGAATCGAGCCATAGGGCTTGTAAAGGTCCAATGGACCTGGTACAATCCTGAGGATGATACTTGGGAACATGAGGATGCAATGCGGGTAGAAGAACCACATCTTTTTGAGGATTTTTGAAATTTTGTTGTACATGGGTACATGATGCACTGAGGAAAGTGTATAAATAAGGGGAGGGGATTGTAATATCCCTAAGGCCGAACCGAAATATAATGTAAATGAAAATGTACTTAAGATGGTGAGTTGTTTGATATCATTTTTGTATGCACATTTCATGGAATAGTGCATGCATGTACTACGCAGTGAAATGATGAAGTGTGCACATTCCAGAATACTGCACGCAGCATCTTAAGTGTGCGTGATTGTGAGGCCAGCGAGCCTTTGTGTATATAGTATGTTTTAGAGGCTGGTGAGTCAATTATTATAAGCTAGGATGCTTATGTTGGATTAGGCTGGAGAGCCTATATGTTAAAGGCCAGTGCGTCTATTTTTGTATATGTCTCATAATTAATATAAAATACATCGTTGCATGTAGACCAACCATGATAAAGGAGATGGAGGACTAAACTCCACTAGTTAGGGAAAGGGAGGGGCTAATTTAGGGAAAGGGGCTAAGCTAGAGAGCTTAAGTCAAAAAGGAATATTATATTAATATTTCTTAAATATAAAGTATGGATAATTATTTTATCCTAAGTTCTAAAGTTGGGGACAAGTGGGCCAAAGTAGCTCCCAACATGACAAGTGTCAAGTTGCGGACATGCATACATATTGTTGGGACTTAGTTCATTTCCTATCATCTTTTCCATCATTCCTTCCATCATTTAGTCATCCAGTCAATCATCCATGAGCATGCACACACCCATTGAGCTATCTTTCGTACCTTCATGACTATACCTGAACCTATATCCATGGCCATTTTGTGAGGGTGTAGCTGGTTAGCTTGGGAGCTGGATTGATGAAGCGGGTTGTCAGGCCCATGGGATATTGAAAAGGCAAGTTTTTAGGCCCGTGAGAAATTCCCTGGGTGAGAAAATTGTTGGGGAAGATTTCCTGAAGGTGCTAAATTGCAGCTACAATGCTCTGAGACTTCCTGTCTGGCCTATTACTGAAGCTCGAAAAGGAAGTGGGGCAGCCGAAGGACTGTTGAGTAGAGAAGGGGCACACCTCCTGGGTGGGACGGGCATGTGGGGAATGACGGATTGTAGGCTGTTAGTTTGAGTTGGCACCTATCATGGAGTCTTTCATGTTGTCTATGAGCCTTTAGCCTAGTTAGGAATCCCTTTACCCAGGTGGAGTTTAGTCCCAACTCGGGGGTGACTCACTGTTGAGAGTGATGAAAAATGTGGTCTAAGGCTGGGAGTTTCGTGGAAGGTTTGCACGCAGTTGGTGACATTATTACCAAGATAAGTGTCAATTGTGTGACAAATTTACATGTTGCATTATTATTTACATGCTTATTTTTATGGGTTTTCATATGTGTGGTTATAACTGTGTTTATTTTTATGGGTATTTCTTGTATATGCTGCATGTATATGTTTACTGTTATTTTAGTGTGAATCCTTGTATTTACAGATGTATTTGTATGTTTTTGTTTTATATATAATGCTTCCGCAAGAGTTATGTGTGTATGTATATTAACTGCATGCAGTTTGAAAAACGTTATGTGGCATAGCTCAGTTGGATATTGGGTATGTTACAATATGCTCCGCGGAGAGAACAGTAAGAGTTCTCTGGCGTAGCATGGCCTGCCATGGATGGTTGGGGATGTTACAGGTCTCATGACAAGCCAACCTATTACATCCATCCGTATATAACGATATGACATTACCATTTTTTGCCATCACACCAGGATAATGGCTCTCAGTTGCATGGTTGAGGGAAAGGGGGTCTCATCACGATCCAACCTTCTTATTTCAGTGAAAGTACTTGTGGGTGGCACTATCAATATCTAGTCTCGATGCCAAGGTAGTGGCCTCCAACTCGCCCAATGCTATATTGAAATAAAATATGAAGAAGGAAAGCTAAAATGCAATTGATGGGCTTGGAAAAAATGCATTATGGATGAAGGTGTGGCACACCCTCCACAAAGGCACCTATAAATGAGATATTATGTACCCTTGCATATCATGAACCCCATGACCATTGAGTACTTCCCCCATCCATTTCATTTCATTCACATGACTTATATAGGGATTTTTCGAGTCTTAGGGGGTTTGATCCATTGAAAAGAAGTACCATGCCAACCCACCCACAATTAAACTTGGAAAAATGTCTAGTTTCTTAAGAATATGTTGTTATGATGTAGTCCTGGTATACATGTTTTAATGTCTCTTTTATTGACTTGATTCACTCTTCATGATTCTTTGACTTGAGATCCTTGGAGGGTGTATCCATTTGTATTGCAGGTATAGGTTTCTGGCCAGTTTTGGAAGAAGAAGACTCACTTGGTATTCCATGAGAGAAAGCATCCCATAGGATGGATGATATAGGCCCCCATGCAAGATGACAGAGAGATTCTTTCAAAGGCCTAGGAGGCAACTATATATACATATCCCACCCTTTGCATGTCAAACGACTTTCCCAGAAGGGGAAAACAATCACTCCCTAGAGACTTGATGTCACATTTGAGGAGCATATGGTGGTTGATGATGAATCAGAGAATGACGCATGGAATTTTGATATGGAGAGGCTCTGGATGATTTCCACATGGCCTTTGGAGGCCCTACTTTGCAGCTCAACTCTAACCACTTGCTCAATTTTCCAAAATGTGCTCCTTCAAGAGATGACGTCACCTTTGTTTTAGGGTTTTCTTTGTGCAAAAGAGAAATTAAAAAGAATTTTTCAATATTGTCTTTGTAAATGGTAAATATTAGGGCTATTACCCCTAATCTTGTGTTTTCCCTAATATTATGTGAACAAACTATGTTAGCTACATTTTGTATAAATAGAGATCATAAGATCTCATTTTCGTAACATAACTCTCCATTGTCAGAGGCTCTTGGACTGAAATTTTCGCTCTCTTTGGCTATTTCTCTCTCTTGTTCTTTTGTTTATGGCTATTTCTTAGTTATGGTTGATGGATATGGTGCACTATCCTTTGAATTATTTATTCTATTAATGATTGAAGGTGCCATTTATTTCATTGCATTATCATTTGTGCAATTTAAAGGTTCTATTTGCTTGATCTAAGTAGGGAGTATAAGGGAATACACCCCTACGTGTGTTTCCACCATTTTATTTCTAAGGGAATATTTTTTCATAAGGGTTTACTAAGAGGAGTATAATTACATACACCCTCCTAGTTAAAACATTGGCTAAGAGAAACTATCCTTGGGGGGTAAAAGGGTTTAAACCCACAAGGAAGTATCCTATATAGATTCTTCATATTCTCTTGACTCCATTAACCCTTTCTTAAAGTCACTAGTCATTTACTTATTGCATGGGAGAAATAAATTGTTGCCTTGGTAAACGTACAAATTTCAAGTTTTGAAGTTGTCTCTTTTGGATAATGATATTGATGTCTTGAGGATTCTTCCTCCTTGAGGGCATCCTCTTTGTCCCAAAAAATATTATTTCTGTAGTAAAACTAACCCACGACCATTAGGGTTTCTTTAAACTCTAACCCTAACTGCTAATATCTCACAAACTAACCCTAGACTAACCCTCTAACTTTGCTACTTTAACCTACTAACCTAGGAGCATCTATTGGGATAGATTTTGGAACATTTTGATGGTCATATTTTTTGTTGTACTTCATTGAATTCTACAGCTATAAGGATGATATACATCTGCAGAAATTTACTTTTATAACAACCATCTTTATTCAGTCTTGAAGTGTTAAGTTTGGTCCACATTGGTTACTAGTTTTATTGTTGACATTGCTAACTAATATAGACCTTTTATTTGTTGATTTGAATGTAATCTATTGTTGATTTATTAAATTGTATGCTTATGTATTTTAGGGACAGAAAGCTTAAATTGTTGATCCATTACTATACTTAGTTGGAAAAGTGTCTTTTCTTGTGTCTCGGGCAGGTACAGGTGCACCTGCAACTATCTCTTTTCTCAGTATCCATGTACATCTCTTTACTTACCATTTTCAACCAATCTATTCTTCCATCACTTGACCTTCCGGGAGAAATATCCTTGCACCTCCCTTCATCCTTCTCATTCCCCCTAGGGTCTCTGTTATGGCCTCACAAGAGTGACCTTATTCACCCCCCAAGTGCAGGACCTACATCGAGGTGACATTGGGTGTAGCATCCTATAGTTGTAGCACATGTTTTTCGTGGTTGGGTCAGGATTTTCCCAACCTACAACTTATGCTATAACATTTTGGCATTTTTTCCGAGGAGGATTTTGAATCCTCTATGTGCCCTAAAATGACACTTTTGGAAAATCTCTTTCCCAAATCATTTACCCCAAGCTTCCCTGGTGACTGCACTGCAATAAATTACCCATTTTACTTCGACAAACCTTCTTCAAATTTTGTGTGGCAAATCCACCATTTCCCAAACCCACCTTTCCATTACTTACCTTTCCTCTGCTCCCCCCTTTCATCCTTTGATAAGCCTTTATCTCCCCTTGAAACTCCTTTGAGGTTTTCTTCTATTTGATGGGACTATGGCACCTTGGAATCAACCAAGACCCTTCCATCCCTTATGGAAGGAAATTTTGCAAATGGAAAGGAAAAAAGATGTTAAAGAAGCCACTAAAGAATTGATGAATCAAGTAAAAGAGATGTTTGACGAACATGCTTATGAAGAAAGCTTCCAAGAAGATCTTGATGAAGCTTATCAGTTGAATATTCTGAGGCGGCATTTAATGAAGATGAATTTCCTTCACTTAATGACCCAGATGAAGAAATCGAATCCATTATTCCTCCTACGCATCAAGAAGAGAACACTATGAGTTATGACCCTTTAGAGGATATTGGTGACACCCTAATCCATGATCCTGGATATGAAGGAGCACTAGAATATCCCCTGAATACAGTTTATCAGCATATTGACACGTTCATATAGATTGGAAAACATGGATGGGACATGAGCCTTTTCACCTTTGATGGAGATCCCACTTACGACGTTGAGGATAACCCCCAAACAAAGGATTGGTATTCATGCATATATGAATCAGATGTTTGGGATGTTGATGGTGACATGATCATAGATTTTCTCGATCCATTTCAGAATGACTTGTCATAGCATCTTCAAGGTGTTGCATATCCTTTTAGGGATACATATTTTTCATATGAGGATTTTCAGACATTTTCGCCCTCGATTTTGGAACAGTACCAAGACATAGCCATCCCAGGGAAATCAAAGGTTCACTCTATGAAGAAAATTTTTTGTCATCTTGGATATTCTCATGAGGATTCATAGATGAAGAGGTAACATTTTTCTTCTTCTAGACCTCAACCCGTCCCGTACCTCATTTCTTCTCCTTGGGTAAAGCATGGGGTCTTCTTGAGTTATCTCACATCTTCTCGGTCTTTAGGGAGTAGTGATTGTGTTCATGAGGATGAAGATGAGCCATCATATACATATGTCATTCCACTCCAGAGATGGCTTGATCAATATTTTGGATATGCTTACAGATGGGAGTTTCAGGACCATCAAGATTGTGGTTTCTCTTTTCAGAAGGATTTCCTCCCTCCCACCCATCTCCATGACTTTTATTTCATGATTGATTATATGTTTATTTATTCTCATGATTACTATGTGATGTGCTTATCTATGTTGTTTCACATGATTAAGCACAAGGGGAAATGTCTTCGTCCGATGATCAGGTGGTTTCACTGGTTGTACAATTTCACCTGACACCTTCGAGACTTGATCTTCAGGGTCCCAGGACCCCAGGTAACTAGGTAAATCATCTTGATTTCTTTCATATTTCATTTTTTTTTTTTCATATTGGTCTAGTTTCATTGTATTTTCATTATTTTCTACTTGCATTATTGATTTCATCATCATATATGTATACTTAGTTAGAAATTTTGTCAAAAGAATGAGGACGAGTAGGAAATCCTGCACTTAAAAGTTTGATGTTTCCTTGCAAGAACAAGTCTACCAAGAGATGTTGTGTTTCTCATGCACTCTACAACGAGCACATGTCCCCAAGTAGGAACTAGATGTTATCCCTATTTTGTGGATAACTAAGGAGATTATGTATCGAGGACCTCGGGTTGGAAATATGGAGTGCTGAGAGATCACATGATCAACAGTTTCCTTTTACATGTTAGAGACCCGCATCACCACCACAGTGACCCAGGACTTGGTCATCATCCACACCAACTTGCCACCACAGGTCACTTGGGTCTTTCTCCACGTGGTACAAGTCATGTATGATGGTGGGTATCATTTTTAATATTTGAGGCATTATATCTTGTATATCAAAGGTTATTTTTTATTATGATACATTTGATTTGGAAACTATCCCTTTTACCTTATTTAAATGCGGGTGGTTGGCTTGGGGCACACAAGTAGATGGTCACCCTTAGGATGGGGTGTTTCTAGGAGCTTCCTTTGATTATTCATCATGCCACTCCTAACCATACTTACCACTTTCCATCATTATTTCCCCTCACGACATCATCTCTTGGGATTTTGGGGTAGACTTACCCTGGAAGGGACCATTCCTCATTTCATGGGAAGAAGGGGTTGAAGGCCCAGAGGGGAGTTAGCTGGAAAAAGATAAAATAATAATGAAATAACCTTATATATGCTTCTCCCAAAAGATCTCGAGAAAGAAATAAAAAAGATTCTCCACAAGACAATAAGGACCCCATGAAAAGAATAAATACAAACGCTTGGAAAAAATATTGAGATAAAATACAAATAAAGAAAGATAAAAGGCAATTAATGGGCTTGGAAAAAATGCATTATGGATGAAGGTGTGTCACCCCCTCCACAAAGGCACCCATAAATGAGATATTATGGACCCTTGCATATCATGAACCCCATGCCTATTGAGTACTTCCCCCATCCATTTCATTTCATTCATATGACTTATATAGGGTTTTTCCTAGACTTGGGGGATTTGATCCATTGAAAAGAAGTGCCATGCCAACCCACCCACAACCAAACTTGGAAAAATGTCTAGTTTCTTAAGCACATGTTTGTATGATGTAGTCCTAGTATACATGCTTTAATGGCTCTTTTATTTACTTGATTCACTCATCATGATTCTTTGACTTGATATCCTTAGAGGGTGTATCCATTTGTCTTCCAGGTACAGTTTTGTGGCCTGTTTTGGAAGAACAAGACTAGCTTGGTCTTCCATGAGAGAAAGTATACCACAGGATGAATGGCATAGGCCCCCATGCTATATGATAGATAGATGCTTCCAAAGTCCTAGGATACAGCTAGACATGCATATCCTACCCTTTTCATGCCAAACGACTTGCCCATAATGGGAAAACGTAACTCCTTAGGGGCTTGATGTCACATTTGAGGGGAATATGGTGGTTGATGATGAATCAGAGCATGACACATGGAATTTTGATGTGGAAAGGCTCTATATGATTGCCACATGGCCTTTGGAGGCCCTACTTTGCATCCCAGCTCCAACGACTTCCTAAATTTTCCAAAACGTCCTCCTTCAGGGGATGATGTCACCTTTGTTTTAGGGTTTTCTTTGTGCAAAAGTAAAATTAAAGAGAATTTTTAAATATTATCTTTGTAAATGGGAAATATTAGGGATATTTTCCCCTAATCTTGTGTTTTCCCTAATATTATGTGGATAAACTATGTTAGCTAAATTTTGTATAAATAGAGATCATAAGATCTCATTTTCATAACATAACTCTCCATTGTGAGAGGCTCTTGGACTAAAACAATTTCTCTCTTTGGCTAGTTCTATCTCTTGTTCTTTTTTTTATGGTTGTGTCTTGGTTATGGTTGATGGAGATGGTGCGCTAGCCATGGAAGGATTTCTTCATTGCTTTTTTGGTGGTTAGTCTAGCTTTTATTGCCTTTTAATGCTTGAAGATGTAGTTTATTTCATTTTATTATCATTTGTAAAAGTTAAATATTCTATTTTCTTAAGCCAAGTAGGGATTATAAGGGAATACACCCCTACTTGTGTTTCCACCATTTTATTGCTAAGGGAATATTGCTTCATAAGGGTTTACTAAGAGGAGTATAATTGCATACACCCTCTTAGTTAAAACCCTAGCTAAGAGAAGTTTTCCTTGGGGAGTAAAAGGATTTACACCCCCAAGGAAGTATCATATATAGCTTCTTCATATTCTCTTGACTCCATTAACCATTTCTTAAAGGCACTATTCATTTACTTATTGCATGGGAGAAATACATTGTTGCCTTGGTAAACGTACAAATTTCAAGTTTTGAAGTTGTCTCTTTTGGATAATGATCTTGATGCCTTGGGTATTCTTCCTACCTTAGGGCATCCTATTTCTCCCTCAAATTCTTATTTCTTTAGTAAAACTAACCTACAGCCATTAGAGCTTCTTTAAACTCTAACCCTAACCACTAATATCTCACAAACTAACCCTAGACTAACCCTCTAACCTTGCTAGTTTAATCTACTAACCTAGGAGCATCTATTGGGATAGTTTTTGGTACTTTTTTATGGTCATTTTCATTGTTGTAATTCATTTAATGCTACAGACATAAGGCTGATATACCGCAGCATAAACTTACTTTTATGACAACCATCTTTATTCAGTCTTGAACTGTTATTTTCGGTCCACATTGCTTACTAGTTTTATTGTTGACATTCCTAACTAATATAGACATTTTATTTGTTGATTCAAATTCAATTTATGGTTTATTTACTAACTTGTATGTTTTTGTATTTTAGGGAAAACATGTTAAATTTTAAATTAAAATAAAGTACCAAGGCAAGTGTTTCTCTTCCCTAGGTGCCTAAGGGGAGAAATTGCCGAATGTGGGTCTTAGTCAAATTAATTTATGAGATGCAAATTAAAAGATAACTTTATGATTAAAGTGAGGGTGAGTGAAGAGACACCAAATCTCAGCCACCCATCTGATCTAATCTCAACCATTAGATTAGAAAATTCCTCACCTTCCCTCATGAGGTTGATTAAGGCAAGTGGGCACACCCATTCTTGGGTAAGAAGTTGAAGAAATCTTGGTGAGAGGCCAAGAGGCTCTCGGTGAGATGCCAAGAGCAAGAGAAGAAGATGCAGAAACAGTCTTGTTGAGAGAGCAAGAGATTCTTGGTGAGATGCCAAGAGGTTCTTGGTGAGATGCCAAGAATAAGAAAGTTGCAGCATTCTTGTTGAGAGAACAAGAGAGAGCATGAGAGAGGTTGAGCTGAGAAAAGAGACAGCATTTGTTGAAGGAGAGCACACATCCCAAGGAAAAGAGAAGTATGGATTTCAGACAGCAAGGAGGAACAGGTCGTACCGTATGGATTTGTGGAGATCATACAGCATGTAATGTGCACAGAAATTGAGGAGGACAGCAGTTGCAATTTCTGAGAGTATTGGCATGCATTCCAAGGCTGCCATACAACATTTGTTGGCACAGAAATTGAGGTAATTGTTGTAATATATTTCTGAGTGTATTTCCGTACAGTCCATACAATCTTAGCAGAGTTTTGGCACAAATTTCGTGACAGTCCGTACAGCATTAATTTCCGTACAGTTGTACGAATTTCTGGTTTAGAAATTGAGGAGCAAAGCTACAGGAATGTCCAGATAAGTTTGTGTAAATATCTGAAGATGAATATGTTGTAAAAGAATTTCTCAGAAGCTCATAAATAATACAAAGCCCTCTCTAACCGGTTTTCCCCTTGTGGGTTTTTCCAGGGTCGAAGTTAGACCGAATATCTTTGTGTCTATATTTTATGAGTTTTTCATATTGCTGATATTTTATTTCTGCGTTGAAAACGATGTTCAGAATCCTCATGTTTCAGTTCTGAAATTTATTTCTGTTAAGTTTTTTTTTTATATGCTGAAACACCAGGCTGTAGTATATGCTGAAACACAGTGCTGAGTTATATGCTGAAACACTAGGCTGAGTATATGCTGAAACACCAGGATGAGTATATGCTGAAACACCAGGCTGTAGTATATGTTGAAACACCAGGCTGTAGTATATGCTGAAACACAGTGCTGAGTCATATGCTGAAACACCACTGTGAGTATATGCTGAAACACCAGGCTGAGTATATGCTGAAACACCAGGCTATAACATATGTTGAAACAGTGCTGAAACTGAGTTTGACATTTAAATTTGGCTAAAAATTTAGTGAGACTGAAACTGGGTTGGGATTTTGAAAAATTAACATGGTATCAGAGCTGAGTTGAAGAGAGGCAGAAATTTCAGCAGACAGAAAGTTGGGACAGCAATCACTTCGAGAGGAAGTCACTTGGTGAGAGACCAAGGAGAGGATCTTTGGTGAGATGCCAAGATCAAGAGACTCTTGGTGAGATGCCAAGGGAAGGGACCTTTGGTGAGATGCCAAGGTCAGACCTTTGGTGAGATGCCAAGGTCAAGACAAACAACAACTTCAACAGAGGTGGATGAGTTTTCCACCAAATTTGACAAAGAATTTTCCTTGATTGTGTGTCTATCATCGAGGACCACTACTCCCGATACTTGGTATATTGATAGTGGTGCCTCTTTCCATATGACAGCAGTTTGTGAGAACTTGAAGGATATTACATAGTGTGGAGATGCAAAGGTAGTGCTTGGAGATGACCGTGAGGTCAAGGCGGCTGGTTGTGGGACCGTATCATTTCGGAGGGAGTCTTTGCCTCCCATGATTTTGACGGAGGTTCTTTATGTTCTGGGCTTGAAGAAGAACTTAGTGTCAGTTTCTACTATTGAGGAGAAGGGCTATGAGGTCTTGTTCCATG
>ML786392.1:95312-126832 GCA_009831015.1 Picea engelmannii | reverse complement strand
AATATAAAGCTACTTATAGTGATTCACTTTTATACTTGAAGTGAAATGCACTTTACAATTTTTAGCATGAACTTTTTCAAAAAATGTAACAAAAGAGAGACTTGAACTCAAGACCTCTTGCTTAATAAGGCAAGTTTTAACCACATGGTCTAGAAAAACATATTGTAATGTTCAAAAGGAGGAGTGGGGGTGTTGTTGTTGTTTTTTTTGTGGAAGACGGCCTTGGAGAGCTTGCTCCAAAAAAACTCTTTTCACACAAGAAAAAAATTTCTCTTCTCGATGACAACAAGGGTTAGATCTCGGTTAGCTTACCCAGAAGATGCACCTTTTCCTATCTGTTTCTGATTTGCCGAGATCGCACAAGGAACGGGGCAAAGAGAATACGCAGATCTAAAAGAGTAGCAGCCCAGAAATAAAAAAATACAAACCGAAATAAAATCAAAACTTTGCAAAAAATTTTAAAAAAATGCATATTCAGACTTTATACCTCTGAATCTGACTGTAATGGTCGTCTCTTGGGCAAACGGAAACCTTTTCGAGTGAAATGAAAAGTGTTCCTAAATGAAACGAGTGCTCCAGACACAATGGAATAGTCCTCTCAGCCTAGAAATGTACGAAAATGCCAAAAACTGGAGATGAGGCAACTCGGCTTCACGATATCGATCTACAACAGGAGCAGGTCTTCAAACCGGCTCTGATACCATGTTAGACAACACAGTTATTCCAACAGAGGAATAACACCTTCATTAACCACTCACATAATCATATCAAAGATCAACACACCGATGTTTTCACGTGGTAAAACCCCTACGGGGAAACATCCACGGCCCCAGCCAATGCGACCACTTGGAGCAGTTTATTAATGCAAAGAAAAAGATTACAGAGAGATTTTACAAGAGAGTTTCTCATAATCAATCATCGGAAAATGACCCTCCATGCTCTTTAAATAGAGATCATGGACTAATCGGGTGTTAAGCCACGGATCAATGGTCGTTAAGATCGAGGAGAATATGAACCGTCGGATCACTCTATGTCACAAACATATCGCGACTGTCGGATTTCCTAACTACAAATGCATACTAATGCATACTAAAGAAACACACTTTTACCTAACAACATATTAGACCAAGTAGATCTTAACTAACTCCTAAGTGTCTAAATATCCTAACATTTATTTTCTTAGTACTTAATATAGATGAATGATTTGTTGATGCTTAGTGCTTATGGACAGATGTTAGATCTGACTGATATACATATGCTTAGTGCTTGAATATGCTAATAACTGATCTGTTTCATCATGTTAAGTGCTAGATCTGGTTGAATACTGCGATGCTCTGTAATTAGGGTTTAATTGCACTGTAACTGAGACTGAATATTGATGAATGTTAACTTCTAAGTGCTCTATTAAGTGTTAGAATCACAGATTTGTGTCCTAGCTAAGGTTACAGACATCTAAGTCATGCAACCACCCCTGCCTCTACCTCAGGTCAGACTTCATCTGCTTCGTAGGTGTTGCCGAAAGGGTCGGTAGTTAGGGTTTTGTTTGTGTGTTTTTGTAGTGTTGAACCCTAGGTTTGCCCCTGTGCCAACAAACGGTTCTATTGCTTGGACTTGAAACTGTGATTGTTGGGAACTGAGGAAGAAGAATATGTGTGCAAATATTTGACCTGAAACTTTGATTGTTGGGAACTGAGGAAGAAGAGGCTTTTTGCAAAGATCCAACCTGAAACTGTGAAAGCTCTGTACATAGATCTGTTGCCCTAGAGCGCAGCATTCCACTTAACCTGTGAAGCTCTGTGCCAAGAAAAGAGGTCAGATCTGAAGAAAAGAGGTAAGATCTGGAAGCTTTGTACTCTGATAAAGGTAATAATAGTGAAACGTTTTAGATATGAAATATTTGTGCTCTGTAGAAGTAAGATAAGTGGAAATTTTTGTTTCAACAGTATGGATCTAGGTATGTTTGGTAGATTCTATCCTAGCTTGAAAACTAGGGCACTAATAGATGAAAGAAGGTTTGATATGCATAGATCTGATAAGAATAGTGAAATATATGTTATACCTGTGTATAGAACGAATGTTTGGACTATCAAGTGGATGCAGGATCCTAGAAAGAAATGTTTGCAGGTTAGCTACCATGATCCTAGCGCATAGTACAGGAAAGGTTGGGGATCATTTAAAATAAAGAGAGGATTAACCCTCTGTTACAGTTGCATAAAAATGGGACATCTTGCTAAGGAATTCCCCAGGAGAAGACCTAGTTGTCTTTGTTGCAAAGCTATGAACCATGAAGTATTGGATTTCCCTAGAATGATTGCTAAGCTTGAAGGAATGAACATGAGACAAGAAAACCCCAAGGCAGATCTAGAAACTATGATTATGGAAGAAACCCAAAAAGAATCTGAGAAAGTATTACTACAGATAAAAGAAACCATGAATGACCACTGACATGTCATTTTATCGGAGATATTCAAAGAAAAAGAATGTATTGAAGTAAGAATAGGAGACTTTGACATTAATTGTGTTCTAGATGAGGAAACACGGGTGAATATCATGACAGAAAGAACTTGGGAAGCTATAGGAAGGCCTACTATGATTCCTTCATTAGGAGGAATAGGAATATTGAAAGGAAAGTTGATACACCTATGTGGAAAGCTCACCCAGATACCTATGAATGCCAATGGGACTTCGATAGAGGAGGATTTTGGGATTGTTAAATTTATTGAGAACAACGCCCCATTTACCATGTTACTAGGAAAACCTTGGATTGAAAGAGATCGGGCCAGAAGGAAAGAAGAAGAAGAAGTTTTAGAGCAGAAGAAGTAAGAGTTAAAAGATTTTATGACTAGAAGGATCACACACTTGATTGAAGAATAGGGGAACAGATCGAAGCTATTTAACACCAGAAACCCGGATGTCAAAGTTGCAAGAAAACTAGAAGACCCACAGAATATTGAAGTACCTATTCCTGATAAAGAATAAGTATCACCTTCGAATCTTAGGAAAGAATCTCAACAGTGCAAAGTGACTATGCCAAAAGAATATAAGAATCAAAATGGAAAAAGGCATACCGAGACAAAACTCACTGGGAAGAAATCTAGAAAGCTAAGTAAGAAGAGATCTAAGATCGAAAAGTTACAAAAGGTTCCAGAGGGAACTTCGCAGAGGGAAAATTTGCAAAATTGGAACTTCGTCAGGATAACAGAACAGTGTCACATGACACTTCATTAGGGCGAATCAATATAGCCGTTGGGACCAATATAACTATTTGACCAACCCCCCGAATGGGTAGAAAGGCATTTATGGTTTTCCACCAGACCATTGGATCGTGCCATAACGAACAGAACAGAGTTAATGAAGGTTTCTCACCCATTGCAAGAGATCTGCTACCAAGTTATCTATTTATATCGTTGCGATATGCACCGAGAACATTTTTCTAATCATGAATTTGAGCCCGCAGACTCATTGATTTTACACAGTGATCATTGTGTTATTTCCCTCTATCCCATTGCAGTTTCTAAGTTCCTCCTCGAACCCAAGATTTCCAACCCCAAACGTGTATATCAAATGAGTTCAGTGTTGTAGAGAACGTTGTCGAAGAAGTTCTCATCGACCTCATGACTAAAAAATTAATGTCGATGTCTACAGGTATACAAGCGTCATCGATGAGAGGATTTCAAGCCTCTCCGTCGACTGCTTGCAGAGGCAGATCATCCTGGCCATCGACAGAAAAGAGAACCAATCACAAAGACGACCTAGCAAATCCGAAGCCGATTCCAACCATATTGCCTGATTACATCCTGCCTCTGGATGGCGCGGTGAATCGTGATAGTGTACCAAGATATTTTGAGTACACCATGGTCACTGTGTACCTCCCGAAGGGGATACGTGCAGTTTGAGCAGAGCCGGATAAGATCACAGCATTGAAGTTCAGTGACTTCAACCTCGGATATCGCAAGATCTATGGTATGCTTGCCCCATACAAGTACCTAACCATAATGAAGGGGAAGAATTCAAAGATAATTCCTCAGTCGTGGATGATGAACCTCGTGCAGTCCACCCTGCTGAATGTCATGAAGATCCCACACCTCGGAAGACACCAAGAAGTCGATGCCTGTGTCAAGCTGCTACTGTCATATTACCATGGCAGTTACTTATGGCTAGACCGCCACATTACAGTTGACCCAACATTGATCCACAGGATCACAGGACTGAGTATGCAAGGACCCAACCCGCAATACCTTTATCCAGGAAAAGTCACAGATCGCGCACTAGCAAAAAATATCAAGGATACATATGGTGATGTTGAGAAGGGAACAAGAGGCTACAAGGTAGCTTCCATCCAGAGTGGTGCAGTGTACCTAGCATGTCAACTGATAGTTGGAAATTTAGTAAGGAAGAACCGACCTACACAAGTCACTGGCTTTGTCGTTGACCTTGCAAGGAAGTGTGCGGAAGGCCTACAGATGAACTAGGTGAAGTACCTAGTTAACTAGTTGGAACTAGACTGTCGAGAAGAACACAATCAGGTTTATGAATTTCATTTCAGTTGGCTCTTAATTCTCATTACATTTGTTTCTTGGGAGATGCCAGAAGGTGCAACCTTCCCAGACATAGAGTCGTTCGAACTGCTCACTGCGAAGTTCGCTACCCTTTGATATTAAAGTGATATGAACAAACATTGGCAGTCAAATGTTGTGTTTCATACATATTACCTCCAGCTAAACATATCCATAGAAGTTGAGCCTTGCATGACTTTGAACACCTTACAAAGGTTCTGACCCTTGATGAAGTTCAGCGCAGATCGGCACTTCACCTACATTACAACGTGAGCAGATGAACATAAAGAGAAGCTCGAGTCATATTAAAATCTTACATAAGAATACCTTGAGGATATCACTAAGGACTGGTCCACTGAACTCCTTATCCCCACCAACCCTGCAAATATATATGATCTTGACAGCCTAGAGGACACTCAAAAAGAACAGAATACACCCAAGAAGACTGAGGAGGTCCAAAATTTAAGCAGTATTGTTGTAGGTGAATCCCCCTGCGGACAAGTGGATTCCCTCTTGGTCTCTAGACTCCTAAGGCCATGACAAAAAAGTGCTTAACATGGACACTGACTTCCTTTTAGATCTAATCAAGCTAATAAATGAAAGAGAAGGATAAATATATGTACCTTATTAATGGTGTTTGTCCCTATAAAGTCTAGGCTGAGCTTCGATCTTGAGCTCCCTGATAGGTCCTACAAAACAAGCAAAGATACAATGGACTTCCCACTCTACTAAGATTATCTCAATCATAGATTCATCTACTGCAAACAAACTCATATGGAACAAGCACAAGTTTGAAAGAAATAGGCCAAGCATTGATTATATTAATGAGAACAAGTAAAAGTACTTACAATCTTTGAATGAAGGTGAAGCAGCTTCTTCCAGTTCTCCTTGTCCAGCCCCTTTGCTCAAGTAATCTCCACTGATTTATTTGATGAAATCTCACTCATAAGATCATAAGTTTGATGTAATTCTCAACCTCCATTGTACCTTTTACCATGAGAAGGCCTCCTTATATAACCTTGGAGAGGTCCAACCACTTGAGAGATATTTGGGATAAGTTGAGGATTCCTCTCCTTTAGTTGAGGATCTTCCCTAAGATCATGCCTTGACCATCTATTCGAATCCAACCACCTTCAGGAATTAAAGGATTCTTCCATGATTTGCCTCAACAAACCCAAAATTTTCTCAGAAAAGGGTAGCGCTCCCCCAAAAGGGTGCACAGGGCACTCAAACACTTCCCCAAAGAGGTACAGAGAGTGCCAACACTCCCTGACAGTGGGTATGGGAGCACTCCTCTCCAAGATCCATTTTTTAGTGGTTCTTTTAGTAGCAAAAGGTTTGTACTCCCTCTCAACTAGTTTCTCTTCTTCAAAACTAGTCTTTGGGGTGTCTTAAGTGTCTTTGTGATGTCGTTAGAGGCACAACATAGGCAATATGGAAATATTATGTTTGTGACACTTGCAACACTTGTAGTCAAGATGCGACACTTGTGGACAATATGCAACACTTATAACACTTGTAATGACGACACTTGCGACACTATCGAAGTGAGTAATTTTGAGTTATAACAGATTGCCCCCCAAAGCATGAATTTAGAAGATGATGATGAATGCAGTACTTTGTAGACTTTTTCAAGCAAGGGTATGGACGCAAAGAAACTGGAAAAAGTTGCACACAACCATCAAACAAATATTATGACATGTTTCAAACCCATAATTATATTGACAAAATGGTATAGCCACTGAAGATACAATGTGTATCTATACTCCTATGACCTGAACTAATCATAGCCATGAAGAATACACAGTGGATCTACGAGACAACAATACATAGCCACAACCAATACAAAGTGGATCTATGTAATAGTATATGTGTCATAGTTCAAAAGAACTCCTTCGCAACCTGGGCAAAGTATACATAAGAGTGATGACACTCAACCCAGGGTCTTCTTACTGATCCTGATGCAATACAAATATAACCATGCGAATAGATGTCTTGATGTCGAACATGGCCGAAACCACTTAATTACCAGTCAATGATGTAAACCGTTAATAAGCACGAGGGAGATCACCATTGATATCAATGATTCCCAAGGTTCTCTAGTATATTCCAACAAATGCGAATGAATGAGATGAAGTTTAACATCCATGGAATAATCTAATCAAAGTTCAATGATGTAAACCAACTGTCAGACGCGGGGAGGCCTTCCATTGAGGCATGCAGGTCCCAAGGTACTAAATGGTTTCTAAGTCTAGTTCCCAGATAATGTGTTGAAGTCGACAGGAATAGACTCAACGAAGGAGGGCATTGAAGTATCCCCCATCAACAACATGAAACGGTCACAGAGATGTAATTGGTATATCAAATGAACATGGACTGACATGGGTATTGAAATAGGATATTTGTGATGGCTGACTCTCGAGGCAGATACTTCCCTTTAACACTGAGGCATGACAACAGAAACTTGACATGGACCAAAACTTGATAATGTAGTGGATGTTGTGACTTTCGTCAGGTGACCCAAAGGAGTAAATAAAACTCAGAGGATTGGCTCAGTGCAGAGGTTCAATGGATTAAAATGCGTGCAAAGACAAAGTGTCGTGTTCAAGGGTGATCGTAAGGGTTACTGGTAATGTTCTCAAAAAACTACTTGTCTTGCTTCTTTCAATTTTTCCCCCATCTAGATAGATGAGTACCTCTTTTTAATTTAATGAGCTCGAGGAGGGTAACACATCTCGATATGACTCACCTTCAATAAGTCCCTCTTCCTTTGTTTAACGAACTAGAAGAAGTAAGGGTTTGGTCCCATATGGGCCCTTCAATGTATGATTGTTTAACGAGTCTAGAGAAGGTAAAATCGATGGTTTTTCATATTTAAAGAGTCTGAAAACAACTTAAAGATGACTCCAATGTTGTCCTTTTTCGTAATTTTAGTCTCACGAGGCCGAAAAAGAGATAAATTATCACTTGAAAGATGCCCTTTCAAACCTTTTAACAAGTGAGAAAGGAAGCAAGATCACTCGGCAATCTTTTCATGTTTAGAGAGTCTGAAAAGAGCTTAAAGACGACTCCAAGGGGTTCCTTTTTCATATATCCATGCGAGTCCGAAAAAGTGATAAAAGTGTACTTGGTTACATTCTCATGTTTTTTCGAGCATGAGAAAGAACAAAGACTAAGCTCGGTATGCCCCCAACGTGAAAGCTAGTGGCTTAACTCTAGAATGATCATCAAAGGATGGATTCATGCCCTCCAAGCTTCAATTCATTCACTGACTTTGAGTTTGTCACCAATTTCTTTACTAAATGGAGAAAAAGGATAAGGGTGGATGAAATGAAGGTTCAAGAGAGGTGACTGTTTCATTTTTTAACGAGCTTGACATAGGAAAAAGAACTATGCTCAGGGCTCTAGATTGTTGTTTCATTTTTTAACGAGCTTGCTACAGAGAGGAAAACTATGCTCAAGGCCTTTGTTTCATTTTTTAACGAGCTTTCCATAGAGAAGAGAAACTATTCTCGTGATCTCTGTTTCATTTTTTAATGAGCTTGCTACAGAGAAGAGAAACTATGCTCGTGGCTCTTCTTGATCATGGCTTCCAAGAGAATAACGCTCTGGAAGAACACACGTCAAGGGACAATACTCGGTCATGGCTTCCAAGAGATCTTCACTGGATGGAAGAAAATCACTCTGGGAGGAACACATGTCGAGGGTTGCGATAGGGATAAGGAGACTAGGCTCCAATATCCCTACCGAAGAGATCACCATGTCAACTACCGAATCCAAATCATCGAAAATTGAATGCATGGGAGATGATAGAAAATTGAAATCAGGAGGGGAGATAGAGTGTATAGCTTCCTGAATTTCTTCAAGAGGGGGAAGAAAAGAGGATCGAGGATGGTTATCATCCCGAGGTAGCTCATCAATGCTCAACATTTCCTTAATAGATTCATCAGAAGGAAAAATTGGGGAAATGTAGTCGATCGCAGATGACAAGGAACATAACCATGATGGCATCGAGTAACTGTCGGGTACCAATAGATGTTGGTCATCCGAAGAGGGAGAAGCAGATTGGATAGAAACGTATGATGTTTCAGCTGGACTAAGTGGCATGGTGTCACCTAGTGCATCGAATTCCAATAGATAAGATACAACCCAAGGGTCAGATGATTCCAAAGATTGATAAGCCGTGGTCAAAATCATATCAACAATAGAAATATGATGTGTAGTCGGTGGAAGTGGTGTAGGGAAGGTACCCATTAGGCTAGAATATTTTAGTAAGCCAACACCAACACTTTCATACGTTATCTTGTGGTCTCCCAAGAAAGGAATGTTGTTGGCAGCGGGAGCGCAAGCATCGGTTGTGCAGAAATCTAACTGATCAATAGTGACAAATTTTCCCTGATGAGGAAATTGTACACATCGAAAAATCGATGAGGCAACGACATTCATAGCATAAAACCAACTTCTTCCAAGTAACAATTTTTAATCGAGGGGAGCATCGACCACTTTGACATCAACAGTGACATTTTTGCCACCCAATTGGATGGGAAGGGACTGTAAAATCCCATGGGGATGAAAACCTTGCCCATCGAATGCACATAACATCATTGGGGATTTGTTAAGTGTGGTTAATTTTAAACCTTTCCAACAGGCTAAAGACATGACACAAGTTGAGTCTCCCTCATCGAGAATAGTTCAGTGGATTTGTTGATTTTGAACAACAACATCAACTTGGAAAGCAAGTTGGTGAGAGAGTCGAGACGCATAATTGTCCAGGTTAAACATGATATGGTTGGACAACTCAGGATCAATAGCGCCAATAGCAGCCAAGAGAGTTCTACGTTGACTGGGGTAGTGTTGTAGAACTTCTAACACAGACATAGCACAGGGTTCTTGAGCCAAATCTTCAACAATGTTGTAGTTCTGGGCGGCACGTGAACTAGGATTAAAGGTAGATTTACGGATAGTGCTCTTAGGAGGGTGTAAGATAGAGTCAAATGTAGGTTTCTCAATCTGAAGTAGTCCATATGGAGGATTAATCGATGGAGGACTAACGGAGGACGACGATGTATCTAGTAAAGTATTGGTACCATTAGTGACATTTCCTTTGTCAGGGTTACCTGGTGTGTCGTATGTCTTAGAGAGAGTGGTCAAATTAATCCCATTAAACATATAAATATGTGCACTCATTGAGGCCTCATCATGAGGATGGCTAGAATGGCCCCCAGGAGAGGGGGTTTGAGAAACCATGGATTGTTGTTGTGGAAAAGGATGAGTAAGCACAGCGGGTTGTGAATTTCCCTGGAAAAGTTTGGCCACTTCATTGTGATGTGGACAGTCTCGAGTGTAGTGATCATCACCACAAATTATACATGGGAATTTCAGTTTCCATTGTGGTTTATTTTTGGTAGCAGGTGTTTGAGATTGATTTTTTGGTTGTTCATTGTTATTAGTATTTTTTGATTTATTGTTTTTCTTCTTCTTACCTCCAGATTGTTGTGAAGGGCCAAATTGAATTTCATTCACCTCAGAGATCTGAGTTTGGGGGGAGGTAGAGGAGAGTGTGGTCTATTGGGAAGTAGATTGAGTTTTGACGGAACCGATAACACCATCCGCATGAGATGAGGACGATGGCTTGGATGGATCAGTATTAGCTCGAGCAACATTCGAAAGAAAATCATAAAAAGTACCAGATTGTGAATAAACCAAATCTAAGTACTGAGCCCAAGCAATGGTTTATTCCTCGGTGACCGCGCCACCCATAGTGACATCATGAGCGATCGGGGGTAAAAGTGATTTAGTAAACCACTCTACCAATAATATGTCACGAATGATTACTTTGATCATCCTTCATCATCGTCTCCACTCATGAATGTGGTCAGAGATATGTACGGAGTCAGTTTGATGAAGGGAGGTTAAAAGTTATGTACCTGTCTCATAGTGAATAGGTAGTTGAAAGTGTGTGAGGAAAGACATGGAAAGGGAGTTGAAATCATGAAAAGAAGCACGTGGTAGTTCAATATACCACTTTGTTGCAGAGCCCATAAGTGTTCGCTGGAAAAGACACAAATGTATAGAATCATCCATGAGAAAGTTTGATGAACACCACAAATGGAAAGTCATCACATGGTTATTTGGATCTTCGCCAGATTTTTCGTCAAATTTCGGAATATCAGAAGGAAGTTTAGCTGGAATAACTGGCCAAACCGGTGAATAAAAAATAGGATCATTAATTAACCGAGACAAGTCTAGGAGATCCAGAGTCGCAAGGAAAGGTAGTTGTCAGTTAATTTTTGGATGATACTGGTGTGGCATAGGAACACTAGTAGGACCATAAACTGGTTTAGGTGGATAGTTGTAACCAGTAGGTCCTCCTATATATGGTTGTTGCTGACCAGGATAGACAGGATTCGATGATGACTGAGAAACATTTGCATAACCTGGTGGGTTCTGAGGATTATAAGCCGGGTGATTTTCTTGCCTAGAAAGAGGATGAACATTGTTCCCTTGAGGAGGGTAAGGAGTAGATCATGGAGGTGGATACACATTAGACCCATGGGGAGGATAAGGTTGTTGTCGTTGAGGACTCCAGGTGGTTTTTGGGATGCCGCCCAGATAAGGTTGTCCATAATATGGTCCGGAAGGAACATGATTTGATACTCCTCCTTATGGGTTATGATAAGAGCTCCCCCCAACATGGGGTTGGGTAAATGTGCCTCCGAAAGATACACCCTAGGATTTTGAAGGGTTTCCAGCAGACGAAGTTTTCCCCCCTTCCAGTGGTGGATTAACGACTGGGGTATGACTGGCAAAGGGATTTTTCCCTCCGAGAAGAACCTAAAAAGGGGGTTGTCCCCTTGGAGGGGTAGGCCCTCCATAGGATGGTGGTATTCTAGGAGGGATAGGTTCACTAGATGGTGGTTTCCCTCCTGTCGATTGAATTTGGTTGGCAAGGGTCTGCATTCTCGGGTGAAAAGATGTCCCAGTAGGATCGTGTGGAACATGTGGATCTGTAGAGTGAAAGTTTGTAAAAGCGGGGGTAGGGATTGAAGTGCCTTGGGAATGAGTAGAGGTGATGAGTCTAGCATTAGGATAGACTTGTGCTGATGCAATAGTAGGGTTAATGACCTGATCGATGGGGTGATTCATCGTTTGACTAGATGGCCCACTTTCAACAGGAGGGTCATGAGGATTAAATGGTTGTCGAAAGGATTCAAAATGCTCATAGAGGTCGTGTCCCGATGAAGTCCTCCATACAGAAAGAGAAGGTGTGGGATTTTTATCTACTATAGTGGTAGGACAAACAGGAGTCCTATACTCATCACCAAAGGTTGGTTCTATGGATCCCATATATGTTTCGATAAAAGATCTCTCTGATAATTGTGGGACCTCTTTGTCTATGACGTTCCCAAGGGATTCTAAACGAAGCAAAAGTGATTCGAGAAGGGTTACCGACACAGATGTAGTGTGAGGAGTGGGATTCTCAACCGTAACCAAAGCATCTTCTGAATTGTCTAACGGAGGAGCAACAACACTCCTAGCATCATATTGATTTTCTACCTCTCCATGGTAGTTGTCTTCTGGAGGGTTAGGAGGTAAGGGTTGGTAGCCTTCCGGAGGTATCCCTTTCATCCTACGTGATCGATGAAGACCTTTATCATCTATAAGCTCAATTTTGGAGAATAATAGTACACATTGAAAATATAAGGCCAACTAACAAAAAGAAACAGCATACGCTAATAAAATCTAGGAATCAAAACTGAGCAAACAAAACTTCTCTCGATGATCGTACTAGTTGGTGATGAAATCCAACGTCATGTAATCAAGTCACGAAGGTGATAGGATATGGTGGAACAATTGCAATGGTGACTTACGTAACGAACTTTCACCTTGGTGCAAGATTCCACGCAGTAATTGTAGATTTACCCTCCAAGGAGCCCGAGTGCGTTTGACCAATGTCTGTCCCAGGTACAGTGAGACTTCCCTTCACTGTCACTCATGTAAGTACCTAAGGATTATGGCAACTAAGGACGCCAACTCGCAGTTATCCCCTGGGTGGGTACAGTCGATAGTCCGATCCGAATGTATGGGAAGTATAACAAGTCCCGAAATCAACTTGAGAGGCTCCCACACATAATCGTAGGTATACCTTCAAGTGACCCCCAATATACGATCCGACCACTACAAATAGTTGAACCAAGGAGGGATAATCTCTGTAACTCACCCGAATGTGACCTCGTGCATAACCCCTGTGTGAGAGGGGGATCCCAGAAAGCCTATATGACAATTGGATTTGACTCTCCCTATCTCAGGATGCTAATGTTTGTTTTGAAAACTTTGGAGAGTTGTACTCACAGCCTAATCCAAAGTGCTAATCGTAGTCTAATGTTGGTGGAAGATCCTAAAAACAAAAATGTTCTAGATAATTTTTAATTAGCATTGATTTTATCGTTGTTCTTTACTCAAAGGGTGTATGACAATGAAACTGGTGGTATGATGACTCAATTCCCAAAAATGCACAAGAAGATGATAAGAAATAATTTATTTCGATGAATGGCTATTTAAGGGAAAGAGAAAAGTTTTTTTCACTATCAAACACTAATATGCAATGTCCTCAATCAATTTGTTTCTCAACCAAATCCAATGTAATGCTAAAAATTTCAAAAATGCCTCCTAATATCCAAACCAATCACTAAAATGTGTCATTTTGCTTATATGTGAATGATAATCAGATGCAAAACTTCTAAATGTCAATTAGTCTTCAGGATTAAACAATCAGAAGCAAACTTCACACAAAACAAAAAATACACTCTCGTCGTGAAATAGACAAGAAGGACACAGATAACCAAATTGCAAACAAGAACCAAAAAACCTCAAACAAAAGAGAAATGATGGAAATTTGACCTCAAAGATCAAATGAAAATGTTCACGGACCTTTGGATTTCCTCAAAAAAAAATTCATTAGTCATATAAAGGAGAAGAAAAAAACAAGTTAACTCTAGGTCAACAAAGACAAAGAGTGGCTTCAAGGCAGGGAAATAAAATTTCAAAATCCCAAACAAAAGAGGATGAATTCTTAGAAATAAGTTGTTTGAAAACCAATACCAAGATGGACTTAGAGTATGAGGCCCTAAACAAATGCCAAAACCAAGAAATAGCTTCACGAGATGAAAATTCTGGAGAATTCCCCACAAAAATGGGGTAGCGCTCTGGTGTAAGGGCACTAGAACGTTCCAGCACTCTGTGTAAGGCCACCAGGGAGTGTTGGTGCTCTACTAGCAAGGGCAGGGGAGCGCTATGCTACAAAAGCTCAGAAAAATTCCCAGAAACTCATAAAATCAAGGAAATTCAGTCAATCAGGGTGATCCTGATGACATAATGAGGCAATCAAACAAATATAAGAATAAAAAATACAATGTGGAGAAGATAAAATTAGTGGGAAAGGGGCCAAAAAAATATCTGGGAATGGAAACAAAAATCAGAGCTCCTCCCCAGTGGAGTCACCAATTTTTGTTGTAGGTGAATCCCCCTGCGAACAAGTGGATTCCCTCTTGGTCTCTAGACTCCTAAGGCCAAGACAAAAAAGTTATTAACATGGACATTGTCTTCCTTTTAGATCTAATCAAGCTAATAAATGAAAGAGAAGGAGAAAGATATGTACCTTATTAACGACGTTTGTCCCTGCAAAGTCCAGACTGAGCTTCAATCTTGAGCTCCCTGATAGGTCCTACAAAACAAACAAAGATACAATGGACTTCCTACTCTACGAAGATTATCTCAATCATAGATCCATCTACTACAGACAAAATCATATGGAACAAGCACAAGTTTTAAAGAAACAAGACAAGTATTGATTATATTAATGAGAACAAGTAAAAGTACTTACAATCCTTTGAATGAAGGTGCAACAGCTTCTTCCAGTTCTCCTTGTCCAACCCCTTTGCTCAAGTAATCTCCACTGATTGATTTGATGACATCTCACTCATAAGATCATAAGTTTGATGTAATTCTCAACCTCCATTGTACCTTTTACCATGAGAATGCCTCCTTATATAACCTTGGAGAGGTCCAACCACTTGAGATATCTTTGGGATAAGTTGAGGATTCCTCTCCTTCAGTTGAGGATATTCCCTAAGATCATCCCTTGACCATCTATTCTAATCCAACCACCTTCAAGAATTGAGGGATTCTTCCCTGATTTGCCTCAACAAACCCAAAATTTTCTCAGAAAAGGGTAGCGCTCCCCCAAAAGGGTGCATAGGGTGCTCAAACACTCCCCCAAAGAGGTTCAAGGAGTGCTAGAACTCCATGATAGTAGGTAGGGGAGTGATCCTCTCCAAAATCCATTTTTTAGTGGTTCTTTTAGTAGAAAAAGGTTTGTACTCCCTGTCAATTGGTTTCTCTTCTTCAAAACTAGTCTTTGGGGTGTCTTAAGTGTCTTTGTGATGTCGTTAGAGGCATGACATAGGAAATATGGCAGTATGATGTTTGTGACACTTGCAACACGTGTATTCAATATGAGACACTTGCAAACAAGATGCGACACTTATAACACTTGTAATGACGACACTTGCGACACTATCAAAGTGAGTAATTTTGAGGTGTTATATGATCTTGATAGCCTAGAGGACACTCATAAAGAATAGAATACACCCAAGAGTACTAAGGAGGTCCAAAATTTAATAAGTACCTCAGGAAAGACTACTTCATTGTCACCTTTCTGAGGGGGTGATGACAAAGTAGAAGATGAACAGAAAGCAGGTGAAGTAACATCGCCCAGAGAGGAGGTTGACCCCTTGAAGAAGAGGAAGGTTTCTCCCCCGAAACCTTCTTCTCGGAAGAAATATAAATCCACCATGACCAAGATGCAAACTTTCCTCACCTCCAATGATTTTGATTTCATCATAGAAACCCTGAATGATGCTTCTGCCCCTGTGCCAACAACAATCCACATCATTTCCACATGTCATTGTGTGATAGTTTACCAAGAGTTACCACATGTCACTACTCGATTGGTTGCCAAATTTCATGATTTTATTTGTTACCATATGTCATCCACCAATTGGTTAATAGAGTTTCCATGTGATGAATAGTTGTCTTCCATGTGGAATGATTTAATTGGATGGTGGTTCATGGAGTTAATTTAAAATATAATTTAAAAGTTGGGAAGGTGGGATGATAAGGGAGTAAGGAGAGGGTGGTGTAGGAGGAGGAAAAAATGAGGGTAGCGAAAGTTAGAATATGAGGTAGGGTGGTGTGGGAGGGGGGGAATGAGTGTGGAGGAGTGAGGGGTTCACGGGGATGGATATGCATCCAAACCATCAAACCCACAGTCATGTGGAGATATTAAATGGGAGTGGGTTTAATAAATTGGCTAAGTGATGTGGAGTGGGTGAAAGGAGAGATAGAGGGATAAGGGATTGAGAAGGAATGCAATTCCATCTGTCTAATGGAGGGAGGAAATATTATAGGTATGAATTAGGGGAAATAAAGGGAGAAGAGAGTGGAGAGATAAGGAGGTGAGGAAGAAGTGTGGGAAAAATGGGAAAAAATCTAAGTGTTGGAAGTAGAGGGATTAAATAAGGAGAGATAAGGAGGGACTTGGAGAGGTAAGGAGATATAATTTTTTATAAGTGTTGAATAAAGTGTAAGAGAGGAACAAGAGAAGAGAAAGAGAGGAATGGTATGGAAATATAAAAAAATTCTAAGTGTGGAATGGATATATTCCAAGAGAAAGTGTGGTTTCAAGAATTGGACGTGGTTCCAAAAATTAGACATGGTTCCAAGAAATAGTGTGGTTCCATGAGAATGATAATGGTTCCAAGACAAGAATTGTAGTTCCAAGAAATTGGACATGGTTCCAATAATTCTTAATTCCAAGAAAAATTAGCTTTGTCGCATATTGAGGAAGAACTATTTGGGTGTTTAAACGTAAACCCGGATATCTTGAGCATACGAACTCGGATTTTGAATCCAAAAAATGCATAATGAATCTGAGACTGAGGGATATGCCATGAACTTATAATCTTTCAAAAATTTCTTCTTTTTATGTCATTTGTTTTATTATTACAGGATTGGGAAAATAGAGGTGACCATTTTTTTATCAACACCCAGATAGTTTAATATTTTACTTATAGTTAATATTATTATTATTATAGTTCAATTAATATTTTACTTATCGTTTCAAAAAAAATCTCATAAAAATAATGTATGGAGGATGTAATACTAATTAAAGGAATTTACCGAAATCCCTTGTGAAAAGAAACTACCCCCATTGATTCCTCAAAGAAATACAATTGAGATAATAAAAATGGCAAAGCCCGTGGATTAATTGTAATGGCCATCTCTAGTCATTTACGGTTTCATATTTAAGGATTTTAAAAATGTGATGACATTGGGACAAAGCTAGAAACCATATTTGGTAAACACAATGAAATTCAACCCCGCCTGTTAGCTCTCCAAGAATCACCCCTAGACTGCAAATGGGTGTAATCTTGGTGTTGCGCCTCTTTCGTCACCTTAGTGAGCAAAATAGAGGTGCTTGCAATCTTAGTTGGGTTTTCTAAGCAGGACAGCTGTAAGGAAAAGGGTTAGAGAAAGAAATATAAAAGAACAACTAAGAATTAAACTAAGAAATAAAATAACAATTAAACTAGTGAGCATAGGGACATAAGAAAAAAAAGAAACAATAAGACCCATGTCACCAATGGTAAGGTTTATATTAGTGAAAGAAAATACCAAGAAGAAAGAGGACTATGAGTCCCTTCTTCCTCCAAGGGAGGGCTCTTGGACCCCCACAAATAAGCTCTTCTTACAACTTTGAATGAAAATGGTGAAAGAATTATTTTCTAATCCACTCAAGGGGTGAGATGGATTGCCCAATGTAATGGTGCTAGTATACTCTTGATGAGAATAGAGGATTCCCCAAGAGAATAGTAGAAGCATAACTTTGTTATTGAATTCCTTAAAAAATGAAGTGCACCCATGGTATTTTTATAGCACCTCTTTGAGGTATTGTGCAACTAGGTTGTAGTGTGGAAAGAGGCTAATTAGGGCATTTTTAGGTCTTTGACCAGCCACCCAGTCAGATCCAGTCCAGATTTGAGTGTCAAATCAACTTGGAAGCTGAACCAGAAGTGGGTGGGAGGCCGAACACTCTCATAAATGCATCATTCTCAGATGTGTGCGAGTTTTAGCGACCACAATCGCGCATCGGGTGCATGTGTGTTTTTCCTGCGTTTTTGTTTTGTGGATGTGCGTGCGCGCCCTATGTAGTTATAGCTCACTTTAATTTTGTCACTGGTTGTATAGTTTTTGACCCTTTGAAAATGATTTTGTGGTAATTTTGGTCCATGGGTGACCTCATAACTGTTTGACGATGTTGAATTCTTGTAACCATTTTCGGACGAAATTTCAGTGATAACATTTGGTAACATACAACTTGATTTATACGAGTAGAATTCTCAATGATGGATCAATCTATGGACTATTAACACTTGAATTCATGAGACAATTAGGAATTTATTCTAGTAGAATTGGCTTCACATGAACTTAATCAGATACTAAATAGGTTTAAATGAATATGGATAAGTGTTACAAACTGTAAAATATTACATACATCAGGTACACATGAAGATAAAGTTATAACAATGAAAAAGGTACATCTGCAGACTTATATCATTAATGCAAGGAAATATAGGCTTCTATAAATCATTAAATGAAACAAGAACCATGTGAATCAGTCACCAATAGAACAAATGCACAGAAAGTAGATATGAATATGGAAAATCTGATTTATATTCATTGAAGAGTCAAAAATCCACAAATACAGTTCGATGAGTCTTTAAGCTTTACAAGCCTTCTCAAGCCTTCAAGATTCAATCCCTCTCTTAGCTCATTCTAACCCTTCTCCAAGAGCTACCTCCTTCATTAAATAGAAAATATCATGAAAATATCCTTATGAGGTCGAATACCATCCCTTTCATTGGATTCTAAGCCTTGGAGATAGGTGGCAACAGTCAAAGAGACAAAAATCCAACAAACTGCTAATTTTCAGGAAATTGTTGAAAGTCATTAATAAATTGTTTCCAACTCACTGCATGTATTTAATGGAGATAAAACTTAGATGCATGTGTCCCTTGACATATAACTGATCCATGAGAATTCATTTGATCCCTCCTTGACAGGTGGAAACCTCCCAACAAGGTGAATATCCAACAACTATGCAAAACAAAGAGTTTGCAGCACATTTCGCAGCGCACTGGTGTTTTAATTGTTTCTCTCAAATTCCAAACTGGGTCAAGATGAAATTTGGTCAGCAAGTCAACCAGGATATCATCTTCCTCCACAAAATATTTCAGAGAAACCCACATCATTTTTTTGGATTTATGAGCAAATCTGTAAAAGTCACTGCTACAAGAAATTTCGCAGCGAATTCTGCATCACCTGTCTCAATTCGCAACACCTGTGCCAGTTCCCAGTGCCAAAAGAAATTCAAGTGGACACACTCCTTTGCTGACCTCCAAACAAGACAAAAACACTCATGGAGTACTTGATGACCCTAAGTTTGATGTTGGTAATTTTAATTTGCACCAGGATGTTTGTAACCTATCCAACATACAACCCTCTTCCTTAACTAGTTTGCAGCGCCAGTTTGCAGCGCCAACTCAAATATAGATTGTACACTTTGGGGAGGATATTAGTTGATGTTATGACATAATACCTAGAGAAATGGTTAAATGTAGGCTCTGAAAACCATAAATTATCCTTTACATGACAAATCTTATGTATTAACACCACCAACTCAAAAATCAATTGATTTATTTAAATCCCAATGGTTTCTCTTGCATTGAAGATTATTTGTTTATGTTAAAAACACTTATACTTTTATTTGAATATTGTAACATACCAAAGAAGGATGATGAATGTATATATGTTAATATTCTTAAGCTTGGAAATCCATATCATATTTTTGTATCTACTTTTCACTCCACTTGTTGGTCCTAAAGTCTTCACTTGACTGCTAAAGGGAAGATCTAGGCCACCTCAAGTTTAAAATGATTGGTTTTCTGATTTTTTTGGTCAATTAGAGGGTTGGTTTTACCAAGACAAGAGCACGGTTGGGTTGGAAAAATTATATAGATGAGGGTTATCCTTGGATGGTGGCACACAAATGACAGACAAGTGAAATAATAGAGGTAAAATCAAAGGGAAACAACAAACCACTCAATGACTAATCCATTGCAAGAAGTTTAATACTTAAAATATCATTTCAAGACATTAAACATGTATCAAAAACACAAATTCTCCCACAGGTTGCAAGAAAAACAAATCTTCACCAAAGCATTATTTGTTTTAGAGGTTGCATATTAGTAAAGATAAGTTATACAATCGATGTAGGAAATGAAATGTACTTCGCATGGATCAAAAACTGCATTCAAGGTAAGATAATAAAAAAACACATGAAGATTTGGAAAAAAACACTTTCATCAAAGTATATTCACTAGGTAGAGAGATTTAATCCATGCATAGAATAGGTTCAACCAGTTGATGTATTGATCTTATTTTCCCAAAAATCCAACCCTCAAAACATACAAAAACTGCATATTTATCAAAATTGCAGAGGCTCTCGTCCATCTGGGACTGAGGCTTAACTCTACACTACCAGTTGTAAAACATCTTATTAAATTAGCTAAAAATAGTGTTGGAGTATATTAAGGTATACTTCGAGATTGACTTAATCAAAAAGAAGTGGTTTATATCACACAGAAATGACCACTTATGATGCCTTAATCTAAAAGAGTCTTAAACTAAAATAACTAAAATTGGTGCTAATCATAAACCAAACTGATGCATATGTTGAAACAAGCTGAGTCTTTGACAGAACTAAATAGGACTGGTAGAACTGGATTCTGAGTCGAGTACAGGTGTACATGTGCATTGTTGGAGGCCACTGGGAGATAATTGGGTGTGTTGGAAGCTTCTTCAAATTATCTCCTATAGAAAGAAGCAAGTCTTTTGGTGCTTCTTCTAATGTCTTTGGTAATTCTTCTACAATCTAGAGTATAGTTTCTCCAATTCCCGATTATGGTGTTGCAAGGACTGGACCTGCAGCTTCAATTTATGCACCTATTGACTTTAATCAAGATATGTTTTATTGACCGTAATCGGCCCTTTCTTCTTGTCTTTCTCTGTTAAAATAATACTTTAATGTAGGTGATCAATGAGAATAATCCACTTCAGCAATTCGACGTTCGGGAACTTTTGAATGAAGAGTACAACTATCTCCTGAATGAATGAACTCATGAAGTCATTAACCAATTCTTAACTCTAATAAAATCCACTAGAGATTAAGACTTTAATCATTTTAATATTTCGGGACTTTCGGTGCTCTGGCCCTTCCACACTCCAACACTTCGAAGCTCCAGCAATTCGAGGGACCATGTTTTCTCTAGGTGAAAATCTCTCAAAGTGACGTGGCAGCCTGAAATGAGTGCCACGTGTCATCTAAAATCAATCGACAGGTGGCATATGACATCACCTAAAAAAGAGTTTATGAGAAAGGGACTCTGGAACTTCAGCAATTCAGGGCTCCGAGGAACAATGCTTGCTATGGATTAAATTCTCCTAGAGTGAAAATATTCCGGAGTGACATGGAAGCCTGTTGTCACAATTTATGACATGTCATAAAAATGAGAGTGGCATGTGTCATCTGAAATATCGTAGATGACGTAACCAAAGTACCATAAATGAGTGTCATGTGTCATCTGAAATAAATTGATAAGTGGAATATGACACGTCAATTGAAAATGACTTTGACACTCCGGCTCTTCGGGGCTCTAACACTTGGGGCTCCCGAGATTTGTGTTTGTTCTGGATAAAAATATATCAAATGATCAAACTCGTGAAGTGACCTAGGAGTGAGGATCCACTTCGGAAATTCGGGGCTCTTGCACTTCAGGGATTTTTAGGATTGAAAAACTAACAATCTTGGACACCCAAACATTGAAGTTGTAAAGTAAGAATACATATTTCTTTGTGGCTTAAACACCTTGCTATTTTGAAGCTCCAAATGCACAAGAGTCGTTGATCTTAATTGATTGTCGGATCTCAATCGTCAAAAATTTTAATCTGTTTGTTTCTTATAACCTAAGCCTGAAATCCACTGCTCTGGATTGATGCATCTTTCTTTTGGATGTTCCTTGTGCATATAAAGGACTTGGTCGACCTGTTGCATGCTTAATCAATGGTAAACATGATGACATATGTTTCAAACTTAAAACAGAACATGTAATCACCTTTAAAGAAAGCAAGACAATGATGCAAATAAAGTAAAGATTGGTTGGGTCCATTGACACTAAGTACTTAAATCATGGAGAATAAACTTAGCAAACCCAAAACAAAAATCATACTTGATGGATGTATAGGGTAAAGGAGGGAAATGGCAGGGGTGCAGACCTAGGTTACAACATTGGCTCCAAGCGGGGATAGAAATTCCCTGTGAGGTGCTAGTAATAGTAGATCAGGTGCCTTACCTCTCGAAACCTCACTCACACTTGTTGTAACTTACCTCTATTTCTATCTGTCAACCATGTATATATGTCACCGTCTCTCAGCCATGCATCCCTGAAATTCAAAACTGAAGCTAACCACAGTGCCTTTGTTGGGATATGGAGTCTTTTTTAACATGCAAACTAACTAATCAAATGCAAACAACAAAGGAAATCAGCTACGGTACAAGAGGGATCTTCCCTCGGTCTTTCAAGAAAAATAGTGTTTCAGGAAGCGCCCATTTACTAGGCCTCCGAAAATCTTTGTATCATCCAAATTGTGTAAAAAAAATGTGTTATTATCCATAACCTCAACCACCTAAAAACGACCAAACTAGAGGTTATCAAAATTACCATGCTTAGACTTCTCATTCCTTCTTGCATCCCACCTCAAGACTAGGTCGCCTTCTTGAAACATCTCCTTATTGGTTTTCTTGTCAAAATCGGATTTGATCTTTCTCTAGTATGCCTTTGTTATCTGATTTTGTGGTTCTCTCTTTTGTTGAACCTCTATAATTTGAAATATTCTCCTCTAGATGTCATTTGGTTCCTCAATTTCTTCCTATAGGAATTTTTGAACTAGTAGGCCGAGTTGAGTAGGGAAGATATCATATATCCCATAGACTAGCTGAAATGGTGAGGTTCCTAAGGATCTCTTGATGTTGATCCTATCATCCCACAAGGCATACTTGAGTTTAGAATCCCTGGATTTATTGTTTCCAGTCAACAATTTCTTAATGATCCTGATGAGAGTCTTGTTTGATGACTTGGCCATCCCATTCCCCTGAGGATAATAGGGCATATAATGTGTCTAGGATATTGTTGTTTATTTAATTTATCTACTCTAATCTTACTTTAATGTCATAAGTTGCCCAAGTTCATATTTGAACAAGCTTCCAACAAAATCCCTCTAAAACTATCAGGCCCCTAGTAAACCAGAAGGAAGTGTAGTACACAAGGTGCACTACGCGGTCTCACCTAAGATAGCTCTATGGGTAGTTGCAATGCTCAAATGCTTGCAGGCTGAGAACAAGTGGGGATCTATGTTTTCACCTAGTGATCTTCATTCATTTACTAGCTCATACATCTAGAGTTATTATATTATCATTCTTACTCATGCATGTAACATATTAGATCTAACTAATTAATTCATTCATTTATATAACATATAATAATAAACACCAAAGAAGATACATAACATTCAGTCACATAACATAGGGTCTATCATGGTTCACCCCTCCTGGGATATGTCCAAAAATATTTGGCTATTATCCTCTTTTATTCTTTTGTTTCCAACACTATAGCGTCTTGTGCCTTACAAATATCCATCAAAACAGGTTGAGATCTTATAATGAGGTGGACTATATCACACCAGGCTCCTCATCATGTGATCTAACCCTCAATATCTACCTTAGTCCCTCTCCTCAGCTCAACATCTTACAAAAATAGATCAGGGTAATAGTATGATAACAATGAAAAAATCCATGACATCCAACTCCGAACCTTAGAACAATAGACCCCCTACCTAGACCACCTAGGTACCTATTTATACATGTTCTTGGCTTACTATCCATTACATATTATTACCAAAACACTAACCCTAGGATGGTTAGGTTTTCTTGCATGCGTTCCTCACATGCTTTCCTCCTCTGCATGCGTGTTTTCCTTGCGC
This sequence comes from Picea engelmannii, assembly GCA_009831015.1. Classification (NCBI taxonomy): domain Eukaryota; kingdom Viridiplantae; phylum Streptophyta; class Pinopsida; order Pinales; family Pinaceae; genus Picea; species Picea engelmannii. The sequence continues at coordinate 103,058 of ML786392.1, read as the reverse complement.
GTTCTTCTTTTCCTACCAATTGTCTTGTGCTTTATTCTCCAAAATTATTCTTTATTCCAAAATGGGCCTCCGCCCAACAAGCCCCCAACAAAAATATGTGGCTCATCCTGAGCCACCTAGGAACTGTGCGCCCCTTTGACAGCCTCTGCTAGTCTGTGGAACTTGTATGTCAGTCCCTTCCCTTGTGTTTGGAACTGTGCGACATTTTCTGTAAGCGCTTATAAGTTTTGCGCTGTGAATTCCTCATGAACCATGGTTGTGCACTCCACCTATGTCTACGCCATGTTCTTCTTATCCACCTATAGTTGCATGATCATCTATGCTTCTTACGCTTGGAGGGGTTCCATCTGCACATGTCTCTCCTGTTTGTGCACCTACGCCGTCTTCAGTTTGACCTATAATCTCTTCATCTCCTGCATTCCTTTTAAATGCTCAGTGATTCCCATCGTCCTCTACTTTTTCTTGAGGTCATGGATTTGGACACTTACCCTCTCTTCTTGTTGGTCCCACTACTAGACCTACTCATCATCCTACAACGTCATCCATAGCTTCATTGTTTTTTCAAACAGTTATGCGACTGTGTTAACTTATTTCTCCAAATCTGCTAGTTGGAGTGAAGATTTTTCTTTTCGTTGCTCCCTAACCTCTAGTGGAGTCGTCGGAGTGATATTCTCCTTTAGTTCCTCAATTTGTTGTCTATATTGGTCGATAGTTTTCGCAATGTGATTGAGTTTTTCCTCTGTCGTTGGACTCTCGTCCTACGCATTTTCTGGAAGGTGGTTGTATATTGTTGTCACCCCTTGTTCAATTTTCTTCACGTGCTCCTTTTCTTCTTTGGTCTCGAACTTTACTTGTTCGATTGTTAGCTCCAATTCTTCCTTGTCATTCTTGTTTCCCTACAATTTGATTGCATCTGTCCTCACGTGTGATTACACCTCCTGCGTGATGTTGAATTGGAGTATATAGAATTACTTTGTTGGTATCTTAGCCAATACCATATCGACCTACACTACCTCTTTTAGTGGTGTCTACAGCATGTCACTGCTTACCCTGAATGTTGAACTCACCTGCGTAGTTCTGTGAACCATCTGTTTGGTTTTTGGCATAGTCCTTTTCAAAGTTTTTGTTTCTCCCTCAAGGATGGATGTTGTTCCCCTTTCTGTCCTCTACGTGGCCCTAATTTGCTCAAGGACATGTCTTATTCTATCCAGGTCATCTTGTATCTACCCCCTTTGATGATTTTCTTCTTCCATGTCTTCTATGACATGGTCTTTCACCTTCTCAGCCACAAGTTCTACATCGTCCTCTGTGATTTTATATTTAGGTGGCTCTTTGTGCGCCTTCTACTTCTTGCGCATTCCTCCTGACTGTGAAATTGGATGCTTAGGTGTCCCTGGTTCTTGGGGGGTGGATGCGGAGGGGGTTCCCTATGTTCCCATAGCCCCTACTCCTTGCTCCTTTTGTTGCGAGGAAATTTCCTTGTTTTTTTCATGTGCATCCTTATTTTTTGTCTATGCATCTTTCTTTGTTGCGCCCCCCTTATTTTGTTGCCCCAACTTCTATTTTGTCTTTGGATTTTTAGATGCATCTTTATCTCCTGTAGGTGTCTTGGCCTTCCCTGCATCCACATCTGTGCCATGAGGTACTTCTTGATCTAAGACTAGGATCTTACAATCGTCGAGCCAATCCCTCATAGCCATCTCTAAGTCATCTTCCATGATGCAGTATCTCATTTGGAGCCACTCCTTTCCTGAATCCTTGCATGATCAAATCCACCTATTATGCATGGATGCCTTGAAGTTGGTGTCGTCCTTGAACTGCATGACTACTTATGGGATTATTCGCCAAGTGTTGGTGACACTCTCTTGTATTTCGGTGAAGTACCTGTAAAATTTACCCGTGTTCATGCTTTTGTGCTTTGGGTTGGAGTTGCTCCCTAGCGACGTGTACCGTGTTGTGCAGCACCGACCTATCTTATTGCATAAGTATGAATATGGGGGCTCCTTCCACTCTATCAACGCAATTATCATGAGTAGCCAAAAGTAGTGGAACTCTATGCCGAGGTCCTATGCATATTTGCATCCCTCCATGAATAGGCTTAATAGGTAGGGGGGGCAGCTGAGTGACGTGCCATTTTCACATTGCACTGGAGTTGTGATGACCTCGGTAGGGACTTCTTCCTTGCGACACTTTCAAAATATTTTTCAGGACATGAGCTTAGTGTCCATGCATGTCGCGGTGTCACTAATTCTCTTGACGATTATACCGCGCGACCCCCTCTCTATGCCATATGTCTTTTTCATTTCTTCTGCCAATGACTTCTCCTTGGTTTTGTCATCCAGTTACTACATAGGGTTCTCACCCATTGATGGAAGTCATGTGATCACTACAATTAGCTCCACGTCTATGGATACGAACTGCTCCATCCAGAGGAATCCTCCATGTAGGACTGCTATTAACTGCTTGATGCAGTTTTTCACCTCCTTCCCCCTTCCAAAGTGGGGAATCCCCAACAGGTTGAGGATTCCAGTGCTTTCTAGGCCATCTTCCCATGGATTTAGTTGTAGGATGGGATCACCAAAATGTCTTATCCCTATAATGTCAAACTAAACCCGTTGTGCAAATTCAACAAATTTTCCCTCGTCAACCACATCCTGGCCTGAGTACCTCAGTTTCTCCATGAAACCCAATAGTGTTGGCATGGTTTGTACTCCTTCTGAAATGTGTAGGAGCACGATTGTTGCATCTAGCTACCTGCACAGAGACCACGCCATAAGCTATTTTCCCTTCCACCTAGTTTGTTGAATAGAGGACCCCACCTCCATCTGTCTCCTTTCTATATTAGAGTCTAGTTAGCCAGTGATATCCTCAACCATACCCATCTATTGTTGTGTGGTTGTAGCTCTGGTGTTTGTGGGTATTATCGCCTATGTTTGCGCAGTAGCGTGGACATTTACTTGCAGGACCCCTTCGTTCGTTATAGTATCTAGTGGGTTTAATGTGTTGTGCATGGGATGTCCCTACGTGCTATTGGCCAGGTCGACTTCCATGGCCGACGTGGTTGTCTCTTGTGTTTCCTCCACCATTGGTGTAGGCTCTATTGGTGCTTCGACTGGCGATGGAATTGCGTCAACGTCGAAAAATTCATCGGGCTATATGGTTTCATGTTTAGGCTCTACTGCTTCCTGTGGTTCCCTACTACTCTATGTTTTCCTCCCTGCTTGGCTCGGCACACCCATATTTGGTGGTGCCATCATGGGTAGTGGTTGGTTTTTGCTGACTGACTCTTCACTAGTTCGCATGTGTTAATTCACTTCGGCTCTGCGTGCTCTATCTCTCTATAATTTCAAAATTTTACAATGGGTCTTATGTTTCCTGTGTTCCCCTTTATATAGGCAAGTGACAAAGCTTCTTGGAGAATCTTTCCTAATGTTTCTTAATGTAATGGCACTTTATTTGTAATTTTTCATTGAATTTCATAATTACTACCAGTTGGCGCCTTTATTGTAGTTGTCTTTTTTTGAATTTCTTCCTTTTGCCCATAATTGATGCCAATTGGTGCCTTTCCACCGTAAATGTCATTTTTCAAATTTTCTCCCTTTTCTAACCGTTGGTCCTTTTTCCGACGCGTTGAGTTTTCCAAGTGCACGGTATGTCGTTTCATCATTGCACGTGGAATTTTTCTTCTCATCGTGCTAACTCCATTTTTTTTGTGTTGTCTTCTAATGTCTGGCGCAGTAACCCCCATGTTGTTGCGTGCATTCTTCTAATGTTTGGCGCAGTCTTTTTTTTCACACTATATACATTTCTCTTTACTGCGCGGTAATTTCCTAAGTACTAGGAGGTTGATTTTCCCTATACAGTTTCAATCGACTCCTATTGATCATTCCTCTAAGTTTTGTACCTCCGAGATCTTTCAACTGTACAGCTCCCCCATCTGTGAAATTCTTCACTTCATATCGTCCCAACCAATGCATTCTGAATTTTCTTGGGTACTGAAAAAATTTACTGTCATACACCAAGACTAGGTCTCCCTCCTTGAAACTCTTATTTTTAATATGTATGGCATTGTTGGCCCTCGACTAAGTTTTGAGGAAATCTTGGTCAGGTTTGACCACTTTTTGGACTTTGACGTAGTGATCGAGGAAGGAGCACCTAGACGGAGCTGAGATCACAAATATTACTTGTTTTTTGGGCTTTGTGGACCCAACAAGGGGTTCACTAGGGTTTTTTTAATGGGTTAAGGGATGTCGGCCCATGGGTTACCCATGTTTAGGCCTTTTTGTAAGGAATCGTAAAAGTATAAATAAGTAAGACTGTAAGATAGAAGAGGGATAGCGAAGCGATGCAAGATTATTGGACAACTGAGAGGGGGGGGTGAATCAGTTGTTATCGTCCTTAAACAATTATGCTTATTTTAAACTCTTTGTTGAGACACTAAATGATGATCACAATAATGCAGGGAAATAAACAATGGCACATTCAGCATCAGTCACATATATGAGAAACACAGAGACAGATATTTCCTGAGGAAACCCATACAGGGTTAAAACCTCTTTTTCTTTATATGATAAGTAATGGTTACAATCTTTACATTATCATACATATGAGCACCAACTCATAATGAGGCTACAACCTCTGTTTAGCAAGATGCAACTTGCTGAGAGCACCAACTCTCTGTTTTCTCTAGCACCCACTAGAAGGAAGCACCAACTCCCTGGTTTTTATAGCACCAACTGGAAGGAAGCACCAACTCCCTGGTTTCTCTAGCACCAACTCGCTGTGCTCAAGCACCCACTTGAACCTCTGAGGACAACAGTCCTCCCTAGCACCTCCCAACCACCCTGAAATATAAATCTTTGCTTCTGAAACTTATTACAGTGATATAATGTTCAACAATGGCTTACCTGACTTATCATTGTTCTGCTGCATTTCGTTGCTCTGTCTGCCTCATTGCCTTTATTCTCACATCCCTTGCGTTGTCTGGTCTTCTATTGTTTATGCTCTGTGCGCCATCTCCATTCTCTACACAGTTCCTCTTCTGTGTTATTCAGCTGCTGCACTCCCCTTCTTCTTCACACCTGAATCACCTTTAACAACACTCACAACCACCTCCAACAGCAACAGCAACCCATCTCTTCTATGTACCATTTATTTATAGCTTCTGTGCACCTTGTGCATGCAGTGTTCACAATGCCTCTACATGCTGACTCTGCACCATTATCCTCCACCTCTCGAGTGCTCTGTCTGATTATCATCGTGACTCTTCAGCTTCTCTGGTGGTTCGCCCCACGTGTCCAGTATCACTGGGTGTTATGCTGAGATTCCTCAGCCTCTCTGGTAGTTGAGACTCTTCATCTTCTCTATGACAGTCGAGCTCACCTTCTCTATTTCAGTTACAGCCTCAATCCCATCCAGCTGTCAATTGCCTCCATGAGTCATCTTCATTCCACTGGCAGATTCCATGTGACTCTTCTTCTCCTCTGGAAATCACACCGAAGTCTCTTCGCATCCTCTAGTAGAAACCATCAATGGTTACTGGCAGTTTCATTGTGTCATGCAACAGTAGCCCTTTGATCTTGTTCAAACTCACCTGCACTGTTGGATTAACTCTGAAGGGTATTGTCGTTATTTACCCATTTCGCACTTTTGTTGTGAACTTATGATCTTCATCGACCCTGATCGACGATTCATGATCTTGATGAATCAATGGTCCTGATCTCATCGTGATCACGCATCTCGTTGTTCCTTCGATGGAGATTCTCGTCACTCCCAATCGCGATAGGCGAAGCTCCGAGATGGATCTCAGATCAATGATCCACGTTCTTGGTAATCCAATGGTCCTGATATTCTCGCAATCTTGCATCTCGCGATTCCTGTGATGGAGGTTCTCGTCACTTCAAGTCGCGATAGGCGAGGCTCCGAGGTGGAGATTTATGGTGCTCTGATCTTTCACCACGTGTCCTCTTGATCCAACGGTCTTTGATTAAATCACGATCTCGCATCTCATCGTTCCTTTGACTTTCCAGTCAGCGAGATGATGATCTCTCTCCACGTGTGATCCCCCGCGTAGATCCAACGGTCCTCCTGTGATCCGGATCCGACGGTTGTCCTTCTCTCTCTACCTCGCGACCTCACAACTTGGAGTACCCAATGTTTGGACTCTCAACCTGCAAACTCCCGAGTTCGCAAGATCTCTCGATCTCTCGCCACCTGTCCCCCAAGATAGACGGCTATAAATCGCTCGCTACTTCGTTGCCTCGCATCCTCGCGCCTCGCAACTTTGAACACCCAATACTTGGGCCTTTATCCTGCGAACCCCCGAGTTCATGAGATCTCTCTGATCTCTGCCACGCGTCCTTCCTAGATGGATAGTCCTGATCTTCTCGCCACTTCGTTGCTTCGTGACCTCGTGCCTCACAACCTTTAACACCAAATCCTCGGCTCTTCCACTCACGAGCTTCCGAGTTCGCTCAAATATAACGCTTGAGATCTATCCTTCTCTTCAGCGTGCGCTCTTCTTGTTTTTATTCAGATCTGACGGCCCTCATGCTGTTGGGAATTTTGGATGGGATCCAACGATCAGCGACACTTCTCCTCCAAGTTTACACATCCATCTTACTTGGAAGAATTTTGACTCTGCACTAATTCCTCCTGAGCCTACGTTGTTCATGTTTGTCCATCGATGCACATTCTGATCCTGCCATCTTCATTGTTGTACTTGCCATCAATGACAATCATATGCTATATGTTAAACATTTTCCAACAATATCCCCCTTTGGCATTGATGGAAACTAAGGCACCCGAATTCTTTTCTCCCCCTTTGACATCAATGTCAAAGAAGAGAAATTCTCCCCCTGAGATATTGCAGTAAATTTAGGAGGAATTATATACTCAAACAATACAAATCTCCCCCTAACAAGATGGACTCTTTTAGGTATGAAATGAAATGACACCCAGCTTCTGTCTGAGATATTCAAACGGTGTCTTGGTGAGGGGCTTAGTAAAGATGTCTGCAATTTGTTCTGTAGTGGGAATGTAATGGACCTGAACAATCTGATTGGTGACCTTCTCTCTCAGAAAATGATATTTTATGGGAATATGTTTTGTCTTGGAGTGGAGGACAGGATTTTTAGACACACTAATGGCACTTGTGTTATCACAATGAATTGGGATCGGTGCAGTATATTTTACCTCTAAGTCTGCAAGTGTCTGAATCATCCATAATACCTGTGTGCAACAGGTAGCAGTAGTAATGCACTCTACCTCTGTGGTTGATAGAGAAATGGAACCTTGCTTTTTACTAAGCCAGGATACTAAGGAGTTACCCAAGAAGAATGCTCCTCCACTGGTGCTTTTTCTCTCATCAACACAATTTTCCCAATCTGCATCTGAATAAGCAGTTAGCTGAAGACTTTGATTTCTAGGATACCACAGACCATAAGTCATTGTTTATTTTAAGTACCTGAACATCATTTTGACAGTTTGCAAATGACTCTGTTTAGGAGAAGCCTGATATCTTCCTACCATTCCTACAACATGCATTATGTCTAGGTGAGATGTTGTGATGTACAGTAGGCTTCCTATTATTAATTGATATGAGCTTTGATCAACATCAGGTGAATCATCATCCTTGCTTAATTTACATCCAGTTACCATAGGTGTACCCACAGGTTTAGAATCTTCCATTTGAAATCTTTTCATCATTTCTCTTAAATATTTTCCTTGAGAAATGAAGATCCCATC
>ML786392.1:54028-90316 GCA_009831015.1 Picea engelmannii | reverse complement strand
CACCTAAAGCCATTATGTAGGTTCTCATTCTAACTTTCCAGAAGGTAAAGTTTGTTCCATTGAATAGAGGGGCCTTATTGGTTGAGTTTCCTTCATGGCTTGACATGTTTAAGCTCTAGGATCTACCCTTAGATAAAAGGGGTCATCTCTGATACAAATTGTTGGACAACTGAGAGGGGGGGGTGAATCAGTTGTTATCATGCTTAAACAATTATGCTTCTTTTAAACTCTTTGCCGAGACACTAAATGATGATCACAATAATGCAGGGAAATAAACAATGGCACATTCAGCATCAGTCACATATATGAGAAACACAGAGGCATATATTTCCTGAGGAAACCCATACAGGGTAAAAACCTCTTTTTCTTTATATGATAAGTAATGGCTACAATATTTACATTATCATACATATGAGAACCAACTCATAATGAGGCTACAACCTCTTTTTAGCAAGTTGCAACTTGCTGAGAGCACCAACTCTCTGTTTTCTCTAGCACCCACTAGAAGGAAGCACCAACTCCCTGGTTTTTCTAGCACCAACTAGAAGGAAGCACCAACTCCCTGGTTTCTCTAGCACCAACTAGAAGGAAGCACCAACTCCCTGTGTTCAAGCACCCACTTGAACCTCTAAGGACAACAGTCCTCCCTAGCACCTCCCAACCACCCTGAAATATAAATCTTTGCTTCTGAAACTTATTACAGTGATATAATGTTCAACAATGGCTTACCCGACTTATCATTGTTCTGTTGCATTTCATTGCTCTGTCTGCCTCATTGCCTTTCTTCTCACATCCCTTGCGTTGTCTAGTCTTCTGGTGTTTATGCTCTGTGCGCCATCTCCATTCTCTGCACAGTTCCTCTTCTGTGCTATTCAGCTGCTGCACTCCCCTTCTTCTTCACACCTGAATCACCTTTAACAACACTCACAACCACCTCCAACAGCAACAACAACCCATCTCTTCTCTGTACCGTCTATTTATAGCTTCTGTTCACCTTATGCATACAGTGTTTGCAATGCCTCTGCATGCTAACTCTGCACCGTTATCCTCCACCTCTCGAGTGCTCTGTCTGATTATCATCGTGACTCTTCATCTTCTCTCGTGGTTCACCCCGCGTGTCCAGTATCACTGGGTGTTATGTTGAGATTCCTCAGCCTCTCTGGAAGTTGAGACTCTTCGTCTTCTCTGTGAAAGTCGATCTCACCTTCTCTGTTTCAGTTACAGCCTCAATCCCATCCAACTGTCAATCGCCTCCACGAGTCGTCTTCATTCCACTGGCAGATTCCATGTGACTCTTCTGCTCCTCTGGAAATCACACCGGAGTCTCTTCGCATCCTCTGGTAGAAACCATCAATGGTTACTGGCAGTTTCACTGTGTCGTGCAACAGTAGCCCTCCGATCTTGTTCAAATTCACCTGCACTGTTGGATTAACTCTGAAGGGTATTGTCCTTATTTACCCATTTTTCACTTTCGCTGTGAACTTATGATCTTCATCGACCCTGATCGACGATTCATGATCTTGATGAATCAACGGTCCTGATCTCATCGTGATCATGCATCTCGATGTTCCTTCGATGGGGATTCTCATCACTCCCAGTCGTGATAGGCGAAGCTCCAAGATGGAGCTCAGATCAACGATCCACATTCTTGGTAATCCAATGGTCCTGATCTTCTCGCAATCTCACATCTCGCGATTCCTGTGATGGAGGTTCTCGTCACTTCAAGTCACGATAGGCGAGGCTCTGAGGTGGAGCTTTATGGTGATCTGATCTTTTGCCACGTGTCCTCTTGATCCAACGGTATTTGATTAAATCGCGATCTCGCATCTCGTCGTTCCTTTGACTTTCCAGTCAGCGAGATGATGATCTCTCGCCACATGTGATCCCCCACGCAGAGCCAACGGTCCTCCTGTGATCCGGATCCGATGGTTGTCCTTCTCTCGCTACCTCGTGACCTCGCGACTTGGAGTACCCAATGTTTGGACTCTCAACCTGTGAACTCCCGAGTTCGTAAGATCTCTCAATCTCTCGCCACTTGTCCCCCCAGATGGACGGCTATAAATCTCTCGCCACTTTGCCGCCTTGCGTCCTCACGCTTCGTGTCCTCGCGCCTCGTGACTTTGAACACCCAATACTTGGGCCTTTATCCTGCGAACCCCCGATTTCACGAGATCTCTCCGATCTCTGCCACGCGTCCTTCCCAGATGGACGGTCCTGATCTTCTCACCACTTCGCTGCTTCGTGACCTCACGCCTCACAACCTTTAACACCAAATCCTCGGCTCTTCCACTCATGAGCTTCCGAGTTCGCTCAGATATAACGCCTGAGATCTATCCTTCTCTTCAACGCGCGCTCTTCTTGTTTTTATTCAGATCTGACGGCCCTCATGCTGTCAATAATTTTGGATGGGATCCAACGATCAGTGACACTTCTCCTCCAAGTTTACACATCCGTCTTACTTGGAAGAATTTCAACTCTACACTAATTCCTCCTGAGCCTACGTTGTTCCTGTTTGTCCATCGATGCACATTCTGATCTTGCCATCCTCACTGTTGTACTTGCCATCAATGACAAGAATACACTATCTGGTAAACATTTTCCAACAAAGATACTTATAGAGAAAAATATAAGTAGCTGAGTGAAAGTAGTTCTGAGTGCTTTGTGCAACAAAATGTGTATGTAAGGCTTTGTGCTTGATAAAGGAGTTGGCTCTATGTATGACCTATTTTTGGGAAGGAGGATCTAGTGCTCAGTACGTAGATCTCCTATCCTCTGTGAATCTTGGCTTTGTGGCTTAGTGGACAGGAGAAGATGAATGTACGATATTGAAGAATAATAAATAAGGCGAAGCAGTTGGTGGACGTAGCCTCACAATGGGTGAACCACGTATATCTTGTGTCTTATGGTTGATTTTTGTTGTGTTGTTTATATTATGAATCTGCTCTTCTTATTATGTATGTTATATAGATCTATAGATACTTAGTGCTTCACATGTGTTAAGGATGAATGAATGTTAGATCTAACTCTGTGCAGTGTGCTAAGTAGTTGAAGTGCTTAATCTTTATTGTTACTGCGTCGATCTATCTTAGGGTTTGTTCTGCGATGTTAATAAGGATAATGAACTAATGCATATAATCTTCTAATTGTTATTAAAGTACTTTATGAAGTGTTATAATCACAGATCTGTGTCCAAGCTTGGTTACAGACACATGAGTCCTGTAACCCCCCCTGCCTCTACCTCAGGTGAGACTTCGCCTGCTCGCAGGTGTTGCCGAAAGGGTCGGTAGTTAGGGTTTTGTTGGTGCGTTGTTGAAGAATTGAACCATGGGCCTGCCCCTGTGCCAACAAATGGTTCTGTTGTCGGGAACTGGAACTCTGATTGTTGGGAACTGAAACTCTGATTGTTGGGAACTGAAGTAAAGAAAAGAGAAGCTTCGTGCATAGATCTGTTGTTGTGAAGTAAAGAAAAGAGAAGCTTCGTGCATAGATCTGTTGTTGTGGTGCGCAGTACTCTACTTGACTTGCAAAGCTCTGTGCTAAGAAAGAAACATTATCTGAAGAAAAGAGGTAAGATCTTGAAAGAGGTAAAGCTTTGTGCTTTGATAAGAGTAAGATAAGAGAAATTTTTTGTTTCGAAAGAATGAATTTAGGTATGTTTAATAAATTATGTCCTATTCTGAAATCTAGGGCGCAATTGGAAGAAAGAGTTGATCTGAATAAATTTGATAGAAATAAAGAAGATATGTTATTCCTATGCATAGAAAGAATTTTTGGACTAATAAACAGATGCAGGAACCTAGATAGAACTTTTTCAGATTGCAGGTCCAGCACTGTGATCCTAGTACGTAGTACAGGAGAAATTGGGGAACTTACAAGAGAAAGAGAGGATTGATACTATGTTATAACTGCAGAAGACTAGGACATCTTTCTAAGGAATGCCCTGGTACAGGTCCTATTTGTATTTTTTGTAAAATTGTTGGTCATGAAGTTGAGGATTGTCCAAAGATGATTTCTAAAGTTGAACAAATGAACATGAGACAAGAAAACTATGAAGAAAGTCAAGAGACTAAGATCATGTTAGAGAATCACAAATAGAAATAATCAGAGAAAGTTCAGACTATGTTATCACAGTTGAAAGAAATGATGGACGATCACAAAGATGTCATCTTACCAGAGATCCTGAAAGTAAGACAACGCATAAATGCAAGAATAGGAGACTTCGACATAGATTGTGTCTTGGATGAAGAAACACAAGTAAATATTATGACAGAAGAAACTTGGGAAATGTTTGGAAAGCCTACTGTGGTACCTTCATTGGGAAGAATAGGATTATTTAAAGGAAAGATGATAACCCTATGTGGAAGAGTTACTAATGTACCTATTATTATCCATGGAACATCAACAAAAGATGAATTTGAAGTCATTAAGTTTGTTGAGAACAGCACCCCATTCCCACTTTTGTTAGGAAAGAATTGGATCAAGAAGGATCGGATTAGAAGGAAAGCATAGGAAGAAGCCACAGAAAAGAATAAGAAAGAACTAAGGGATTTCATAGCTAGAAAAATAGATCGACTGATAGAAGAACGAGAAGTTAAGTCAAAGCAACAGAACACAAGAGAATTAGTTGTCGAAGTTGAAAGAATGCAAGAAGGTTTGAAGGACCTATCCATGAAAGAAAGAAGTATACCCACCCTGGAATTAGTAAGAGAAGAGGTATTAACTTTGAACCCTTTGAGAGCAAATCAACAATGCGGAGTCACTGTGATAGGAGAAGATAAGAATAAAAATGGAAAGAGAATTCTATAAATATTTAGAGAGACTCATATCACAGGAAAGAAGGCAAGGAAGCTCAGTAAGAAGAAATCCAAGCTGGGAAATATAGAGGAAGTTACAGAGAATAAATGGAAGACTTCGCAGGAGTTAGGTTTGTAGGATTTGAACCTCGCCAGAATAGCAGAACTATGTAAGATGGGACTTTGCCCTGGTGAAGCTATATGACTATTGGAGGTGCCCTAACCATTAGAATGGCGCTTTGAAATAGCTAGGAAATGCATTTATGGATGGATGGACCGCGTCTGGGATGTTGAGACCATGCCATAACAGACAGATTCACATTAATGGAAGCATGCCTACCCGTTGGAAGAATCCTTTATGATGCTCACTTATTTAACCCGTCAGACACTACACCGGGACCACTTTTTTCCACCCATGATTATCTAAGACAAGAAGAGAAGTGATTATGTGTCAAGATGTGATATCATACCTCACAATCTATTGTTTACTCCACCTGTCCGTTCACCTACCCCGACCTACCTATTTAAAATTGAGAATGTCGGGCGAACGCAATGAGTTAGAGAATTCTATCGAGGAGGTTCTTAAGAATTTTATGGACAATAAAGCTATGTCTAAAGGAGTATAGGCATCGTTGACCAGGGGAATCCATTCCTCCCCTTCAACTGGACATCGTTCGAGCCATGTTAACCTTGCAACTGAGAAGGAAAGTAAGCATCACAAATATATGGAAAATGTGAAGTAGATCTTGTCTATATTACCAGATTATACCATGCCTTTAGCTGACATGGTTAACCACAACAACATCCCATGAGAATTTGAATACACTTTGATCACCGTGTACATTTCGAAGGGAATATGCATAGTGGGAAGTCAGTTGGGACATATCTCGCTGCTAAAGAATAGTGACTTCAACCTTGGAGATAGAAAGAACTATGTGATGCCCACACCCCACAGATACTTGACCAAGACCACTGGGAAGAAGACTCACCTAGTCTCCCAGACATGGATTAAGGAGTTGGCGCAGTCCACTATACTAAATGTGATGAAGATTCCCCATTTTGGACGACACTAGGAGGTTAATTCTTGCGTTAAACTCCTCTTGTCGTGCTACCATGGTGGGTACCTATGGCTCGACTAACAGATTACTTAGGATCTAGCGTTGATCCACCTGATTACAGGATTGATCATGCAGGGACCTGACTCTCAGTAGTTTTACCTAGGGAAGACCTCATATCACTCCCTGGCCCAACGCATCAAGGAAGCATATGGAGAAGTTGAAAAGGGGAAGAAAGGCTACAAGGTATCCTCTATCTAGGATGGCGCAGTGTGTAATATACCAGATATAAAAAGTATGCATAACAGAAATAAAATGCTAGAAATGGAATAATAACAACAATATAACTAGAACAATCACCACAATAGCACTGAAATGATATAAGAGTAACAACAGAAATAGCACTTTGATTCTAAAAACAATGTTCACGAAACTCTTCGAGGGGGAAACCTCCCGTTGAGCAGAGATCTATTACAATAATATCCAAGCTAGGGTTCTCATACCCTCGACTCCTATTTATACTAAATATGTCTATCAAAAGAATCATCTAGAGGAAGATCCTTCTAGAAGCAGAAGCTTCTATTAGGTCTTCTTACCTTCGACTTATTCTATTTTATTGAAATGCCTTATTAATATTTCCCTTTATTACATCCAAATATATTTTTATACCTATGGGCGGGTTAGGACCCTAACATGTCCTCCCCCTTAAAAACAACCTTGTCCTCAAGGCTTGAGATGTGTAAATTGTTGCAGAATGGTAGTTGGTTCCCAAGTGGCATCTACTGGAGTTGTATCTTTCCACTGGAATAACACTTCCTTGATGGTTCTCTGATGTAAGAAACGCTCACGCTGGTCCAAAACTGCTTGTGGCGTTAGCCAAATGGATCCTTCTTCGGCTAACTCGGGATGGTTGGTTTGAATTTCGCACTTATTTCCAATCACCTTCTTTAAGCATGAAACATGAAAAATAGGATGTAGCTTCGAATGACTGGGTAAAGCTAACTGATAGGCCACCTATCCCACATTCTTGAGAATGGTATAAGGACCATCAAATTTGGGCGTTAGCTTCTGACAATGCTCGGCCTTGAGGGAATTTTTCTTGTAAGGTTGCAGTCGAAGAAACACCTAATCCCCTTCTGCAAATTGACGTTCAGAGTGACCTTGATCTGATTGTTGCTTCATGTGATTCTGTGCCATGACCAAATTCTCTTTGAGGGTATGGAGAATATCCTCTCAAACTGTAAGTGTTTGTTCAACCGCCTAGACCTTCAAGACACCCGGTAGGTATGAGAGAACTAAAGGTGGATTTTTTCCATATACCGCTTCAAAAGGATTCATGCGTATAGTTGTATGGTATGAAGTGTTGTACCACCATTCAGCTAGGGGTAACCATTGAGCCCATTGATTTTTCTTTTCTGAGGCAAAACACCTCAAATATGTTTCCAAATACTTGTTGACAACTTCTGTTTGACCATCAGTCTGGGGATGATAAGTTGTGTTGAGATGCAATTGGGTGCCTTGTAGCTTGAACAGTTCTTGCCAAAAATTACTTGTGAAAGTTGTGTCGCAATAAAAAAAAATAGAGTGTGGCATGCCATGAAGCTTGAAGACCTGATCCATGAAAATTTGAATGTCTTCCTCTTTCATACATATCTGGTGGTTGCCTGAACGAAGATCAAGTTTAGTAAAGAATTGGGCGCCACTCAATTCATCCAGGAGGTCATCAATGACAGGAATGGGAAATTTTTCTTTAATGGTAAGTTTGTTGAGGGCAGGGAAGTCAGGACACATTCACCAAGAACATTCTCTCTTCATGACCATGACCACTGGAGAAGAGTAGGGGCTCGTACTAGGGAGGATAACGCCTGCATTAAGGAGTTCCTGGACCATTTTCTCAATTTCAATTTTTTGGGAAAAGGGGTGATGATACGGACGGATATTGGGAGGAAGGCTTCCGGGTACAAGGGGAATGGAATGATCATGAACACCACAGGAAGGAGGGAGCCCCTGGGGAGTGGAAAAGACCACTTGATGTTTATAAAGGATGGCTTGGAGGTCTTGCGGCACCGAGGGTGTCCTTGTTGCTTGTATGGCATGGAGTTGGGAAATAACACCATAATGACCTTTTTTTAGCATCTTTTCCATGCGATGGGAACTAATGATATCAGTTGAACTGGTGGTGATGCCTTGGAACTTATATTGGTGGCCCTCCTGGTCAAATTGCATGGTTAATTCCTTGAAATCCATGAGAATGGGACCCAAAGTCCTTAGCCAGTCTGTACCTAACACAATGTCACAACCACCCATGTCGATAGCAAACATATGAGCTTTCAAGTGGTAGTCACCAATTTGGAGACGCACATTTTCACAATGCCCTCCACATTTCATGGAGCCACCATTGTCAATCATAATTTGGAAATTACTGACGACATGGATGTAGCAATGAGTTTCTTGGGCAATGCGGCGATGAATAAAATTATGGGTGCTTCCACTATCAACTAGAATGGTGACCTTATGATGCTTGATGTAACCGATTAGCTTGAGGGTTTGGGGAGTCGAGAAGCCAGTGAGAGCATTGAGGGAAATGGTCGGTTCTACTTCGGGAGGGTCTGAGGGAGGGAATATGTCAGTGGTTTCAAGTGACTCAAACACAAGGGGAGTTTCAACATCTTCTTCTGAAATATCTTCGGAGATGGCCATAAAAATCTTTTGTTCCTTACACTTGTGGCCCGAGAAATATTTGTCATCACAATTATAACAAAGACCTTTGAGTTGGAGTTCAAACATTTCATCCCTGGTCAATTTTTGGATATTTAGTGGAGAGGAGGGAGTAGTGGGATTTACTGGTTTAGGGTGAGGGATAAAGGTGGGTTTCCGGTTTTGAGAAGATACAACCTGTTGTGCTTATTTACCTCTTTTAGTAACCTCCACCCAACTCTGAGGCTGAGCCATGAGGACATGGGCCTGAATCTCATCCTTGAGGCCACTCATAAAACACTCTCGGAAAAAGGCATCAGACATGCCCTCTGTCTGAAAAGCCAGGCGCTCAAAGGAAACTATAAAGTCTTCCAATGTTCCTGATTGTTTCAACTTTTTCAAATAGCCCAAATGATTGGTGTCAGTGTCAAAGCGTTCATAAAGCTCTGCCACAAAGTGTGTCCAAGCAATATACCCTTGACGGGAAGTTTTTCTCCATTGCCACCATTGCCAACGTTCTTGATCTAGATGGAGAACACCATACCGAAGTTTGGCCAAGTCATTTGTAATGTTGTATAAAGAGAAATAATGTTCCATTTGGGTTACCCAACCAGTGGGGTATGAGCCATCAAATTTGGTCACATCCACCCGCGGAAGGCGTAGGTCACGTTGAAAGTGAATGGTGTTGAAAGTTATGGGAATGAGAGGAATGTTCACCTTCAGTATATGGGGGTGAGTCAGAGGAAGGGTTATCTGTAGGGATATGAATCTTGGTGCAGAGTGACAAAAAGATAGATTCAAACTGGGTGGTCAGGTCTTGTTTGATTTCCTCCATTGAGGACTGCATGGTGGTATTGATGGCGACAACATTGGCACTGAGTTATTTCACTTCTTGTTGGGCCTCGATGAGACTAGATTGCAAAGTATTGAAGCGAGATTCTAAGTCTTGGCTATGGGTATGGGCCATGAGGATGAGGGAACCAAAAAGGGGCAAGTAGGGTCAAAAAAATTTCCGAAAAATAATATGTATGAATGTGATAAGGGCAAAGAGATGAATCCAATGAAATAGGTCTCAAATAATGGTGAAAATTTTTCCAGACTTTTTTATTTTTTTATTTTTTTTTACACCTGTGGAGTTATACTCTAGTCTAAAGAATATTGTAGTGATGAAATGCCCAAATGCTTAACCAGGAAGATTTCATTAAGTGTAGTTACTTGGCAACCCGAACACAGTTGTGCAGCAATAGATCTTGTTTGTTTTAATTGTTTTATGTTTCTGTTTCCAAGGGTTAGGTATTCAAGGGTTCTACAGACAAGGGTTTTCCCTATGCTATAGCTCTCTGATATACATGCGGGGTCCAATAGTAGTACTCGACCCAATATCTCAAGGCACTAACTAATGAGGATAGACCATACCCTTAGTCGTACTACCCGACTACCTAGGTACTAGAGAGTATCTTCCCGAGTGTTGTTCTCGGTGGCACTATAGTAGTCAGGTGGCCAATCATTTTATCTAAAGAGGGCTTCAGGAAATATAGGTCGATCCGTACACAGGTGTTGTCTGATGCACTACCACTCGAAGGGGTACCGACAGGGGTTACAAGGGTGGCCAATAGATGTGCACTTAAGAACCACTTGTATTTCCTGCGTGTATGAATCCCTCAACCATGGGTTTATAAATGTAACAACATATCTTTGTGGCTTAAAGACATCGGAATACGTCTCTACCCTGAAAGAAAAAAAAAATCCCCACAATTTATGCCAAGGAAAGTGCTTTGATACCACTTGTAATATACTAGATATAAAAAGTATGAAGAACATAAATAAAATGCTATAAGTGCCAGAATAACAGCAATATAACTAGAACAATCACCACAATAGCACTGAAATGATATAAGAATAACAACAGAAATAACACTTTGATTCTTAAAGAAATGTTCACAAGCCTCTTCGAGGGGGCAACCTTCAGTTGAGCAGAGCTCTATTACAATAATATCCAAGCTAGGGTTCTCATACCCTCGACTCCTATTTATACTAAATATGTCTATCAAAAGAAGCATCTAGAGGAAGATCCTTCTAGAAGAGGAAGCTTCGATTAGATATTCTTACATTCGAATTATTCTATTATATTGCAAGGCCTTATTAATATTGACCTTTATTACATATGAATATATTGTTCTACCTATGTGTAGGTTAGGACCCTAACACAGTGTGCCTCTCTTTCCAACTCATGGCTGGAAAGATCGTAAGAAAGAACCACCCCACACAGGTAACCGGGTTTGTGGTGGACCTCACAGGAAAGTGTGTGGAGGGAATGCAAATCAATTGGGCTAGTTACCTCGTCAATGAGCTTGAGAAAGACGGTCGCGAAGCTCAATATCAGGGATACAAGTTCCACTTTAGCTAGTTGCTCGTATTGATTGCATTTTTCGCTTGGAAAATGACTGAAGGAGCCACCTTCTTGGAGATCGAACCATCAGAGTCGTTGGTCGCCAGGTTATCTACCTTGTGGTACACCAACGATATGTCGAAGCAATGGAATTCAGGTGTTGTATTCCATGCCTATTATCAGCAACTGAAGGTTTCCATTGAATCCTTTTCATGCATGACACCGCGCACCTTGCACCAGTACCGACCTTTTGTGAAGTTATGCGCATATCGAAATTTTATATATATCACTACGCACAGAGATGAGAGCAAGGAAGAGTTGTAATCATATTACAAGCTAACAAATGACGACATGGAGTAGATCATGAAGGAGTGACTCAAGGATTTCTTTGTACCATTTGATGATGCATAACTCTCCGACCCCGACATCATAGGAAGCCCCTTGGTCAGCCGGGTCGAGCATGCTAGACAATCCAGTGCAAAGAAGAAGAAGAAAAAGGAGGAAGACCATAATATAGAGACTGATGAAGAGGAAAACACCTCTGAAGGAAATGGATCTGGCTCGCCCGCAGGAGGAGGAGGAGGAGAAGACGAAGAATATGGACAAGGAGGAGGGGATTAAGGAGAAAACCAAGGAGAAGGTGGAGCTACACCGTCGAAATACCCCCCTACTAAAACACTACAGAAGAGGAAGGTTTCTCCTCTTAAACCTTCGGCAAGAAATAATACCCACACCAGTAAGCCCTAGCTAGAGGACACGCTCACAAAGGATGATATCATTCTATTCCATGGAGCCATGGAGGATGCGTTCGAAGATCTCTTATAGAGATATGGAGCGAAGAAGGAAGAGTTGTATGAAAGGGTCAAGAAGGAGCTAAAGGAAATGCATCAGGTTATTCGATCTATCTGTGCAGTGCCCACTACACCTTCTTCATCACAAATTGAATAATTGGGGGATGAGCCCGCCCAATTAAGAATACTTGCAGATGCGACAGAGGCTCGACTTCAGAAAGTCCAAGAAGAAAAGGAGAAGGTTATAGAATCCCTAAAGCAAGAGAAAGAGGAAGTCTTACAGAAACTACGAGTTGCACGGTACTGTGTAACCACCTATGAAAATGAGAAGGATGATTTTCAGGCGATGCTTGAGGAGGACAAAGCAAAGATACAGATAGAAAAGGACCAACTTCTCATAGAGGAGATTGCAGTCAAAGAAGCGGTGAATAAATCACTTCGCTCTGTACCCATCTTAGCACAGGAGGAACAAGAATCAGTTGAGATTCAAGTGGCAAAGCTCTTTGAGGCCATCCAGTATCTTCAAGCGAGGATAACAAAGTTGGATTTTCAAGTAGTATCGAGCACTCTACAGGAAGTGCATGATCAGAGGAAGGAAGCCACTAAGAATGCAGTTGGAAGGATCAGAGCCCTCGCCTCATAATACAAACAACTAAGAGATAAAAGCACACAGACTTATGAATTCCTCACAGAATATCCAAATCTAAGGAAACTGGAAGTGCATTTACAGGAGGCGCAGCAGCAGACACTGTTAGTACAGGTGCAGATGAAGCTACTCACTACAGTCGAGAGAATGAAAAGATCAAAAGATCAAAATGTGGTACATCAATAGATTACTGCCATCCAGGGAAGAGTAATGAAAGTCACGCAGAAGTTGCAACCTATGCAATATGAGGCCTGCAAGCTGTTTGAAGAAATTGAAGGATAAGGCTCGCAATTGGACCAAGTGGTTGTGAAAATGGAACAGTGCCTGGAAAGGCTTGTTACAGAGAAGATGATCCAAGATCTCACTGAGAAGGAGGCTCAGGCGAAGTAGCAAGTCGAAGCATATCAAGTGAAGATCGAGGCCTTTGAAGCAGCTTTTCCAAGACCTGAGTGACTTGGGATGAGTCACAGGTGAGTGTTGGGGGCCTATTGGCCCTTGACCAAGTTTTGAGAAAATTTTGGTCAGGTTTGACCACTTTTTGGACTTCGATGTAGTGATCGAGGAAGGAGCACCCAAGTGGAGCTGAGATCACGGATCTCACTTGTTTTGTGGGCTTTGTGGACCCAGCAAGGGGTTCACTAGGGTTTTTGTAATGGGTTATGGGATGTAATCCCATGGTTTTACCTATGTTTAGGCCTTTTTGTAAGGAACTGTAAAAGTATAAATAAGTAAGATTGTAAGGTAGAAGAGGGAAAGTGAAGAAATGCAAGAGACTTAGAGAGAGAAGTCTAAGTAGCTAAGTGTAGGTAGTTATGAGTGCCTTTTGCAACAAAATGTGTATGTAAGGCTCTGTGCTTGATAAAGGAGTTGGGTCTGTGCCTTGACCTATTTTGGGGAAGGAGGATTTGGTGCTCAGTGTGCAGATCTCTTGTCCTATGCGAAGCTTGGCTCTATGTCTTAGTGCACAGGAGAAGATGAATGTACAATATTGAAGAATAATAAAGAAGACGAAGCAGTTGGTGGATGTAGCCCCACACTGGAGTGAACCGCGCATATCTTGTGTCTTTGGGTTTCTTTGTTTTGTGTTGTTTATATTATAAATTTGCTTTGCTTATTATGTATGTTAGATAGATCTATAGATGCTTAGTTATTCACATGTGTTAAGGATGAATGAATGTTAGACCTAACTCTATGCAGTGTGATAAGTATTTGAAGTGCTTAATCTTTATTGTTACTGCGTCGATCTATCTTAATAAGGCTAATGAACTAATGCATATCATCTTCTAAGTTTTATTAAAGTACTTTGTGAAGTGTTATGATCACAGATCTATGTCCTAGCTTGGTTACAGACACCTGAGTCTTGTAACCCCCTTGCCTATACCTTGGGTGAGAATTTGTTTTCTCGCAGGTGTTTCCAAAAGGGCCAGTAGTTAGGGTTTTGTTGGTGCGTTGTTGAAGCGTTGAACCCTGGGTCTGCCCCTGTGCCAACAGGCATGCCAAGATTTTTCCCTTGCTTTCTATACTTCTTGGTGAAATCCTGCTAGAATCCTATCTTCTTCCATCACTATAACATCCCAGGCCATCAACACACCTCTGTTGGGAAATGCTACCAAAATACCTTCTCTTCTACAACTATCTATGATACCAATTTGTAACGTCCCCAGCCATCAACACCATTGTCGGGCAACGCCACATAGGAACATACATATATATATATATATATAACATGCATTTCTAATGAATTCAAAACAAATAACACAGCGTTACTGCTATCATACAGATTCAAATGGAATTGATAGTAATTCATACATGTAATAGAACACATGACAACATTCAAGAATCATAGACATGTGTAACATACATAATTAAGCATGGGAATGATACTTATATTTTAACTGGAGTAAAAACCACCAACTGCGTGTAGACCTTCCACAAATCTCCCAGCCTTAGACCACACTACTCATCACTCTCAATAGTAGGTCACCCCTGATCTAGGACTAAACTCCACCGAGCAAGGGATTCCTAGGCTAGGAAAGTTCAATAGGAAAGTCACACAGTTTAAGAGGAAGGATTCTCTCCCAGGAGCCACTTACGCCCATTTCTCATAGACTCTCATTTCCCACATGCCTATCCCACCCAGAAGTACACACCTTCATTGTCACACAGTCCATCGATTGCTCCACCTCCCTTGCCTTGGGCTTCAGCAACAGGCTGGACTGGAATTATCAGAGCTCTGTGGCAGCTACGAGACTCCTTCCAAGAGAACTCACCTCCTCAACACACTCTCTCACCTGGAGAGAGTTGCTCACAGGCCTGACAACCTGCTTCTTCAATCCACAACTACTTTTCTCACCTGGAGAGAGAGTTTCTCACAGGCCTAACAACCTGCTTATTTGACCACAATAGTTAATTCAGGTAAGGCAAGGGATGACTCAGTAAATTACAAAGGTGAAAAATGGTCACAGGTTTAGCAATGGAAAAAATGGATGGCAGTGGGATTTCTCAATGCATGAGTGAACTTGTCAGGAGAGATAGATAGATTGGTCTAGCATAGCCAAAATTATGAAAGCATGAGACAAACTCTAGGCATGAACCCCCTTGTGTGTGTGAGCTTTTCCCTTGTGCGTGCATAAGTGCATGAGTGAGTGAGTGGGTGTGTGAGAGTGCCTGCATCCCCCCTCGCAACAACAATAATTACCCCTTGAGTCTGCATGTACTTGAGCCGACACCTGTCACTCAGGAAGCACGTTCCTTTCCTTTTGGAAGTCACTTGTCCTTCCCTGGGAACTTAGGATAAAAACATATCATTTTAAACAGCCTTTGAAATAATAATAATAAATTATTATTCTCTTGGACTTGATCCTTTAGGCTTAGCCTCTCTTTCACACCTCTCTTCCCCCTCTCGCTTACCCATCCTAGTGGAGCTTAGTCCCCCATCACTCTTTCTTCGTGGTCGGTCTACACACAGTGATGTTTTTATATTAATAATATGAATATTTACATGTAAAAAGTAGGCTCCTGGCCTTTAACACCTAGGCTCTCTAACCTACTAACACATAATCCTACTAGCTTATAATTGCTCATCTCACTAGCCTACAAAACGTGTTTGAAATTCATAAAACAACTGGGGCTCATCCTTGGGGTATTACAATCCCCTCCCCTTATTTTTGCACTATCCTCAGTGTAACTTATTTACACAGTATCAACAAGATTTTTCAAAATCTTCAAAAAGATGCGGGTATTCTACCCACATAGAATCCTCATGCTCCCATGTCGCATCCTTGGGACTGTACCAGGTATACTGGACCTCTACAAGACTTATGGCTCGATTCCAGATTTTTTTTCTCTTCTGGTCCAATATGTGCACCGGATGCACTTGCAAGATGCCTTCTTGCTCCACCTGAATCACATTCTAATCAATAACATGATTAGCATCAGGTATATATTTCTTAAGCAATGAAACATGAAACACATTATGTATAGTCATGGATGCAAGAAATGAAAGCATATATGCAACTGGTCCAATCCTTTCTAGGATTTCAAATGGCCCACAATATATGGCTTCCAACTTGGAGCAGTTTCCCAACTTTAGTGAACTTATGTTGGCTTTCACTTTTAAGAAAACATGATCACCCACTTTAAACTCCCTATGGGTTCTATTCTTATCAGCATAAATTTTCTTCTTGTCTTGGGAAACCTTCAAATTCTACTTAATTTTCAGCATTTTCTCTTCCATTTCCTTGAGCAACTCTGGCCCAACTATTTCTCTATCAGTTGGGTTGTCCCAGCTTATTGGGGTGTTGCACTTTCTGCTGTAAATGTTTTCAAACATACTCATCTTAAATGATGCTTGATACCCATTGTTGTAGGAAAATTATACCAAGTGTAGGTATTCTTCCCATTTAGATGGTTTGTCCATCACATACATCCTTAGCACATATTTTATCACTTGGTTCACATTCTCTGTCTACCCATCAGAATCAAGATGATAAGTAGTGTTGAAGTTCAGATTCATTCTAAACCCTTTGAATAACCTCTTCCAGAACTTTGAGGTAAATTTTTGGTCTCTGTCAGAAACAATTGTCTTGGGGATATCGTGCAATCATGTTACTTCCCTCATATAGATATCGGCAACATTAGATGCCTTGTGAGTGGTATTCAATGGAATAAAATGTGAATCTTTCGTAAGATTATCCACCACCACCATGATGGAATCATGTTGCTTATTTTTTCTGGGTAATCCTGTGATGAAATCCATTGTCACCACTTCCCACTTCCACTCAAGAATGGGCAATGGATGTAGAAACTCTGTTGGGTTCCTATGTTCAGCTTTGACCTTCTGACAGGCCATACATTTGGCGATGTATTCTACAATTTCCTTCTTCATACCTAGCCAAAAGTAATGTCTCTTTATTGTTGTAACACACCCACCCTTTTAAAGGAGCTTCTATAGTGTAAATTCTCTAAAGTTTTTTTTTTTTTCTCCCATGCGAACAAGCACCAGGCACAAGCCTCCTCCACATGACCACAAGCCTGACAAAAAGGCCCTTTGTGACTTCTGTCATCGGGCATTCACATACGAGCCAACCTTGACTCACCCGACTCCTGAACTCCCGAACTAGAGCCTAGCCCAACACTAGCTCCATTCCTTAACCTCTATCCATGTGACGCCTCGTTATGACTCAGGGCCCAACCCTCAAGTGTTTTGGGACTTCGCATATCACGAAGGTGGAAATTAGTATGTCACATTTCCTCAAATTCCTGAAATTTGAACTCTCGATGTCAAATCAACAGTCCAAAATCTCTCGCGACCCAACGGCTTAGATCAACTCTTCGCGAATTGGAACTTCGTGTATCGTGAAGTTGGAGGGTCGCTCACCTTCCTTCTCCCGATCCCCAATATCTCCTTAGACAATCAATGGTCCACACCCTCCCCTTGATCGATGGTTGCGATCAAATCGCGAACTCGGACTTCACGATTTCTCACGACTCCTATCTCTGACTTCCCGAGTTGTGAGTCAGTGAAATGTTGATCTCTCACCATGTGTCCCTTCTCGATGGATGACTAGGATTGTTGCATCTCCCAACTCTTCGGGTATTCGCTTCTTCTCCTTGTAAATATTTCGAGGTACAAATCCTCGAACTCCCAATCTGCTGCCACCTGTCTTCTGGAAATGGACGGTTCCAATTAACTTTGAAACTCCAGTACTTCGCAAAATTCCACTCTCCTATGCACTTTCAAAGGGTTAGACCTCATGCACTTTTCAACGAATGGGATATGTTCTCTCCATGTGTGCAAAATCCGAACTCGCAGATACAATGGTCCAGGTGGGTCCCGAAGGATCCCTAGATCAACAGTCGACATTACTTCGCAACTTTGGGTTTCAGAGGTTTTGGTTGCACCAACCCATAATCTTCCCGATACGCGAACTCAAAACTCATATATATGAGGGGCTAGATGGATTA
The DNA here is from genome assembly GCA_009831015.1 of Picea engelmannii. Taxonomy (NCBI): domain Eukaryota; kingdom Viridiplantae; phylum Streptophyta; class Pinopsida; order Pinales; family Pinaceae; genus Picea; species Picea engelmannii. The sequence continues at coordinate 72,479 of ML786392.1, read as the reverse complement.
ACTCCCACGCTCCTTCCCATAGCCAATGGCCATGACATCCCTTGGCTCCTTAGGGATGGATCTCATCTGTCCGTCCTTTGGACAAGGAAAACCTTTTCCTTTCGGTATTTTCCTATCACTATTTTCCTAAGTTCTCACCCCGAATGGGGTAGGGGATTGGGTCTGGAAATTCGCATGGTAAGGGGGTCAAGGGGAAAGTATTCTCTTCAGATGGGTGGTTTCAGGTCTACACCATATTTCCTATCTCGACCATTTTATGACTTATGTCTGGGAAGCCCTCCAGAGTGAAGCTGGGCATACAGTTTATCAGTGTGAAGTGTAAGTTCCCAAGGAGATGGGAGCATACGCATAACATAACCATTTCACACAAAGATGTTCATACATGCATATATATATATATATATATATATATATATATATATATGTTTGTGTGTGTGTAAAAATCAAGAAATCATTCATCATTCTAACTCAACAATTAAGGTCAAGAAAAGACTTATCAAAATCAGACAATGTGAAGAAACTACTAGAAGGGGTGCTCGTTTCCACCCAACTATAGGCTCAGTCACTCTAAACGGATTTACCACTAGCAACCCCTGAGCTAGACCACGATGCTCTGCAGCACAGTCTTTTCTTCTCTCTCAACCACAATAGGGATAGAGGTTACTCTCATCTTCCCGCAGGATCCTGGCAATGGTTTACACATTACCAAGCAAGGAGGACTAGCCTCGTTTATAAGCTTGTATCATAACCTTCTCTGTCATTTTCATTGTCCAGAATGCTTTTTTTTTCCATTCTTCCTTGAATCCCCAAGATTCACTTCTCGTCTTTGTACTCTTCGCAGGCGTGTTCTCCCCCCTCCCCCACCACACCTTCACTTCTCGCCTCTTTCAGCAGGGTCATGTGTGGCCTGAATTCCCAGTCAACGGTCAATTCTGGAAGCCTTATGGATGATTTCGTACACGCCCCATCCCTCATTAACTCTTGAGGAGGTCTTCCCACCCACCATCATGACTGTAATTCATTTCTGGGTCAGAGGACGGTTCTGGTCCTGAGAAATTTAAATCCAGTAAGCATTGGTTTGGTGAAGGTTAATGCAACCATTCCTAGGCCCCTTCACCCTCTCTCTGTATAGAATTCATGGTCTTTCTAAGTAACCCACCCTCCTTCCATTATTCATTCAACACTTTTCCATTTTCATAGTAAATAATTAGGTTCACATTCGTTTACCTTTCAAACAAAGTTCCATCGAATCAATATTCACACATATAAAGTTTGCCATAGTCTTTTGTCCATTTATAGTTATATTTACAAACTAGGGGAAACAGGGTGTCACAATTCCCTCCCCCTTAAAGGAACATTGTCCTTGATGTTCTATCTATTAACATGTCTTGTATGTACAGAAGTGAACAAAAATGGGTATTTTTGTCTCATGGCATCCTCCATTTCCCATGTGGCCTCATCTAGGCCAAAGTGTTTCCACTGTACCTTGACCTATGCAATGGTTCAGTTCCTGAGTGGGGTTTCCTTCCTCTCTAGTATGCATTGAGGTTCTGGCAGGAATTCTCCCTCCAATTCCACCTGGATCACAGACCAGTCAATTATATGATTAGAATCATGTACATATTTCTTCAGCAATGAAACATGGAAAAGATTATGTGCTTTTATTGTGGGAGGAAGTGTTAGCCTATAGGCTATAGGTCCCACTCTATCTAGAACTTCAAAAGTTCCACAATACCAGGGTGCCAACTTGGCACAAGCTACCATCCTCAGGGAATTCTTCCTGGGCCTAACTCTGAGATAGATGTCGTCTCTCATCTTGAATTCTCTGGGGGTTATCTTTCTGTCGGCATAACTTTTCTGCCTATTCTGAGAAATTTTCAGATTTTGATTTATTTGAATCACTTGTTGTTCCATTTCTTTCAACATGTCGGGTCCAATCATAATTTTTTTCATTGGATTACTTCAACTGACTAGAGTGTTGCATGGCCTACCATAGAGGACTTTGAAAGGGCTCATCTTTAGTGATTCTTGGTAGACGTTGTTGTAGGCAAATTCCACCAGTGCCAGGTAATCCTCCCACTTTTTAGGTTGATGCATTGCATGCATCCTTTGCATGTCTTCTAATATTTGGTTCACTCTTTCTGTCTTTTCATCGGTTTGAGGATGATAGGTTGTGATAAACAATAATTTGGTATTTAGGCCAACCATCAAGGGTTTCGAAAAGTTTGAAGTAAATTTTGTATCTTTGTCAGACATGATCTCCTTAGGCATGCCATGTAGTTTGAATATCTCCTTCATGAATATGCTAGAAATATCTATTTCCTTGGACTTGATGGAAATAAAATGAGTGGACTTGCTCAATTTATCCACCACTACCATGATGGAATTATTCTATCTGGACGATGTTGGTAATCCGGTGATGAAATCCATGGAGATGGTCTCCTATTTCCATTCCGGGATTGGTAGAGGTTGTAATAATCATGTTGGGTGCCGGTGTTTTGCTTTAACTTGTTGGGATTATATACATTTATCTAAATACTCAGCTATGTATGTCTTCAATCTAGGCCAATAGAATTGTTTCCTAGAGGCCATGACCATCTTATGATAGCCTAGATGGCCAGTGTATGGTCTCTTGTGAAATTCGTCCATTATGAACCTCTTCAAGTCGTCGCAACTTGAAATATATATCATGTTTTGGTAAGTTAGCAGACATCCATCTAGCATATGGTAGCCTTCATACTTTATCCCTGCGGGTTATTTCTCCAGGTATGAGGTCACGGTTTGGAAGAATGTGTTTGTTTCTTTTTCATTCCAGAATATTTCCCTAACATTCGTCTCGCAGGTGCTCACCGCTTCCAAGTGAATAGTTTTCATACTTCTACTAAGGGCATCGGCCACCTTATTTTCCTTTCCTTTGATATGTTTTATTTCAAAATCAAATTCGCTAAGGAGGACCATCCACCTAGCTTGTCTAGCATTGAATTTTGGTTGGTCAAACAGGTGCCGCAATCCACAGTGGTCTATCATAAGTACAAATTTCATACCTAGGAGGTAATGCCTCCACATTTTCAAAGTGTGCACTATGGTATCCAACTCTAGATCATGGGTCACGTAGTTGAATTCATGTTCATTCAATTTTCGAGATTCATAAAAAAACTATGCTTCCTTATTTCATAAGGACTCTTTTAATTCCTTCCTTGCAGGCATCTGTGCACACGAGGAATTAATTATCGAGATCGGTGATCTTCAACATAGGCGCATGGGTGAGAAGGTGTTTTAGTGTCTGAAAGCTTTCTTCACATTCCAATGTCCAAATGAATTTAACCCCTTTCCTCTGGAGGGCAGTGATTGGACAACCAATCTTGGAAAACCCTTTTATAAACCTCCTATAGTATCCAGCTAAACCCATAAAGGATCTGATATCTGAAACATCCTTTGGGGTAGGCCATTCCATGATGGATATGATATTGTCAGGGTCTACTACTACCCCTTCTTCAGATATGACATGGCCCAAGTAATGTATTTGCTTCTGGAAAAATTCACACTTGCTAAATTTGGCGTAGAGTTGATGCTCTCTTAGCACTTGAAGTACAAGTATAAGATGTTCCTCATGTTCCTCTCTATCCTTGGAGTAGATTAAGATATCGTCAATAAAAACCAATACAAACTTGTCTAGGAATTTATTGAGTACATTTTTCATCAAGCACATAAAGGTGGCAGGGGCATTGGTTAATCCAAATTGTACTACCACAAATTCATAGTGACCATATCTTGTCCTGAAGGAAGTTTTGTGGATGTCTTCATCCTTGATTCAGACTTGATTGTATCAAGATCTCAAGTCAATATTTGAGAAAATGGTAGCACCCCCCAATTGATCGAACAAGTCATTGATTCTGGGTAAGGGGTATTTGTTCTTTATCGTTACCTTATTGAGTTGTCTATAATCTATGCATAGTTGGAATGTACCATCTTTCTTCTTCACAAACGGGATTGGTGCTCCCCACAGAGAAATGCTAGGCCGGATGTAACATTTGTCCATCATTTCCTTTAGTTGTAGTTTGAGTTCAACTAGCTCAGGTGTACTCATCCTATAGGGGGTCCTAGATACTGGTATCTCTCCAGGTGCAAGTTCTATTGAGAAGTCAATGTCCCTTCTCGGAGGTAGACCTGATACCTCTTCTGGAAACACATCTCTATACTCTCTTAGTATGGGGTGGTCTTCTAGTCTTGGTTTGTCATCCTCAATAGATTCCAACACCTGTATTGCATATAGAGCACATCCCTTTCCGCAATACTTTTTCATTTAAAGGGATGATATTCATCTCACTGAGACAGGTTTCTGAATCCCTTGGAGGGTTATCTTTCTCCCTTCTTCATTTACACATTCTAAGATTTTGTGGTAACAATCCAATTTAGTTTTATATGCATCTATCCATTCCATACCAATCAGCAGGTCATATGATCTTAGGGGAAGTATGTTAAGGTTATCTTGGGTGGGCAATCCATCCATAGTGAATTGGCAAGTTGGTACGACCTCCGCTATTTTTCTTTTAGTGTCAGTGGCTAACTGTACCAACCATGGATTAGTATGTTTATGTGGCTATAATTTACACTTATAAATATCCTGAGGGGCCACATAACTCAAATTTGAACCAGGATCAATTAAAATAGATACTAGATGGTTGGCGATCATACCTTCCATCTCCGCCACTGAAGCTTGGTGGTCATCTTTTTTATTATCCACGGCTGCATAAATTCGTAGCATACTTCTGGCCACATCATTGATGGTGGTATATTCTTGGACGTTGTAAATTATCCTACTATTCTATTTTCTGTGTGTATAGTCCCTCAGTAGATGTTCATCTCCACAACCCCAACATTTCAAGGGTTCTTTCTTTGGGTTATCAGTCTTTCCTAGGGTTGATCCAAAAGGTTTATTTCTGCTCTGGGAGGGGAAATTCTGCTGGTGTACACTTCGGGTAGGAAATCTCATCCTTGAATCCTTCTTATAGTTTTTAAATCTTGGGGATTTAAACCCCTTTTTCTGGAACCCCGAACTATTCATCTACTTCTAGCCTTCGCGGGGTTCTATCTAAAGCCCGAGCTTTTCATAAAAATATCTTTCCTTTCGGATAGTGTCTTCTAGGGTGTTTGGCTCATCAAACTCAATTCTGTTCTGATAGTCCTTAGGTAGACCACTGATAAATCGTTGCACCTTTTCCTTTTCCACTTTTATGTAGGGTACATACCTCCACAACTCAAGGAATATGCTAACATATACCTCTATGGTGAGTTTCCCCATCTTGAGTTCATAGAACTCTTTATTCTTCTCGTCGAAATATTTTTCCGATAGATACTTCTTCTTGAAGTATTTCTCAAGCCATTCCTAAGATAGGTCCTCTTCATGAATCCCTTTGACATTCTTAAGGTCTTCCCACCAAATGGAAGCCTTTCAATTGAGGTTTAAAGTGTCTACTCGGGCCTTCAAGTTTTCATAGAAGTCATGAACTCTGAAATACTTTTTAGTCCAAGCAGCCAGGCCTCTGCCTCCTCTCCTTTCTTAATCTCACCGTCGAAAGAGGGTGGTTTGGCCTTCCTGAATTCTTTGAGATTATGGATTTTGGAATAATTTCGTTTCTTTTGTTATCTTTGAGAATGTGAACTGATTCTACTACTAGAAGATCCCTCTGATTCGCCAGTTTCCTTTCCAAAGAATTCATCAGACACTTTCCCTCTATCTCCAGGTTGGACCTTTCTCGAGGTACTCCTTCCAGTGCGGCCACTTAAAGGACCCTGTTTCCGTATCTCAAATGGACTTCAACTCCTCTTTGTCTGTCGTTGGTCCACATGATTGGTGTCAGGTCCATGCTGCAGTTGTATTTGTATGACAGATAAACTTTGTAGCAAAACTGCATTAATTTCCATATGCTTCTCTTGCTCTTTTATCAATCTCTCATTGTCGGCCTTACATCTCTGTAATTTTCCCATGAGACTCCTCATAGTCTCAGCCAGACCCGAAGGGGTCTCTACCGCCCTCCTCTCGTCGGACTCTTTGTCTCTATTATGGGAGCCATCCCCCACTTCGTGGTGCATCACCATTCTATATGATTGCAGTTTCCCATGGTTGATCGACCGCTTGAGTGCAGAAAAACCACTTGTTGTTAACTAAAACTATATTAGTTCATAACCAACACATAATTCGCATTTATTAAATACATACACACACAACAATAAGCTGTCATTATTTTCTATAATAAGGGCTTAACCATACCTTTTGGGGAGGGAGTAAGGTAGGATATCGCCCTTTAAACCCCTTAATGTGGTCTTTACGCAACTCGTCCATGAGCCCAAACAGGCCAAGTGTTGTAAAAATGCTCTGATACCAACTTGTAACACACCCGCCCTTTTAAAGGATCTTCTATAGTGTAAATTCTCTAAATTTTCATTTTTGTTCTCCCGCACAAACAAGCACCAGGCACAAGACTCCTCCACGTGACCACTACCCATGACCACAAGCCTAACAAAAAGGCTCTTTGTGACTTCTGTTGTCGGTTATTCACATACGAGCCAACCTTGACTCACCCGACTCTTGAACTCTCGAAATAGAGCCTAGCCCAGCACTCGATCCATTCCTTAACCTTTATCCATGTGAAACCTTGTTATAACTCGGGTTCTAACCCTCAAGTGCTTCATGACTTTTCGTATCATGATGGTGGAAATTAGCCTGTCTCCTTTCCTCAGAATCCCAAAATCCAAACTCATGATGTCAGATCAATGGTCCATAATCTCTCGCGACCCAACGACTTAGATCAACTCTTCATGAATTGAAACTTCACATATCGCGAAGTTGGAGGGACGCTCACCTTCCTTCTCCTGATCCACGATGTCTCCTTGGAAAATCAACGGTCCAAGCCCTCCCTTTGATTGACTGTTGTGATCAAATCGCGAACTTGGATTTCACGAGTTCTCAAGACTCCTATCTCTGATTTCCTGAGTTGCGAGTCAGCAAATGTTGATCTCTCGCCACGTGTCCCTTCTCAACGGATGGCTAGGATTTTTGTGGCTCCTATCTCCTCGGGTATTCGCCTCTGCTCCTTGAAAATATTCCGAGGTCTGAATCCTCGAACTCCTGAATATGTTTCCACCTGTCTTCTGGAAATGGACGGATTCAATTAACTTCGAAACTTTGAGACTTCATAAAATCCCACTCTCCTCTGCACTTTCAAAGGGTTATACCTCATGCACTTTCCTCTAGATCTTACGGCTATGGTCCTCCACGCATAGATCCGACGAGCGGGATTTGTTCTCTCCATGTGCGTGAACTTTGAACTCGCAGATACAATGGTCGAGGTGGGTCCCGAAGGATCCCTAGATCAATGGTCTGTGTTACTTCGCGACTTTAGGTTTCATAAGTTTTGGTTGCACCAACCCATAATATTCCTGATATGTGAACTCAGAACTTGTAGATCTGAGGGGATAGAGGCATTAACTCCCACGCTCCTTCCCATATCCAACAACCATGATATCCATTGGCTCCTTTTGGACATATCTCATCCGTCCATCCTTCGGACAAGGAAAACCTTTCCCTTTTGGTATTTTCCTATCACTATTTTCCTGAGTTCTCACCCTGAATGGGGTAGGGGCTTGGGTCTGGAAATTCACATGGAAAGGGGGTCACTGGGAAAGTATTCTCTTCAAACAGGCGGTTTCAGGTCTACATCATATTTCCTATCTCGACCATTTTATGACTTATGTCCAGGAAGCCCTCTGGAGTGAAGTTGGGCATACATTTTATCAGTGGGAAGTGTAAGTTCCCAAGGAGATGGGAGCATACACATAACATATCCATTTTACACAGATATGTTCATACATGCATATATATGTGTGTGTGTGTGTGTGTGTAAAAACCAAGAAATCATTCATGATTCTAACTCAACAATTAAGGCGAAGAAAAGACTTATAAAAATTTTACAATGTGAAGCAACTACTGGAAGGGGTTCTCGTTTCCACCCAACCGTAGGCTCAGTAACTCCAGACGGATTTACCACTAACCACCCCTGAGCTAGACCACGATTCTCTACAACACAGTCTTTTCTTCTCACTCAGCCATAATAGGGATAGAGGTTACTCTCCTCTTCCCACAGCATCCTGGCAATGGTTTACACGATACCAAGCAAGGAGGACTAGCCTCGTTTATCATCTTGTATCATAACCTTCTCTGCCATTTTTGGTGTCCAAAAATATTAGTTATTCCATTCTTCCTTGAATCCCCGAGATTCACTTCCCGTCTCTGCACTCTTCGCAGGCGTGTTCTCCCGCATCCCCCACCACACCTTCCCTTCTCGCCTCTTTCAGCAAGGTCGCGTGTGTCCTGAATTCCTAGTTGGCGGTCAAGTCTGTAAGCCTTACGGATGAGTTCTTACACATGCCATCCCTCATTAACTCTTGAGGAGGTCTTCCCACCCACCAGCCTGACTGTAATTCATTTTTGGGTCAAAGGATGGTTCTGGTCCTGAGAAATTTAAATCCAATAAGAATTGGTTTGGTGAAGGTTAACGCAACCATTCCTGGTCCCCTTCACCCTCTCTCCATATAGAATTCTTGGTCTTTCTAAGTACAGCCCCCCCATTCCATTAGTCATGCAACACTTGTCCATTTTCTTAGTAAATAATTAGGTTCACATTTGTTTACCTTTCAAACAAAGGTCCCATTGTCTTTTGGACATTTATAGTTATATTTATAAACTGGGGGAAATGGGGTGTAACAACTTCTACCATTGTTTTCTGATATCCAGGGTGTCCTGCATAAGGCACATTATGCATTTCTTTCAAGATTGTAATTCTCAATTCCTGGGAATTAGGTACATAAATTATGTTTTTGTACAGGAGTGTTCCATCAACTTCCAATTTATAATCTTCCACTTTTTGTAGCATCTTACCTTGTTGTAGCTTTGCTACCAATTCCATGTACTGCAAATCTTCATTTGCAGCTTCCAAAATTCTTCCTTTAATATTAGATTGGTACATACTAATGGTCGTATCATGTAGTTCATGCACTCTTATGTTGAGTGCGTCAGCCACTTTGTTCTCCTTTCCTTTGATATGCTTGATATCAAAGTCATACTCACAAAGGAATTCCAACCATCTACTCTGCCTAGAATTCATGGTTGGCTTATCAAACAAATACTTCAGATAATTATGGTATGTCCTCAATTCAAACCTCTTTCCCATGAGGTAATGTCTCCATTTCTTCAGAGTGTGCACTATGGCTGCCAACTCCAAATCATGAGTGGCGTAGTTCTTTTCATGCTCCTTCAGCTTTCTGGATTGATAACATATTACAAACCCATTATGGTCGAGGAATCATCCCAGTCCTTCTTTGCATGTGTTTGTACACACTACAAAATCTCCCTTTGGATCTGCAATCCTCGGGATTGGAGCACTGGTTAACAGTTGCTTCAATTGTTGGAAGATTCTCTCACATTCTTTTTCCCATTGAAATTTATTCTCCTTCCTTTGCAAGGAAGTGATGGGGTGAGATATCCTTGAGAACCCTACAATGAACCTTTTGTAATATCCAGCTAGACCCATAAAGGATCTAAATTTTGTCACATTATTCAGCGCTGACCATTCTTTGATGGCTTCTATCTTCTCAGGATCCACGGTTATCCCATCCTTTGAAATGATATGACCCAAGTAATGGATCTTCTTTTGATAGAATGAGAACTTGCTCAATTTTTCATACATTTGGTTCTCTCTTAGCACCTGCAACACCATCCTTAGATGATGTTCATTCTCTTCCTCTGACTTGGAATACACCAGGATGTCATTCAAAAAGACTATGAAAAACTTGTCTAGATATTCCCTGAATACACCATTCATTAGGCACATGAAAACAACGGGTGCATTTGATAATCCAAATGGTACCACTATGAATTCATAATGACCATACCTTGTTCTAAAGGCATTCTTGTTGATGTATTCATCCTTTATCCTTACCTGGTGGTACCCTAACCTGAGATCTATTTTTGAAAATATCTTGGCATCCTTCAACTGATTAAAGAGATCATCGATCCTCGGTAAAGGATACATGTTCTTAATACTCACTTTTTTCGACTATCTGAAATCGATGCACAATCTGAATGTCCCATGTTTCTTCTTCACGAACAATAATGGGGCACCCCAAGGTGACACACTTGAGCGTATATACCCCTTCTTTAGAATTTCTTCAAGTTGCAATTGCAGTTCTTTCATCTCTAGTGTACTCATTCTGTAAGGAGTTTTTGACATTGGAGTTGCTCCAAGCATCAGGTTTATAGAGAAGTCAATATCTCTCTTCGGGGGTAATTCGGGTACCTTGTATAATACATATTCAAAATATTTTAATACTGCATGGTTCAACATATTCGACACCTTATACTTAGGTGCTTCGTCCATATGAGATGCAAATAATTGGTAGCCTTTCCTGTAGCACTTATTCAGCTGCATTGTTAATATTTCTCTAATAGTAACTGCTCTGGGAATTCCTTGGATGGTTCTTTGATTTCCTTCCTCATCCAGGAAAGTGAATTCCTTTTTATGACAGTCTAAGATGGCATGGTGTTGGTCCAACTAATCCATCCCAATTAGACATTCATAGGAACATAAAGGTAAAATGTTCAATTCAACTCTTGTGCTCAACCCGTTCATGTCTACTGGACAGGACTTAACCAACTCAACAACCTTTCTCTTGGCTCATGTAGCCAACTTCACTAACCAAGATTTTTCATGCTTTCCTCTTGGAAAATTCAAACTTTCCACCATTCTAGGATCTATATAACTATGACTAGCTCCTGAATCAATTAAAATAGTAATGGTTTGGTTGTTTATCATACCTTCCACTTCAATCATATGTGACTAATATTTTGCTTGCTTGTTTTCCAGGGTTGCATAGATCCTTGGTACACTTCTTCCCATGTCCTTCATTGTTTCTTCATGTTGAACATTGTGGATAGCTCTCACCTTGTCATTTATGTGGGGGAAATCTTTGTACCTATGATTTCATTTACAACCCCAACATTCCATGGGTGGTTGTCTTGGAATTTTCCCACCTATTTCAGCCTTCCTGGGCTCTCTAAAATATGGTTGTCCTTGAGGAATATTTCTTAAAAAGGATGGCTTAGTTCCCTTCTTCCTTTGATCCATCTTGAATTTCTTATTGTCTTCTGAGGCCTTTCGGAAAGTAGGTTTTTCACTTTGCTGCTCATATAAGCATTTTTCTCTCCTTATGGTTTCTTCTATAGTTTTAGGATCATCATACTGGATCTTGTCACCGAAGGAATATGGAAATCCACTCAGATACCTTTGAATTTTGACAGTCTCATCTTTGATGAAAGGAACGTACTTCAGAAATTCCAAAAACCTTCATTCATATTCATCAATGGTCATGCTACCCAAATTGAGTTCAAAGAACTCTTTAATATTTTTGTCATAGTATCTCTTAGTCAAGTATTTATTTTTTAAATACTTCTTGAATTCATTCCAAGTGACAATTTTCTCTTTAATGTGATGCACCTGCACAAGTTGATCCCACCACATGGATGCCTTTCCTTTCAGTTGATACATTTCAATTCTTCCTTCTACATGAGAGGAATAATTCTGAAGTTGGAAATATTTCCTCATGCCAAGAAGCCATGTTTCAACATCTTCCTCCTTCTTGTGCTCTCCATCAAACGTAGGAGGATTAATCTTGTTCATTTCACCCTTTAGTTCATCCACTCCATATCTCATATTCTTTCGGGTAGGAGATGGGCTTGAACTACTGTGTGCCCCCCTCTTGAAGTGACCTTGGGACTGATGATTGGTGTCTACCAACACTCCTTGATTTCCTCTTCTCATCAGAGGACCTGTGACTTCCTGATTTACTGGAGTCACTCTCCTTATCCAATTTCATTTCTATGCTTTCTAGACTTTGTATCAAATTTATGTCGAATTCTCCCTGTTAATCCTTGGCTTTCATGAGCTTCCTGTTATCTGCTCGGTGAGTCTGGACATCTTTTTGCAATATTTCAATGATTTTCATCATGTTTCCCTCCTTATATATCTCTTCTCCATTCCCATTGGAGTTCGATCCTTCAACTCCCAAATGGACATCCATTCCTCTTGCTTCATTCTCTGAAATGGAATCATTATGTGCCTCCTCCATTCTTTGTACTCTACGACAATTCAATTTGGTTCTAAAAATCATTGACTCTGCAAACACAATGTGCAGTCAACCAAATTTTGGCAGGCCAGCAATCCTTAACAAATTCCACGGTATTCATAAACCAATCGGATTCAAGAAAATGTTTAGATTTCATTCTCTGTGATTCTCGTTCAATCAAGAATCCCCATAGATCTTTTCTTTCTGAATTCTACTTTGTTTTGCAACAATTTTGCGGGCACTAGTCCCTTTTTTTCTTATCCCCCAACCCATGCAACCATGGACTATTGCCAAGCGCTAGATTGATAGGTGCTTATCCGGGACTTTGAGCCTATGGCTTCGAAATTTTTCAAATCATAGTTCGACAGTCTCTCAGAATTCCGAACTAACGAACTCGCGAAGTAGGAAGGATCGAAAATCCACAACTACTCGGCATCTAGCGGCTCACACCCACTGTGGAACTTTAGGAATATGAGCTCCAGAACTTTGGAGCTTCGAAGCTTCTGGACTTCGGATTATTTCACATCCACACACCCCCAATGCCTCGAACCTTTAATCTCCGAACACTTCCATGTCACCTTTGGTGACGTTATTACGTCTCGTCACCTCAGCCTTATGAAACTTTTGAAAGTTCTTCCTTTCATTTCCTTATGCAACATTCTTCCAGAGTGTCAAGTCTTTGGACTTCACAACTGGTGCCATGCATTCATTGGGACCATCAGGGCCCTACCACCCATACTCGAGAGGAGGTCCACGTGGAGAAACATCAGAACTGACACGTGGCCCACTCAGACAGGTGGCACATGTCACCTTCTCAATGACATTTCAATCTTTGGTGGGTCTAAAACCCACTAAAATGTGGCACACATCCCATGTGTCCACATCATTTTTGGTGATATCATCATGCCTTGTTACTTTGGAATTTCGTGTTTTAGAATTTTTTACGCCTGTTTCCTTCCAGTCTCCCAAATTCTAAATTTTCGGACTTCTTTACCTCCTGGTCCACATAGTACAGTTGTCACCAACTAAGGTGGTGGCACATGGCATGACTAGGAAGTTCCACATCACACATGGAAAAGTCATCCTGCCCCACTACATCTTCTCTTTTTCTTCAGAGCTTCGGGCTTCAGAATTTTGTGCACCGGCACACCCCACTTCTCCTGAATTCTGAAGTTACAATTTGTCATGAGATCTATGAATCACATCCACTTGCACGTAGATATGGTAGTTATGATCCAATTTTCCCCTCGTGGCGTACCTTCTTCTCTTAGCTTGATCTAATGGTAAGTCTTCCAGGTTAACCCTCCTGCACTTTCCCCAGATCTAACAGTCATGAAGGATTCTCCTTTTTTCGAATAGATCCTACGGCCAACATTACTCTGCATCCCAATACCACATCTCTCATGTTTTTATAATGCTTCTACTCCTCCTGAGCTTCGTAACACGTCCAAGGTAACCTCTAGGCATTCAGGAATGTTCTGAGGTTCGAAATTGGTTCCTCTTGACACAATTTCCACCTGAAACCTTGGTTCTCATGACCAGTTATCCGACCCATTCAGGATCAGTGCCTGAATCTTGGCTCTGATACCAAAATGTAACATGCTCGACCATCAACACACCTTTGTTGGGAAACACTACCAAAATACCTTGTCTTCTACAGCTAGCTCTGATACCAATTTGTAACATCCCCGGCCATCAACACCACTATCGGGAAATGCCACAGAGGAACATGCACATATCTATATAACATGAATTTCTAATGAATTTAAAACAGATAACATAGAGTTACTACTATCATATAGATTCAAATGGAATTGACAGTAATTCCTACATGCAACAGAACACATGACAACATTCAAGAATCATAGACATGTGTAACATACATAATTAAGCATGGGAATGATACTTATCTTTTAACTGGAGTAAAAACCACCAACTACGTCCAAACCTTCCACGAACCTCACAGCCTTAGACCACACTACTCATCACTCTCAGTATTAGGTCACCCCTGAGCTAGGACTAAACTCCATTGGGAAAGGGATTCCTAGGCTAAGCAAGGTCAATAGGAAACTCACACAGTTTAAGAGGAAGGATTCTCTCCCAGAAGCCACTTATGCCCACTGCTCAGAGACTCTCATTCCCCACATTCCTTTCCCACCCCAGGAGTATACACCTTCACTATCACACAGTCCATCGGCTGCTCCACCTCCCTTGCCTTGGGCTTTAGCAACAGGCCAAACCGGAATTCTCATAGCTCTGTGGAAGCTACAGGACTCCTTCTAGGAGAACTCACCTCCTCGGCACACTCTCTCATCTGGAGAGAGTTGCTCATAGGCATGACAACTTGCTTCTTCAATCCACAACCACCTCTCTCACATGGAGAGAGAGCTGCTCACAGGCCTGACAACCTTCTTCTTCGACCACAATAGCTAATTCAGGTAAGGCAATGGATGACTCAGTAAATTATAGTGATGCAAAATGGTCACGGGTTCAACAATGGCGAAAATGGATGGCAGTAGGATTTCTCAGTGCGTGATTGAACTTGTCAGGAGATATGGGCAGACTGGTCTAGCATAGCCAAAATGATGAAAGCGTGATCCAAACTCTGGGTGTGAACCCCCCTTGCATGTGATATATTTTCCCCTGTGCGTGCATGAGTGCCTAAGTGAGTGATCGGGTGCGTGAGAGTGCATGTGTCCCCCCTCACAATAGAAAGAATTCCCTGCATGTGCCTAAGACGACACATGCTACTCAGGAAGCATGTTCCTTTCCTTTTGGAAGGCACCTGTTCTTCCCCAGGAACATAGGATAAAAACATATCCTTTTAAATGGCCTTTGAAATAATAATAATAATATATTATTCTCTTGGACTTAAGCCCTTAAGCTTAGCCCCTCTTTCCAATATCTCAGCCCCCTCTCCCTTACCCATCCTAGTGGAGCTTAGTCCCCCATCACTTTTTCTTCATGGTCGGTCTACACGCAGCGATGTTTTTATATTAATAATATGAATATTTACATATACAAAATAGGCTCCTGGCCTTTAACACCTAGGCTCTCCGATGTACTAACACATAAAACTACCAACTTATAATTTCTCGGCTCACCATCCTACAAAACATGTTTACAATTCATAAAACAACTGGGGCTCATCCTTGGGGTATTATATTCACCATCATCTGACTTAGCCTTTATTGTATTGTTGTTACATGCAGACTAGGTACCAAAAATTCTAATGGAACCATTGCTTCTTGTCCATACACCAACTTGAATGGTGTGTGCCCTGTCAACTTTTTTCATGTAGTATTGTATGCCCATAATACTGTTGGTATCTTCAAGTCCCAATCTTCCTTATTGACATTCCATATTTTTGTCAGTGCATTCTCTAGGATATTATTAAAGGCTTCCATTGTTCCATTGCTTGAAGGTGATATTATGTACTCTTTTGATGATAGACTTCAAACTCCTCAATCATATCCTTGATAGTACTATTGATTAAGTGAGTGCCTTGGTCACTCATCAAAATCCTTGGGCATCCAAATCTAGTGATCACTTACTCAAACAGGAAGTGTATTGTTGTCTCCACGCCACAATCTTTTACTGGTGTTGCTTCTACCCATATTCTTAAGTACTTTGTCGCAGTAATTATATACCTTTCTCCTGACCTCTTTGTTGGTGGATTAATTGGTCCCACAAAATCTATTTCCCATTTTTCGAATACTTGCAAGGTTACTTGTGGTCGTAGGGGCATCTCATCCTATTTATTAGGTTTTCCAACCCTCTGACATACATCACATCTCTAGCAATAGTCCTTTGCATATATGTGAATGGTCGGCCACCATATTCATGCATGCAATATCTTCTGCATGGTAGATTTTCCTGCATAATTTCCTCCATCTATTCCCTCATGGGCCTCTGCTAGAATCCTAGTCCTCTCATGTTCTAGTACACATCTTCTCAAAATGCAGTATGTTCCCATTTTGTATGAGTGTCCTGCAATCAATTAATAGTTTGCACAGTGTTGAATTCTTATGGTACGGACCCTGTACTCAAGTATTGAATGATGTCAGCAAAATATTCATCAACTAATTGGACTGAAAATAACTATGCATTGGGGAAGTTGTCCTCTAAAATTCATAGGTTCTTCTCCATTGGTGATCCTTGACAGGTGATCAGATCCTACATTCAACTTCATTGGTTTGACTATAACGTCAAAGTCAAATTCCTGAAACAACAGTAACCATCTACAAATTCTCCCCCCCATCACTGGCTTATTGACTAGGTATTTGAGGGAAGAATGATTTGTGAACATTTTAAAGTGTTTCCCAAGTAGATAGTGTCTAAAATTCTACAGTGCATATACCATTGCTAAGCCTTCTCTTTCTGTAGTATTATAGTTCTGCTCTCACTCTGACAATTTTCTGCTTACAAATGCTATAGGATGGTCTAACTCTCCTACTCTTGGTTGCGCCAGAATATCTCCAAGTTTTATCGTTGATGCATCTATATGCACATGAAACGTCTTTTCCCAATCTGGGAATACTAGTATTGGTGTTGTTACCATTTTCTCTTTTAGAGTGTCCAATCCTTGCTGACAGTCCTCATTCCACTAAAATTTACTATATTTCCTCAACATTTTCTCCATCGACGCAGTGATCTGTCCATACTCTTTATGAAATCCTTGTAGTAGTATGTGTGTCCCAGTGTTTCTCTCAACTGACATACTGATTTTGGTGGTGGTAAATCGATAATCATTGCAATCTTGGCAGGATCTACTAGAGAGCCTTGTTTTCACACTATATGGCCCAATAGTATCCTAAAAGGTGTCCCAAAGATGCACTTCCTGATATTTAATGATATCTGACACTACCTAGATCTTTCCAACATCAGTCTTAATACCTCTACATGATCTTTCAACAGACTGTAGATTGTCCAATCATCCAGATATACCTCTAAAAATTGATGGATGAACTCTTTGAATGCAACTATGACTACTCTTGAGAATATTGTTGGTGCATTATTCAGTCCAAAAGGCATGATTGTGTACTGGTAGGATCCTCATTATGTGGAAAAAGTGGTTTTTTACGTGTCTTTTGGAGCTATCTTGATCTGATGGTAGCCTGAGAATCCATCTGTGAATGAGTATGCTTCTTGGCCTCCTACATTCTCTAATACTTCATCTATGAAAGGGGTAGGAAAAGGGTCATGTAGGAAAGCATCATTCAATTTCCTGAGATCTACACAGATCCTTATCCCTCCCTACTTATTTTCTTGAACTACCATAGGGATTACCCATTCAAATTCCTCCATTGGTTCTATGATTCCATCCTTCAACATTCTATCAATTTTTGCTTTTACTTTTTGCTTGTATATTGGGTTCAGTCTATATGGTCATTGTCTGACTAATCTAGCCTCAAGTTTGAGAGGTATATTCATCTCTCATAGCTCTCTTGATATTCCTTTCATATCTGTAAAGGTCAATGGGAACAGGTCATTGTACTCACGCAACAACTCTTTTATTATTTCTACTGTCTGTTCATCCCAATAATCTCCAATGCTGGCCATTTTGGGATTATCATTTGTCCCAATATTTACTTTATTCACTTTGATTGGTGCAGAAAATACTTTTGATTCGAGGGATGGACCTTCCACCTCCCTTTCTCCTTCAATTTATGCAATTTGAATGTTGTGTGGGTCATCCTCATCTAGTGCTTCTTCCTGCACATGGTAGCATGAAAGTAGGTCTTTCACTATCTATATGTTCTGCTATTGGTACTTTGTTGAGTTCAACCTCTAGTTCTTGAATGAATATTACCCCTCTGACCTGTTTGAGTGCTTAATCTATGTTGGGGTTCTCATGTTCAAATGAGAAAGTGACTATAAAATTATGTTGTAATAATGTCCATTCTGCAGTGCCTATGCACAATTCCTGGTCTACATACCAGTTTGTTGGAATACCTTCCAATGTGTGAATAAAGTGATGAGGCCATTCTTTTGGTGGTGTCATTATCCATAGTGTTCTGCACTTCTCCAATTTTTCTTCTAGTTTCCCCTATCTGTCATATCTCTGCAATTGATTTCTTTCCTATTCTACGCCAAATCTGATGCACAGTAACTACTTACATTGGTACCAGTTGTTCGTGCTCTTTTCGTCAATGTGTGAGCAAAAAGTGAGCACTTACATGCCTAGTTGGGCTCTTCTAGTCATGACAGCTGTAATGCAAAAGGTTAGAAAGAAAACAATAAAGGTATTAACAAGAATTAAACAAGAACT
>ML786392.1:36013-53928 GCA_009831015.1 Picea engelmannii | reverse complement strand
ACTCCAGTCCTTGCCCTTCCTGATTTCACAAAGACCTTTGTGTTGGAATGTGATGCCTCAGGGAAAGGAATTGGTGTTGTCCTTATGCAAGAGGGTCGACCTTTGGCATTTACCAGCAAGCAACTATCTGAAATAAATCTGGGAAAATCCATCTATGAAAAGGAAATGTTGGCTATTCTACATGTCGTGGATCTGTGGCATCCTTATCTATTGGGGCAACGGTTCCAAATTAAGACAGACCATCAAAGCCTCAAGTATTTTCTGGAACAACGCATTTCCTCCCCAGAACAACAAAAATGGGTGACGCCACTTGGGAACCAGCAACCATTCTGCAACAATTTCCTCATCTCAAGCCTTGAGGAAAAGGTTGTTTTTAAGGGGGCGGACATGTTAGCATCCTAACTTGCACATAGGTAGAACAATATATTCGTATGTAATAAAGGTCAATATTAACAAGGCATTTCAATAAAATAGAATAAGGTGGATGTAAGAAGACCTAATAGAAGCTTCCGCTTCTAGAAGGATCTTCCTCTAGATGCTTCTTTTTAGTATAAATAGGAGTCGAGGGTATGACAACCCTAGCTTGGATATTATTGTAATAGATATCTACTCAACTGGAGGTTTCCCCCTCGAAGAGGCCCGTGAACATTGCTTTCAAATTCAAAGTGTTATTTCTGTTGTTATTATATCATTTCAGTGTTATTGTGGTGAATGTTCTAGTTATATTGTTGTTATTCTGCCATTACTAGCATTTTATTTATGTTCTACATACATTTTATATCTAGTATATTATAAAACAAGTGGGTTCTACAAACCTTTCTTCTTCTGATGAATCTAATAGTGCACTGACTCTGTACTCTCCTGACTTGAATTTCATCTTCCTCATCTTCAAATTGATTATGGCCTGATTATCAAACACCCAATCCAAGCCAAGCAATGTTGGATAAGGTGTTGTGCCATACATTGTTTCTATTACTTTCAAATCGGCTTTAGTGCGCACTCCATCCAGGTCTACTGTCACACCCTTTATCCTTCCAATTGGTAGAACCCTGTGTTGATTTGATAGTTTCAGTTGAACAGGTGAATATACTAAAGTGGGTTCTCCCATACATTGTCGTGTCTTCTTGGGTATTACATTCACTTTGGAGCCTAAATCCAGTATAATATCCCCTGTGTTGAAATCTCCAATGTTGGAATTCATTCTGAATTCTCTGCTTGTCCTTCTCCCCTTATGCGGATGATTAACTATTTTATGTTCTAGCTTTCCCTCTACATATGTGCTACATATTTCTAACATATTTTGTAACACTTTAACAAATGATGGATCATTTAATAGTTTAACATAGGATTGCAGAAAATATTTTATGGTACTTACTTGTCCTATGGGTTGTGTGTTGGCACAGGGGCAGACCCAGGGTTCAACTCTAACAGCACACCAACAAAACCCTAACTATCATCCCTTTGGGCAAAATCTGTGAAGCAGATGAAGTCTCACCCGAGGTAGAAGAAGGGCAGGTTACAAGACTCAGGTGTTTGTAACCAAGCTGGGACACATATCTGTGATAATAACACTTCACAGGGTATTCTAGCAACACTTAGAAGGTGATATGAATTAATTCATTAGCTTCATTAACATTGCAGAACAAACCCTAAGATAGATCGGTGCAATAATAATAAATATTACCACTTCAATCATTTGGCACATATCATTGAGTTAGATCTAACATTCATTCATTCTTAACACAACTAAGCACTAAGCATCAACAGATCTATCTAATATACATAATAAGCAAAGCACTGAGCAGATTCATAACATAACCAACAAAGCACAAAGCAAACCAAAGACAAAAGATATATGTGGTTCACCCCAGTGTGTGGCTATGTCCACCAACTTCTTCGTATTCTTTATTATTCTTCAATCTCTTACATTCATTCCTTCCTATGCAATAAGGCACAGAACCAAGCTTCGCACCAGACAGGAGATCTATGCATTGCGCACTAGATCCTCCTTCCCAAAACTAGGTCAAGGCACAGAGCCAACTTTTCTATTGAGCACAGAGCCTTACATATGCATTTTGTTGCACAAAGCAACTCATAACTACTTGCACTTAGCCTCTTTTTCCACTATTTTCCTCACCTCTTCCTATATTACATTCTTACTTATTTCTACTTTTACAATAAGGCCTAATCATGGGTAAGCACATGGGCCGACATCCCATAACCCATTAAAAAAACCCTAAGAAACTCGTTGTTGGGTCCACATAGCCCACAAAATATGTGAGATCCGCGATCTCATCTTCTCCTGGGCACTCCATCTTCGAATAGCCTGTCAAAGTCCAAAAGTGGTCCAAACCTTACCAAGGTTTCCTCAAAACTTGGTCGAGGGCCAACAAGCCCCCAACACTCAGGTCTAGTCAATGTCGCTTCGAAGGCCTCGAGCTTCACTTGATTTGCCTCGACTTATTTCTTCACTTAAGCCTCCTGCTCAGTGAGCTCTTGGATCATTTTCTCTGTAACAAGCCCTTCCAGGCGTTGTTCTATTGACACAACCATATGGTCCAATTGCAAGCCTTGTCCTTCAATTTCTTCAAACACCTTGCAGGCTTCGTCCTGCATAGGTTTTAGTTTCTACGCGACTTCCATTACCCTACCTTGGATGGCAATAATTTGTTGTTGTACCGCACATTGTTCTTAGGACCTCTTCATTCTTTCAACTATGGTGAGAAGCTTCATCTGTGCCTGCAAGGAGAAGGCTTGTTGTTGGGCCTCCTGTAACTGTGCTTCCAATTTCCTTAGCTCTCGATCTTCTGCGAGGTGTTCATATGTTTGTGCGCTTCTATCACTCAGTTGTTTTCACTCTGAGGTGAGGGCTCTGATCCTTACTAATTCATTATTAGCGGCTTCCTCCCTCTGGTCACGCACCTCCTATGGGGTGGTTGGTACTGCTTGGATCTCCAACTCTGTTATCCTCGCTTGAAGTTGTTGGATGGCCTCAGCGAGCTTCACCACTTGAATCGCGACTGACTCATGTTCCTCCTGTGCCAAGCCTAGCATAGAGCGAAGTTCCTTAGTCACGCTTCTTTGACTATGGTTTGTTCTGTGAGTAGCTGGTCCTTTTCTCTTTGTAGCTTCACTTTGTCCTCCTGTAGCATCGCCTAAAACTCTTCTTTCTCATTTTCATAGGCGGTTATGTAGTACCGTGCTACTTGTAATTTCTCTAAGACTTCCTCTTTCTCTTGTTTCAAGGCTTCTGTATCCTTCTCATTTTCTTCTTGGACTTTCTGAAGTCGATCCTCTGTCACATCTGCAAGTCTTCTTAATTGGGTTGGCTCATCCCCCAATTCTGCAACCTATGACGAAGAAGGCGTAGTAGGTACTGCCCGGATCAATTGAATAGCTTGATGTATTTCCTTCATTTCTTTCTCGACCCTTTCATACAGCTCCTCCTACTTCACTCCATATCTCTGCAAGATGTCCTCGGAATCATCCTCCATGGCTTTGCAGACCAAGCTCATGTTGTCCTCCATGAGCATGGCCTCTAACTGGGGCTTTCTAGCATGTGTCTTCCTTCTTGTCGAAGGTTTCTATGGAGAAACCTTCCTCTTCTACGGTGTTATTGTTTCAGCAGGGGGATCTCTCGATGGTGTAGCTTCGCCTTCTCCTTGATTTTCTCCTTCATCCCCTCCTCCTTATCCATTTGCTTCGTCTCCTCCTCCTAGTGAGCCGGATCCATTTTCTTCAGAGGCATTGTCCTCCTCATGAGTCTCTATATTATGAACTTCCTCCTTTTTCTTCTTCTTCTTTATCCCACTAGACTGTCCAACATGCTCGACCCGGGTGACTAGGGGGCTTCCTATGATGTCAGTGTCAGAGAGTTTTGCATCAGAAACAGGTACAAGGAACTCCTTCAACCACTCCTTCATGATCTACTCCATGTATTCATCTGTCATCTTGTAATATGACTGTAACTCTTCCTTTCTATCGTATCTGCGTGCAATGATATAGATAAAATGTCGATTTGAACAGAACTTGGATATTGTTCTATACTGGTACAAGGTGCACCATGTCATGCACAGAAATGCATTAATGGAAACCTTCAGTTGTTGATAGTATGAATGGAACACAGCGTTTGGATGCCATTGATTTGACATGTCGTTGGTGTACCACAAGGTAGAAAACCTAGCGGTCAATGGCTCTGATGGTTAAATCTCGAGAAAGGTGGCTCCTTCAGGCATTTTCCAAGCGAAAAATGAAATCAACATGATCAACCAGCTAAAGTGGAATGTGTATCCCTGATCCTAAGCTTCACGATAGTCCTTCTCAAGTTCATTGACGAGGTAACTCACCCAATTCATCTGCATTCCCTCCACACATTTTCCTGCGAGGTCCACCATGAACCCGGTGACCTATGTGAGGCGGTTCTTTCTTATAATCTTTCCAGCTATGAGTTGGAAAGCAAGGCACACTGCACCATCCTGGATAGAGGCTACCTTGTAGCCTTGCTTTCCCTTTTCGACTTCGTCGTAAGCCTCCTTGATGCGTTGTGCCAGGGAGCGTTCCAAGGCCTTCCCTGGATAAAACTATTGAGGGTCGAGTCCCTTTATGCTTAATCCTATAATCAAGTGTATCAGCATCGGATCCACAGTAATCTGTCAGTCGAGCCACAAGTATCCTCCATGGTAGCACGGAAAGAGGATTTTAATGCAAGAGTTAACTTCCTAGTGACGGCCAAAATGGGGAATCTTCATCACATTTAGCACATTGGACTACATGAGCTCCTTAATCCATGGTTGGGAGACCAGGTGAGGCTTATTTCCAGTTCTCTTTGTTAGGTATCAGTGGGGTGTGAGAATAGCATATTTATTTCTGTCACCGAGATTAAAGTCGTTATTCTTCAGTAGTGGGATCTGTCCTAACTGACTCCCAACTATGTGTATTCCTTTCAGAATGTACACGGTGATCAGGGTGTACTCATAGTCGCGTGGGATGTTGTCACGGTTAACTGCGCCAGCCAAAGGTGGGATATAGTTTGGTAATATCGGTAGGATATGCTTCACATTAGCGAGATCGCTGCTATTCTTACTTCGTTGCTCATTCGCAGGGTTGACACAGCCAGACCAATGTTCATTCAAAGGGGAATCTTGTAGTCCCCTGGTCGATGACACCTGTACTCCTTTAGACATAGCTCTATCAGTCATGAACTTCTTAAGAACCTCCTCGACGGACTTCTCTAACTCAGTGGGTTCACCTGACATTCTCACTATTAAACAGACAGGTTAGGGTAGGCGAACGGATAAGTAGACAAATAGACAGCGACGTCTAGTTTCTGATAACATAGCTCGACACACAATCAATTCTTTGTTGGTTCAGTTAATCACGGGTGGTAAAAATTGGTCCCAGTGTAGCGTCCGATGGGTTAAATAAGCGGGGCCTCGTAACGAATTCTTCATAGGAAGGAATGCTTCCATAAATGTGAATATGTTCGTTATGGCACGGTTTCAACATCCCAAAAGTGGTCCATCCACCCATAAATGTGTTTCCTAGTCATTCTGGAGCATCGTTCTGATGGTCATGGTACCTCCAACAGTCATATAGCTTCGCCAGGGTGAAGTCCCATTCTGTGTGATCCTATTGTTCCGGCGAGGTTCAAATCCTGCGAACCTGCCTTCTGCGAGGTTCCATTCTGTGAAGTCTTCCATCTGTTCTTTGTAGCTTCATGTAGCTTTTCAAACTTGGATTTCTTTTTATTAATATTCCTTGCCTTATTCCCTATAATCTGAGTCTCTCTAATAGTTTATGGAATCCTCTTTCCATTCCTTTTCTTATCTTCTCCTAGCATGGTGACTTTGCATTGTTGATGTGCTCTCAAAGGGTTCGAATTTAATACCCCTTCTCTTATTAATTCCAGGCTGGGTATTCTTCTTTCTTTCATAGATAGGTCCTTTGAACCTTCTTGTGTTCTTTCAACCTCGACATCTAATTCTCTTTCCATTTTTTGCTTCGGATTATCTTCCCATTCTTCTATTAGTCGGTCTATTTTTCTAGCTATGAAATCCCTTAGTTCTTTCTTTTTCTTTTCTGTAGCTTCTTCCTCTGCTTTCCTTCTGATTTGATCCTTCTCAATCCAAGTCTTTCCTAAAAAAATTGGGAAAGGGGCGTTGTTCTCATCAACCTTAATGACTTCAAATTCCTCTTTAGTCGACATTCCATGAATGATAACAGGTACATTAGTAACTCTTCCACATAAGGTTATCATCTTTCCCTTAAACAAGCCTATCCTTCCCAATGAAGGTACCACAGTAGGATTTCCCAAAATTTCCCAAGTGTCTTCTGTCATAATATTCACTTATGTTTCCTCATCCAAGACACAGTCTATGTTGAAGTCTTCTATTCTTGTACTTATGTGTTGTTTTACTTTCAATATCTCTGCTAAACTAACATCTTTGTGATTATTCATTATTTCTTTCAACTATGATAATATATCCTGAGCTTTCTCTGATTCTTTCTCTTTATGATTCTCTAACATGATCTTAGTCTCTTGACTTTATTTTTCTTGTCTCATGCTCATCCTTTCAACTTTAGCAATCATCCTTGGACAATCCTCAACCTCATGACCAACAATTTTACAACAAAGACAAATAGGACATGTGCCAGGGCATTCCTTAGCAAGATGTCCCGGTCTTCTGCAGTTATAACACAATGCCAATCCCCTTTTCCTCTTGTATGTTCCCCAACCTCTTTTGTACTGCGTACTAGGATCACAGTGCTGGACCTGCAATCTAAAAAAACTCTTTCTAAGTTCCTACATCCACTTATTAGTCCAAAAATTATTTCCATGCATAGGAATAACATATCTTTCTTCATTTATATTAGCTTTACTTAGATCAACTCTTTCTTCCAACTATGCCCTATTTTCCAGACTAGGACAAAATCTATTAAACATACCTAAATTCATGCTTTCAAAAAAAAAAATCACTTATCTTACTCTTATCAAAGCACAGAGCTTTACCTCTTTTAAGGTGTTACCTATTTTCTTCAAATCGGGTTTCTTTCTTAGCACAGAGCTTCGCAATTCAAGTAGAGTATTGCGCACTATAGTAGCATATCTACACACACAGATTTTCTTTTCTTTACTTCAGTTCCCAGCAATCACAGTTTCAGGTCCCGGCAATGGAACCATTTGTTGGCACAGGGACAGACCCAGGGTTCAAATCTAACAGAGCACCAACAAAACCCTAACTATCATCCCTTTCGGAAACACCTACAAAGAAGGCGAAGTCTCACCTGAGGTAGAAGTAGGGGGGGTTATAGGACTTAGGTGTCTATAACCAATCTGGGACATAGATCTGTGATAATAACACTTCACAAGGTATTCTAGCAACACTTGGAAGGTGATATGCATTAATTCATTAGCTTCATTAACATCACAGAACAAACCCTAAGATAGATTGGCGCAGTAATAATAAATATTAAACACTTCAATCATTTAGCACATAGCACTGAGTTAGATCTAACATTCATTCATTCTTAACACAAGTAAGCACTAAGCATCAACAGATCTATATAATATACATAATAAGCAAAAAACTGGGCAGATTCATAACATAACCAACAAAGTACAAAGAAAACCAAAGACACAAGATATACGTGGTTCACCCCAGTGTGGAGCTACGTCCACCAACTAATTCATCTTCTTTATTATTCTTCAATCTCTTACTTTCATCTTCTCTTATGCACTAAGCCATAGAGCCAAGCTTCACACCAGACAGGAGATCTACGCCCTACACACTAGATCCTCCTTCCCAAAACTAGGTCAAAGCACATAGCCAACTTCTCTATTGAGAACAGAGCCTTACATACAAATTTTGTTGCACAAAGAAACTCAGAACTACTTTCACTTAGCCTCTTTTTCCATTATCTTCCTCACCTATTCCTACATTACATTCTTACTTATTTATACTTTTACAATAAGGCCTAATCATTGGTAAACCCATGGGTCGACATCCCATAACCCATTACAAAAACCCTAAGGAACCCCTTGTTGGGTCCACATATCCTGCAAAATAAGTGAGATCTGTGATCTCGGCTCTGCCTGGGTACTCCATCTTTGATCAGCCTGTTGAAGTCCAAAAGTGGCAAACCTGACCAAGGTTTCCTCAAAACTTGGTCGAGGGCCAACATTGTGCTTCATTAGTGTTATCCAACGATGAAGGCATCTCATACGTTGGTACATCCTGGGTATGATACACAATTGATTTAGACGCAATGTTTGGCTTCAAGAATTCTTGTCTGGCTTGCTTGAATATCCCATTTTTGTTCTACGCATCAATCTACTTATGTGGTTCAGCATTCTTCTTCACCCATTTGTGTTGTATTGGATCTTGTCTTACTGCATCATCTCATGTCTTAGCTCCTCCATGTGTCACTATTTTGATATTTCTTCCATCATCCTTCGCTTCTACAGAAATCCATCCAACATTCTGATTTTTCTGATTTATTTTTTCCTGAATCTTCCCCAATAGTGTCGGACAGTCTTATGTGGCATGGTCGGATGTGTGGAAATACATACATGTCACAGGTGGAAGTGGACATTCTCTTACAGAATTTCCTATTTTTTTACGGTTATGGCATACCACCGGTCCTCTACCTCTTCCAATTCCTCCTCTACCTCATCCCCCCCCTCTGTATCCAGCTCAATCTCTTCGCAGTGCATTGTACTGGGGCACCTAGTTATATTGTTTGGGATTATACTATGGTTGTGCGGTATTGAACTGTGGTTGTGCAGTGCTATATTGTTGTGGCACAATGTTATATGGGGTTGGTACTTGGTTAAACTATGGTGCAGCTTTTCCTATCATCATCTCTGCCTGCACCCTATAGGTTTCTGATGTTCTTTCCCTCATCAACTCCATTTTCCTGCAATCTTTGTCATCATGGCCTACTGAATTGAAAAAGTTGCAATGTGAACTCTTAGGCACTGTCTAGTATTTCTGCATCATTGGACAATGATATGGATCATGCCCCTGTGTCTTATATATCTCACACCATAGTCCTCCTGATGGAAAATGGTTTGGAAATCCTGTTGCCATGTACTACACGAATGTTGGGCATTCGTTCTTGTGATGTCATTTTTTCCTACATGTGGTACACCAAACAGCTTCTCTTTTGTCCTTACTCTTGTTCTAGTTTAATTGAAATGTTAGATTCTTCAAGTCTTCCTTGATCTCCTCTATTGTGTTAGAGTTACTTCACACACACCTAGGATTTATTTTTCCTAAGGTTTTCCCTATGTTTATTAGTCATTATCTAGTCTCCTAAAGTTTAGGGAGAATATTCCTCTAGGAGAATATTCTCTTCAGTTTTCACTTCAATTTGATCAGTTGAGTGGAGTCTAGATGCTACATTGGGATTATCACCATATAGCATTGGGATAATCACTAGCTAATGTGCATTTTCCTTGTGATCATCACCAAAATAGCGCATTACTTATGATTCTCTGATCTCCTCCTCACTGCACTTTGTTTCAATTAGTTAACTGAATACTAATAGACTAGTTAACTTAAACTAGGTGGTAGTTCACTCCTGTAACTTCCTGAGAGACTAGACTAGGTGGAATTTTACTCCCGTAACTGCTGGTGTGTGTCCAGATCACTCTAGACTACCAATATGGTGCATTAGTTACTCATGTAGCCTATATCTATTGTAAAATTATTCACTCTTTGAGTGTGGAATATGGTTAATGAGAATTCTTCCATTCTTTCTCTCCTTCTTCTTCTTTCTCAATTTCTCTCTACAAATGTGTGTATTTTTTTTAGCTAGATCTATTCTATGCATTTTCAACACTTTTACATGGTATCAGATCCGACGGACTGCTAATCAAAAGCTACACCAAATTATTTTTGCAGGTATTGAAGATTGAAGAATGTAGAAAAGATGAAATCTATGTTTTACTCATCAAGAATATTGCTCACGCCTCATAACTATTTGGAATGGAAGCCAAAAAAAATTCTTCATCTCAGATGCAAAGGCTTGTACCAAATAACTATGGCAACAAAAGTAGAGCCTAATTTTGTTGATGAGAAAAATGGCTTTCTCAATAGACAAGATATGGCCATAGGAAGTATTTGCATTTTTGTTTCTCCCAAACTTTTTCATCAAGTATATGACGAATCATAAGAATAAAATCCAAATGAATTATTTGGGAACAAATAAGATTGTGAATATTTCATGCAGGAGGTTGAACAGATAGAGCCAAAAGAGAAGCCATCAGAAGATCAAACATTTTATTCTGAAGAGTCTTCTACACAAGTATTTGCACAAATTTGTATTCCATTAATTGTATATGATGTCTACTCCATTTCAGATTTTTTTTTTGAAATTCATGTGGAATATATGTGGAATGCATCTCAGGAGTCACATGCAGACACTTTTGCATGCACAATGCATGTATCTCAAGAGACAAAAAGGGAGTTATGCACATAAGACTCAATTCTGATGTTTTCTGAGCAAAATTTGCAAAAGCAAATTGGATATTTGAATTCCTCTCGGGAAAATATCTAATTTCAAAATTAAAATCGTCCGAAACGGAGTTCGAGAAGTGAAGTTATGATCATTTCAAAATCAACAAAATTTCAGCATTTTTCCGAAAACAGCCGCATGGTTTTCAAAATTTCATCCAAACTTTATTTGGATCTTATTCATTAAAAGAAGAGAAAGTGGATATGTGTGGACATATCAATGATGCATATACTTCATAAAATCCATGCAGATATCTACATATTCAACAAAATATTCAATGAGCACAAACTTGCGTAGTTGCGAGGTCTTCTTGGAGTGAAGGACATGGTTGCATAGCAACTGCTTTTTTTTCCTTCTCATTTTTTTATGCATTGTAATTTGAGTGGGGGGGGGTCCCATGAGGTTTTCCCTCTTTCCTCATTTATTTCAGTGTATCTTTTGTATTTGGGTACCTAACATGGCCTCGTTGCTGGGACCCATTTTTTATTTCCACCATAGAGATGTTCAGGGGGGGTGTTGGAGTTACTTCACACACACATAGGATTTATTTTTCCTAAGGTTTTTCCTATGTTTATTATTCATTATCCAGTATCCTAAATTTTAGGGAGAATATTCTCTTCATTTTTCACTTCAGTTTGATCAGTTGAGTGGATTCTAGATCCTACATTGGGATTATCACCATGCAGCATTGTGATCGTCACCAACTAATGTACATTGTCCTTGGGATCATCACCAGAATATCGCATTACTTATGATTCCCTAATCTCCTCCTCATTGCACTATGTTTTAGTTAGTTAATTGAAGACTGATAGACTAGGTGGCAGTTCACTCCTGTAACTACCTGAGAGACTAGACTAGGTGGTAGTTTACTCCCGTAACTGTTGGTGTGTGTCCAAATCACTCTAGAACACCACTATGGCACATTATTTACTCATGTATCCTATATCTATTGTAAATTATTCACTCTTTGAGTGTGGAATATGGTTAATGAGAATTTTTCTATTCTTTCTCTCCTTCTTCTTCTTTCTCAATTTCTCTCTGCAAATGTGTGTAGTATTTTCTAGCTAGATCTATTCTGTTCAGGTTCAACACATTTACATATGGTTGGATATGTCTTCTGATATTGGTTCTCTTCCAATTGTAGGGTTACCCACGGAGCCTCTTCCTGGGTCTGAAACTTTTGTTGTCTCAAGGGGTATTTCAAATGTGGTAGCAGTGAATTGATAAACAGATTCCTATGTTGCATATATGTCATGACATACTTTATCTTTCCCTTCAATCATTTGAATATCTGGTGAATATCCCACACATATTCTCCCAGTTTCTGTCTAATCTCTATCATCTCATTCATATATTTATCCTTTGAGATAGGATTCTGGGATTCATTTATCGACAACTTCTTGATATCCACAATCGTTATGGTTGTTCCTGGTGGACTATTTGCAGCTAAGCTCATGTACTAATCCAGTGCATGGTCTCTTAGCATTATGGATAGTTGTGCAAGTTTAGTTTCCTCATCTCTGATCTTCTTTTATTCCCATATATTTTCACAGATGAACAAGTGCTTCTTAGGGTCTTCCAACGCCTCTCCCTTGAATTCTGGTAATTTGATGGTGGGATCATGCCATGCCATCCTGAATTTTGAACTACTACCTTTGTGCGGTGTATATCCTTGACTAATTCTTCCTGAACTAGCTACCCCAGTTTTTTCTTCCTGTGTATATGTACTTCTTGTTGTGTTTCTTCCACTGAAATTCGGTTATCTAAAAAGTGGTATTTTTTCTGGTGTATTAGTCACACATGGGTTTATGGGTTCCACACTGACATTGATATGGATAGGATTTATGTCTCTGGTTTCTTCTCTTGGACCTATTTTCTTCCTTTCATATGTCATGCGTAGGATTTCCTCAATCTGCTACACAGCCCGAAGATCCTCTACCTCTTCTTCATCGCTTGCCAAGTCTTCCCTCGTGGCTATGGCTCTCTTCTTATTGTTCATATTATATTGGTAGGATAATCCACTGTGTGTTCTTCCAACTATTTCCATGATATGATTGATCTGGTCTTCCTCCATCATGATTGGATCCAAGGCCTCCTCCTTCTTTCCTTTATCCATCTATTCCTCCATTTCTCTGTCTCTTGTCAGTGCTTCCCCCCTTCCCCCATGCACGCAAGGAATTTTAGTTGTCTGAGGCCATTATCATTACCCCTTTGTTATATAGTAACATCTTAATGGAAGTATACAACAATCTGATAAACCTGCCTCGAGGAACCTTGAGGAACTCTTGCTCTGTTGTGTTGTAACACTTCGCAGTATCTACTACAAATTATGTGATAAATCCTACAACAATGTTGTCTAACTAGAAATCTATTGTGGGCATAAATTTATTGTCAACTTGTTGTAAATGCGTGATCTCCACAGGATTCCACTCTAGATGTCTGATCTAATTTGTAGGATGGTTGTCTTTTAACCTCAATATCCACTCCTGGAACACATGTGGGAAATCACAGAAAAATAATTCATGCAAGTCATTGAATACATACTTGTCCAAATATTTGTGTGGTGTTAACTTCAGGTTTCTGTTATCTTTCTACGCAAATTCCAGCTCCTTTGTTTTCAACTAGCTCTCAATATTTTCCTTCGTTGGGTTCCACAGTCTCAACATCCTCTTTTATATTCTCATTCTTTTAACGTTTTGTCACCAAATCTAACATTATTTTTACACTTATTCAGCAGATCTCATTCAATCAATCCCATTCTATTCCAACCGGAAACAGAACCATTTGTTGGTTATTTACTTTATCTACTCTGATCTTACTTTAATTTCATAAGTTGACCCAGCTTTAGATTTGAACAAGATTCCAACAAAATCCCTCTAAAACTATTGCCCCCCCTGGTAAACTAGAAGGAAACAACAGTACACAAGGTGCACTATGCAGTCTCACCCGAGATAGTTCTATGGGTGGTTGCAATGCTCAGATTCTTGTAGCCTAGGAATGAGTGGGGATCTTTGATTTCACCCTGTGATCTTCATTCATTTACTATCTCATACATCTAGAGTTATTATACTATCATTCTTACTCATGCATGTAACATATAATATCTAATTAATTCATTCATTCATTTATCTAACATATAATCATCAAAACCAAAGAAGATACATAAAATTCAGTCACATAACACAGGGTCTATCATGGTTCACCCCTCCTAGGCTATGTCCACAAAGATTTGGCTATATTTCTCTTTTATTCTTTTGTTTCCAACACTACAGCGTCTTGCGCCTTACAACTCTCCATCAAAACAGGTCGAGATCTTACAATGAGGTCAACTAGATCTCACCAGGATCCTTATCCTGCAATATAACCCTCAATATCTACCTTAGTCCCTCTCCTCAGCTCAACATATTACAAAAATAAATCGGGGTAATAGTATGATAACAATGACAAAGAACATGACATCCAACTATGAACCTTAAAACAACATACCCCCTACCTAGACCTCCTAGGTACCTATTTATACATGTTCTTGGCTTACTAGCCATTACATATTCTTATCAAAACCCTAACCATATCATGGTTAGGGCTTCTTGCATGTGTGCCTCTCATGCTTTCCTCCTCTGCATGCATGTTTTCCTTGTGCGTGTTGTTTTTCCTACCAGTTTTTTTGTGCTTTATTCTCCAAAATTATTCTTTTTTCCAAAATGGTCATACACCCAACAACGATGTTATGGATGCCACAAAATTCAATCATGGATTTGGAATTGAATTCCTTGGCATTGTATGTTATAATATTTCTAGGGTAGTAGAATCTGGCAAAGATATTAGTTTCCAAAAAATTCATAATCACCTTGTCAGTAGAATTCCTGGTGGGAACAGCCTCAATCCATTAGGTAAATTAGTTAGTGGTAGTGAGGATACACTTGTGTTTCCCATTGGAGGGTGGATTTATCTCACCTATGAAATCTAATCCCCATTATTGAAAGGGGTCACTGATAGTGATAGGTTTTAGGGGAAGTGAGAGTAATTTTTGTTTGTCTGCAAACTTTTGGCATTCATTGCATGCCCTTACTATGGTGAATACATCAAAGAAAAGGGTGGGCCAGTAGTACCCTACCCTTAGGATCTTGAGGGTTGTAGCTTTCCAATGATGGTGTCCTCCATAAACTCCCCTATTCATATCTGTTGTGAATGTTTTAGCTTCACTTTCATCATGACACTTTAATAGGATGCCAGCAAGATCCCTCTAATACAGGTTCTGATTTAAAAGGTAGAATTTTATAGATTTTAATTTGAGAGACCTGGCCCTCATCTTCTTGAAATATAGTGGACATTCTAGGTGTTGCGGAAATTAAATAACATCTATGTACCAAGGTGAATAAGAGTAGTTTTCAAATACCTGCATGTTGTCTTGTCTAGATTATGTCATGGGTGCATCGGATTGGGTGAAGCTCTAATGCAATTCCAGCACCTTACAGTTTGATTTTGATAACAACTTGGAAAGTCCATGTCCCTTGATCATCTTGGTGGGTTTTATGTGCAGGTCATACTCCAATAGTTTGACAATCCACTTCCCTATTTTCCCTTCACTATCTAGTTGGACCAGAATCTCTTTGACACCGTTGCTAGGAACATAGGTTGTTATGCTAGACTATAACACATACACCCTTAAGGCTTTCAACACTTTGACCAATGCATAAGCCTGCTTTTCTAATATGTCATACTTCATCTCAACATCTCGGAGGGATTTTCTGAAAAAGGATATGAGTTGTTCATACCCTTCTTCATTCTTTTGTAGTAGCATAGCAGCAATGGTTTCCTCGGAAGCAAAAGAGAAGATAAAGAATTTTTTGGCATAGTCAGGGCTGACCAATACAAGGGCTTCAACCAAAGCTTTCTTGATCCTTTGGAATTGTTATTTTTCCTCCTGTGACCACTTGATAACAACATATTTCTTCAGCATGTTGGTGACAGGCTTTATGATTTCAGCAAATTTTGGCACAAAGCGCCTTAAAAAAATTATTATGCCTATAAAAAACTGAATAGACTTCTTATTTCTAAGGATTTCAATTTACTAAATGGCCTCCACTCTCTTAGTATCTATTTTTATACCTCGTTATGATATGATGTGACCTAGGAGTTTACCTTCTGGCATAGAAAAGTGGGACTTCCTTGGATTCAAAGAAATCTCATACCTTCTGCATTTTTGGAAAATCTGCTCAAGGTGTTGTAAATGCTCATCATCTGATTTGGAGAAAATGGTGATGGCATCCAAATATATAACCATAAATTTGTATTTCTCCCCCATGAAGGCTACAACCATATCCCTCTGAAAGGTGGCCCCTGCATTCATCAGCCCAAAGGGCATTTTTTCGTACATAAATTTCCCCCATGGTGTGGTAAATGTTGTTTTTTCTTTGTCTTCTTCACATATTGCTATCTGGTTATAACTAGAGTACCCATCCAACAAACAAATCATATGGGAACCTACTACCCTTTACAAAATATGGTCCATATTGGGTAGGGGGTAGTTGTCTTTTAGGTAACACTTGTTGATATTTTGGAAATCCACACACAAGCGTATTTCCCCACTCTTTTTCCTCACAGGTACCAAGTTGGCCACCCAATATGAGTACCTCAAGGGAACAATAATTATGGCATCAAGCATTATTTTCAGCTCTTTTTCAATTATGGACATCAGCATGGGATTAAATTCCTTGATCTTCTATATGAATGGATTAAAACTAGCCCTCAGAGGGATCTTGTGTTGGATGATATCAATGTCAAATTTCTTCAAATATTCATAAGACCATGCAAAAATATCAGCAAAATTTTTGATCTAAAAATGAAGAAGACTTGAAAAACTTGAATAATTATTGCAAGTGAAATGTTATGTGTTTAAAGCAACAGAATCAATTTGCAACACATAAATTAAGGATTATTTATGCAAAATACACATAGACAGCAGCATAAATATTGAACATAAACACATGTGCACAGCAATTGATAAAGGATTTCACCCCTCTTATGGGCTACATCTCTTGGTCCAGCTTCCAATGGATCATTATTATTAATTTCTCAAAAAGTTCTCAAAAACATGTCTTACAATGCTCAAACTGACAAACCAACTGCTCCAATGGCTTCCCAACGTCCCAAAACCCCTGTCTGGGCTCTTTCGGCACCTCAATCGGTCGAAAAATGAAGAAGTTATGCCTCCTGGAAGTCTCCCTCTTCAAGCTTATTATCTCTGATTCTACAATTCGCACCCTCCTTCATTAAACCTGGCTCACACGCTCTTTTAAACGCAAAAAACCAGCACTGGGCGCAACCGCACCAACGATGCAAATCGTAGGACGATTAGGGCGCCTCCAGCCCCTAACCGCCTCGACACCTGGGCGTATGGCCATAGGACCGCGCGCTTTGTTAAAAAGTGGTTAACTTCGTTTGACAACCGTGTGAACTGATTCCCGTGCTCCGAGCCACGGGCATGTGGCACACAACATATGACCAAGGGTCATAAACCCCGCGCCCACAATCGTTTACATATATAATACACCGGTTACAAAATAAAACTCGTGGTTATGTTTAATCCCCGCGTGCAACATAATATAACACGGTCGTATGTTTATTCAATGGAACCATGGGTCGGGGCTAGGCCCCGGCCCGCCCCCCTTTCCACTTACACATATATGTTAATTTAAATAAATTAACCCCCGCATACATGTTAAGAAACATACGGTGGTGTAATGGTAGGCGGATGTTTGTTAAGGCTTATATAGAGGGGGAGGTCCGGGGGTCGAACCTCGCGGACTCCCAAATACAATTTTACATAACAAATATAAACCAACCGACTAGGGACACGTGGCGCCCATGCATTGGGCCACGTGCCCTCATACCATTCGTCGTCAACAAGACACGTGTCAGCTCTCGATTCGCCAGCAGTCAACCAATCACCGTCTGCCACATCATCATCAACACATCATCGTATGGACGGTACAGCCCTGACACGTCACTGTACGGACTGTACGGACAGGTACAGTCAGCATCCAAAATTTTTGCCTGTTTGTCTTGGCAGACAGATCGCGCTATCTCCTCCATACGGACTCCATTTGAGAAAGTAAATATACCACCGGAATCAGGAAGATGAGACAGACGCAATGGTACTATTTTCGTCACATTCTGAGCACTTTGAAAATTGAGCAAAATTTGATCCCCTGATCACACCTCCCCATTGGGAAGTTTTTGGACCTCCAAAATACTATCTCAGTCTATGTGAATATGAGGGTATAGTTCCCTCACCCTTCCAACCTCAATCCACTTGGCCTTGCTTGGATTCATCCCTTTAAGACCAACTCGCAAATACTCCACATTTCCTCGCTTCGAAGTTCGCATTCTCCTGT
>ML786391.1:320415-331101 GCA_009831015.1 Picea engelmannii | reverse complement strand
TAGAGTTTCATTTTTCTTATGCTTATGTTAGGAATGAGACCCCAACACCTCATTTTATATGACAAAAGGATGGTTATTTGGTTGGGTGACGTGCTATAGGTGGTGGGACAGTTGGAAAACTACCCAATAACCCGTAATCTCAATGAATTCCTTGTAGCTTTTTAATTTTTACAACTTTTGTGGGTATACGCAGGTTGTAATGATGCAGCTAGTGTACATACACGAGCTATAGTGGTGCAACAAGAAATAATGTGTATGTGGGAAGTAGTGGTGCAGGGCACATACATCTTCAAAAATAGGGTTTTTAAGAAGAGTTGCTCAGTGATGGCTTGGAAAAAATATCAAGTAAGAGGGCCTCATGCCAGGTATGCATGTATGGTGCAATTTAGGGTTATAACATATTCCCTCTAATCTGATGATCTAAATACATTACAAAATATTCACCAACGTACGAAGCAAGTGAGCCCAGGACTAGAGTTCGGGAGGTGCCATCTGCAAAAATAACAATTGTCTCACCGAGGCATACATACCCATGCTCGGGATGAAATAAATCATGGCTACCAATCAAATACACTACATATCCATGTCATATAACTATATAAAGTGTATCCACAAGCAATACACAATGGATCTGCATCTCAAAATCACAGATATACATATGCAATATCCATCTTTTAAGAAGCCAAATGACGCTCGATGGCTGAAGATGAGGCCTTAAGAGCTCAAGAAACAACTTCAAGATCTTGAAAACTCGGGTAGGAGTGTAATTTGAGTGTACGACTTCACTACCCAGAGGTCTTCGACGACTCATCTGGGAACAGACAAGAGGATCTCAGTGATTAGGAAGAGAACTTCATTGATTTCGAACAAAGACTTGATTGGACTTTTGGGATGGTTGGGCATGAGTTCAAGAGACAAATTATAGAAAATTCGACTCAGGTTGGGTAAAAATTCCCTTGGAAAAAGCACAACAGATTATCAGACTCGGGCAGCATGACATTGACATAAGTTCACGATGCACGAGGCAAAGCAAACTCTCCACGTGTTTGGAAGGATAACCAAACTGAGGAGGACACAAATCTATGTAGCGAGAAAAACTTCCTAAGGCCATATTGAATCGCAAATCTTGACGATAAACGAAAAGATGTGCTTTGTCGAAGGGTGACTCATTGTGCTGCCATAAAAAGAAAATAAATTTCCCATCCTCTTTTTGGGGTATATTTGATTTTTTGTCTTTTTCAATATTTTGAAGAGCTTGAAAAAGAATAAAAGAATGCTATGTTACAAAGGAGGAACGAGTGTCACAAGCACACTAGTTCCAAGCGCAAGGAACACAGTAATGATCATAGAAAGGAGACATGTGCAGGACAAGGACACTCGGGGACAATTCCTCCATGGGTCAAGGTGTCAGGTCGTAGAGGCAAAGTGCTACAAGGCTTGCGTGTAAGGCATGCTTCATAGGTTCAGTTGAGAGAAACATGGATACGACATTAGTCCAGAGACAAAGGAACGCAACTATTATTAGCAAGACACGATGAAACCCCCTTCAGTGTATTTTTCATGAGGCCAGAGAAGGTAAGCTTGGTGGTTTTTTCATGTTTAGAGAGTCTGAAAAAATGTAAAAGAAGACTCCACTAGGGTACCTTTTTCAAAGGTAGTCTAGTCGAATCGAAAAAGGGATAAACTAGCACCAAAAATACGTCTATTCAAAAGCATTTTAACGAGTGTGACATAGACAAGATCACTCGACAATCTTTTCAATTTTAAGGAGTCTAAAAAGAGATTAACTATAGACTCACAACCTTTTCCTAGATTTAGTCTCCTTAGCCCGAAAAAGTATAAAATCTACTTAGGAGAACTCTCCCGGTGAGAGGAATCTCTCGAGGTGTACCTTTTTCCTCCTTAATCTATAGATAAGAAAAAGGGGTAAACTCATGCCAGTAGATGTTTTTCTGTACCAATTTAATGAGTGTGAAAGAACAAGGTCACTCGATGATATTTTCAATTTTAAGGAGTCTGAAAAGAGCTTAACTATGGACTTCGTAGGGGATATTATTTTGGACCAGTTTAATGAGTGTGAAGGAACAAGCTCACTTGACAATATTTTCAATTTTAGGGATTCTGAAAAGAGCTTAACTATGGACTCCATGGGGGTTTATTTTTTGTAAATTTAGTCCCTCAAGCCCGAAAAAGGGTTAAACTTATACCTAAGAATAATCTTCTTGCTAAACGAAGTTCCTAGAGTATACCTTTGTTTGTACAATTGACCATCTAGATCAAAAAAATGGGTAAAATACTGCCAGACAGACGTGCCTTCAGATTTTAGTTTGGCGAGCATGAAGGACAACAAGATCACTCAAAAATCTTTTCATGTTTAGAGAGTTTGAAAAGGGCTTAAAAGAAGACTCATTTTTTGGGAGTCCCGAGGGTGAGGCCAAGAGTGATGACACATCAGACATATGAGGCTCAATCTCGTAATAATGAAAAGACTAATAAGGAATCCTGAGCCTAAAGTCATTAATGATGAAATGGACACCAAAATGAAACCAGGATCTACCTAGGGCATCCATGTGGAGGTAGGCTCTACCACTAAATTACGACACTTCTAAAGAAGAAATGATGGTTCTGTGTCACAATTCGGTGGGATTGATCCTATGGAAAAGAGGAAAAGACAATGAGATGCAAAAAGTGGAGGTGGAATCCTAACTTAAATGCAAAAGTTGGAAAAATGATTTTTACCAAAGAATATTTAAAAGTGATCCATCTCCCCAAAATTTTTCCAAACCAAAAGTGAAGCGTACCATAACATCTAATGAGAAAATCAAGAACCATGATAAATGATTATCAAGCCAGTAAAAAAATGAAAAAAGGGGTCAAAAAAGTGGAAAAAAAGACCAAAAAAGTCTATAAATAGAAGCTGACAGCTCATTTTCACCATTGCAAATTGAGAATTAACCAAAAAGATAAAAATAACCCTTTGCTAAAAGAGTTGATTTCGGGAGCTTCAGAGGACGAAACAAACTTCTTCTTGGACCAAGTAAGTACAAACTAAACCCTCTTGCATTTCAATACTTCCTTTATGCATTTCTTTTGGTTTTTTGGGGGGCATGCCCCTTTAAAAAAGGGCAGCCCTATGTGTATGCTGGTTGTCCAAGGACAACCCGCATATGCTTGTAGGAAGAAAACGATCTTCCCTCTTGCATACGCGATTGTGTCCACTACATCTCGCTTACACCCTCAATAGGATGGAAACAAATGAAAAGCAAGAGCTAACTCCCCCCTGAACTTGTCATGTAATAGGATGTATGTCTGTTACACATCAAAATTACTCACCTCAATAGTGTCGCAAGTGTCATCATTACAAGTGTCGCAATTGTTGCATTTTATCCACAAGTGTCGCAAACATCATACTACCATCTTGCCTATGTTATGTCTCTAACGACATCAGAGGGACACTTAAGACACCCTCAAAGAATGGTTTAAGGAAGATAAATCATTTGATGAAGAGTACAAAGCATTTTCCATGAAAAAAACCACTTAAAAATCAATTTTGAAGACCAACGCTCCCCTACCCACTATCAGGGAGTGCTAACGCTCTCTACCCCTCTTTGGGGGAGAATTCTAGCACTCTGTACACCCTTCTGGGGGAGCATTGGGATTTATTAAGGAAATTTTGGGTAGCGCTCCCCTACCCATTGTCAGGGGGTGCCAATTCTCCCTACCCTTCTTTGGGGGAGCATTGCAACAATTTGTGTCCCATTTTGAGGGAGCGCTGGGATGTTTGAGGGAATCTTTGACTATTGAGGAAAATCAAGTAAGACTCCCCCTCATCTCTGGATTTAGTTGGATTCAAATCTGAGGTCAAGGCTGGATATTAAGGAGGATCCACAACTGATGGAGAAATATCCTCAACCTATCCCAAGAATCTATAAGGTGGTTGGGTCTCTCCAAGCTATATAAGGAGGCCTTCTCATGGTGAAAAGAACATGAGGATATTGAGAGAGAGACCTAACTTATGATCTCATGAGAAATGGTATAGAGAGAAATTGAAGGTATCGAACTTATGATCTCATAAGGGAGATTTATCATTGAAGCGTCATCATTTTGTGTGGATTATTTGAGAAAAGGGTTGGACAAGGAGAGCTGGGAGAAGTTGTTGCACCTTCATCAAAGGTCTGTAAGTATTCTCTATTTTTCTCATTAATATACATATGTTCTTGGCCTGTTTCTTTCAAGTTTGTGTTTATTCTACATGAACTTGTCTCTATTAGATAGATCTAGTTTCAAGCTAATCTTAATAGAATAGGAAGCTTGTTCTGTCTTTGTTTGTTTTGTAGGACTTATCGAGGAGCTTCGGGATCAAAACTCAAATTGGACTGTGTGAGGACAAACATCGTTAAAAAGGTACACCTTTCTTCCTCTTATCTATGCATTAGTTTAGTTAGGTTTAAAAGGATGTTAGTGACCAACATTAGCACCCTTTCTATCTTAGTCTTAGGAGTCTAGAGCCCAAGAGGGAGTCCACTTGTCCACAGGGGGATTCTTTTGTAACATAAATTGGTGACTCCACTGGGGAGGAAACTTTGAGTTTTTCTTCATTTCATTGGCATTTTTTTAGCCTTTGCTCATTTTTTAGATCTTATCCATGCTCTGTCTCTGATTCTTAGATATGTTGTTGGCTCTCAGATTCATCTTACACACTCAATTTCTACATTTTTCCTGAGTTTTTTTTTATTTTATTTATGGTCAAACATTTGAGTTCTAAGAAGCCAACACTCCCCTGCCTCTACCACCAGGGCACTGGAATTCCCTTGTAGGCTCCCACAGAGCATTTCAATGCTCTAGTACCCTTGACACTAGAGCACTGCCTCTTTTTTCTGCAAAAATATTCTTGGGAGTTGATTTCTCAATCTTCTTTTTGCTAATTCATCTGCTTAGGGTTAATTCTATCTTAGTGTGTCCTTGTTTAGCCTCCAAACATTTTATTTATAAATATTTATGATGTTTTGTTTGTTTTTTTGACATCTATTTTCCTTTCTTTGAGTCACTTTTCTTCCCTGAGATTTGGAGTCGATCTATTGCTTTCTCACTTATCTGATTGAATGAAAGTTATTGTAAGTAATTAAAGGATCTATGCTATGTTCCATTTGATCTTTGAGGTAATTTTACCAAGCAATTCCTAGTTCTTCATCATCCATTAACCTTCTCCTACCTTCATTAGCAATTTCACCAATTTTCATGCATTCTGGGTGAGTTTTTTGCAATATTTTGCTCTTTTTCTGAGTTTCTGGGAGGACTAGCACCCCGCCCTAGGACATTCCAAAGAACTAGAACTCCCCTAAAGTGTTTTAGGGAGAATTGAAACACTCTATACCCTTGTGTTAGGGAGCGCTAGTCTCTTTTTTGAGAGTTTTTCCCTTCTTCTTCTCAGTCTTTTGCAGCCTATTTTGTAGAGATCTTTACCTAGAGTCTGTGGTTGGTTTGTGAAGTTGTTTGGATCGGTTTTTTATGGTTTTTGATTCTTATCACTCCCTATTTCCTTGATTGGAGGTTGAAATATTTTTCAGAAATGTGAAATTTCCTTTTCTAGATGCTTTTTTGACAAGATAGTTTTGAGTGATTTCTCTTTCTCCCTATCATTTCTTGGATTCTTCTCTACATTTTATTGTATTCCTTAAGTGATTGATTGGTTTTGGAATTCTTGATGGTGTTCTTTCTTGTTAGAACAAGTTTATACTTTTTTTCTTTCATACCTCACTTCCTTGAGTGCATGCTTTGTTTGTAGCCCTTTTGCTTCGTGTCTTTTGCATCTACATACGGATCTTTCTACTAATTGAAAGTAGTGGAGAATTGAAGGTTTTGTATTTACTTTAGGTATACTTAATAATCAAACAAAGAAGATAAATTCATTTTTTCTTTTGGGTAGTGAAACTAACTTGCATTTGAAGTAGCGAAATTGCATGGTTTTTAGCTTTTTTGGGACAATATTGTGCATCTGTAATGATCATTTTTTTCTCCTTCTCGTAGCATATATTTCATAGAAATAAAAAGATTGCATATTAATCTATTTTCATAACTTTCAAATCGGTCAAAAAACCATATTTTCCATGCCACTTTCCTTTTGAGTAACAACAACCATAAAAATAAATCTTTAAACTAAAAATTGATTAGACATTTTTATATTTTCTGGTAGCAAACCTACATCAGATTAGTTGTAGGGATTTGGAATAGGTGTGAAATATAACTTTCCAAAGATGCAAACAAACATAGAATCTTGTGTTGGGGAGCGGTGAAATCCAATTGCTACATTTTGTCCTAGGAAGCCCTTCTCACACAAGGGTCAAACCTGAGGTCGCATTAAGACTGACAGAGTTACTCACCCTGCTTTGTTGGTCTTGGTGTAGAGATTGCATGTATTATGGGGGTCTCTTGAATGTATACCCACAATGATGAGTGGAATCCTTTCAAGTTAATTTCGGGCCAGATACCCTGCCCTTGTGCATGGATCAGACCGTCGACTGTTTCCCTAGGCATCATTGTTGTAGTTGGTAACCTTAGTGGCCTATCTCTTTAGGGTATTTATACAAGGTGAATGTGGAGGGGCAAGTCTTCACAGTACCTGGAATCGACGTTCGCCAAACTCACTTGGGCTCCTTGGAGGGTATAACCACGATTATGTGTGGGATATTTCACCAAGGCGTAAGTCCGTTAAGTAGGTTTTCAACGTAACTTTTCCACCCACTCTATCTCATCCCCTTCTTACTTTGTTCCCGCGATGTTGGATTTCATCCCCAACTAGTGTGCTCATTCTGAGAAGGTTTTGTTTTCTTGCTTACTTACTAGATTTTTAGCGTGTGTTGTTTGTTCTCCCTAGCAGAATCTAGGTTGGATCTTTATTTTTATGGCGTCAGTTCCCTAAATGACCAATGAAGGAACCCCTTTTCCAGGGGAACCCTTTGTTTTTCCTTCTTATGGAAACATTGGTTCTCCTTACATCACTACTTTGATCCTTCCAGATCTTACAATTGGGTTACCGGTATGGTCATTTTCCACTCCAACGATCTCGAATGCAAGTGCTTCATATGTAAGCACACCACCCACACATCAACCTCATGTCGACCTTTCTTCTTCTTCGCCCATTAGGTCTCCTTCCATTTCTCCTTCTTTTCCTAGTGAAAGCTATAAAGTGAGTAGCCAAGTTGATAAGAATAAGAAGAAATGAAAAAAGAAGAAGAAGAACTAGAAAGGGACCAAGCCTCCAACTACATTAGATGTTGGATCCAAGAAACCAACTACTGTTGATCATACTAGGAGTGTTGATGAGGTCGACAATATTAAAACAAAGAATCTGAAACCCAAATTCCCTTGTAGTCTTTTTAA
This sequence comes from Picea engelmannii, assembly GCA_009831015.1. Classification (NCBI taxonomy): domain Eukaryota; kingdom Viridiplantae; phylum Streptophyta; class Pinopsida; order Pinales; family Pinaceae; genus Picea; species Picea engelmannii. The sequence goes on along the minus strand of ML786391.1, from coordinate 323,721 downwards.
GGGTGACCAATTTTTGAGGGATTTCCTTGGTCTTCCCAAGGTCTTAGAAATGTGGTCATCCACATCATCAGCCCCTGATGTACATGTTGGTGATGCCCCATCAACTAGTGGCGTTAAGGTTGGTAAGAAGAATACAACTGTCAAATTTCCTCGTCTGTTATGTAAAGGTGATCATTATTCTCACCTTTGTCCTCGTATGGATGAGGCTTCTTCTCTTTTGGAAAAGATTCAAATTCCAACTGGTTGTCGTAATATTTCCCCCAATTTGTCATTAGTTGATGGAATGGTTAATCTGGTTCCATCCCCGGTCAGTCTGGTTGATCAGGTGGTCAATCTAGTTTCATCCTCGGTTGAACCACTAACCAAAGTAGTTGATCCATTACTGTCATAGATCAGCCCCACTTTTCATCTGAAAATTGAAACCCAAGTGATTGATCCAGTCTTGTCATTGGTTAGTCCCACCCTTCATATGAAGAGTGCCAACGTGGTCAATCCCACTCCTCCTCCGACGAGTGCCAAAGTGGTTTCTCCAGTCCTTTCATCGATTAGTTAGGTTGATCATGTAGTCAATATGGTCATGTCCTTAGCTGAACCAATTGACAAAGTGGTCGATTTGATGTCGTTATAATTCGATCCTACTCTCCCGTTAGAGAGTAAATCTAATTATGCCCATGTTTTTCTCATTGATACAGAACTGACTGTGCTGGGGGGAATTCCTCCCGTGAAACCCCCTCCAAGTAATGAGGCCATCCTTTTTTATTGGGGTGTTATAACGGGACCTCGTCTTCCCTCTCACATTCCTTTCAAAATTACAGTGTAGGTTTGTGGTCAGGACATTCCTCATGCGCTGATAGATGAAGGTTCGTCCGTTAGTATTTTGTCCTCTATTGCATGGAAAGATTTGGGTTATCCTCATCTTGTGTCAGTTACCTAGAATCTATTCACTTTTAATAGAAGAACCAGTCACCCTTTAGGGATCCTTCCTCAGTTTCTTGTAACTTTGGGAGGGAAAATGGTCTTTATTGATGTTATGGTAGTCCAGGACTCCTTGCATTTCGATTTACTCCTTGGGAGAGATTATGTCTATTCTATGAAAGCTATTGTGTCCACTCTGTTTTGTGTGATATATTTGCCTCATGATGGAATAATGGTGACTATTGATCAAATTTTGTTCATTTCCCCTAACTTGACCATCAACCCAATGACCTCCCTAAATGAGTCTTATATGTAGTCGGTATCACCCCTACCACAGGTCAATTATGTGGCGTTGTCTCCCATGACTTCGAATTCCGATGACTTAGATCTAGTAGTTGACATGGTGATCTCTTTGGTAGGGCTATTGGATCCTGATCTCCGTACCCCTGTCACGGCCCTCGACATGTGTTACTTTTAGAGCATTGTTCTTCCATCCAATGAAGATCTCTTGGAAGCCATGACTGAGTTTTGTCCCTTGAATTGGTTTCCTTCTAGAGAATTACCCTCTTGGAAACCATGATCAAGAAGAAGTCACGAGCACAATTTTCCTCTATGTGGAAATCTCATTAAAAAATGAAACAGAGGCTACGAGCATAGTTTTCCTCTTTGTAGTAAGCTCGTTAAAAAATGAAACAAAAATCTGGGGATCGAACCCAGAGCCTTGAGCATAGTTCTTTTATTGTGTCAAACTCATTTAAAAATGAAACAATCACCTCTCATATCAAGTCAAGTCTTTTTCTAGATCTCATATATGTTGAGTCGAGTCTTTCATTAGGTCTCGTATTTGAACCTTCATTTCATCCACGTGCATCCTTTTTCTCCATCTAGTACAGAAATTGGTGACAACCTCAAAGTCGATGAATGAATTGAAGATTGGGGGGCATGTCTCCAGCCTTTGATTACCATTTTGGAGTTATGACACTATCTTTTTAAGCTGGGGGAAGATTACCAACCATCCATGGGTATCCCAACCTTTGGAAATTACGTTGGGAATTTACAAACATTGTTTAATTTTGTTTCAAGATTGTGTAAAAATGAAACCAATACCAAGCTTAGTCTTTGTTATTTCTTGTGCTCGCAAAATACATGAGAATGTAACCGAGTATACTTTTATCACTTTTTCAGACTCGTAAAGGTTATACAAAAAATGAACCCCCTAGAGTCTCCTTTAAGCTCTTTTCAAACTCTCTAAACATGAAAGATTGTTGAGTGATCTTGCTTCCTTTCACACTCGTTAAAAGGTTTGAAAGGGTGTCTTTCGAGTGATAATTTATCTCTTTTTCGGCCTCGCGAGACTAACATTATGAAAAAGGAAAACACTAGAGTTGTCTTTAAGTTCTTTTCAGACTCTCTAAACATGAAAAATCACCGAGTTTACCTTCTCTGGACTCATTAAACAATCATACATTGAAGGGCCCATACGGGACCGAACCCTTACTTCTTCCATTTCGTTAAACAAAGGAACATGGACTTACCGAAGGTGAGTTATATCGAGTATGTGTTATCCTCCTCAATCTTGTTAAATCACAAAGAGGTACTCATCTATCTAGATGGGGGAAAAAATTGAAGGAAACAAGCCAAGCAGTTTTTGAAAACATTACAAGTCACTCTTATGGTCGCCCTTGAACATGGAAGTTTGTATTTGCACACATTTTAATCCATTGAACCTCTACACTGAACCAATCCTATGATTTTTTTTAATCCTTTGGGTCACATGAAAGTCACAGTATCCATTGCATCATCATTTTTTGTTCCATGTCATGTTTATGTTGTTGTGCCTCAGTGTTCAAGGGAAGTATCTGCCTCGAGAGTCAACCATCACAAATTTCCTATTTCAATACCTGTGTCAATCCATGTTCATTTGATCCACCAATTTACATCTCTATGTCAGTTTCATTTCTTTGATGGGGGATACATCAAGGCCCTCCTATGATGAGTCTATTCCCGTCGACCTCAACACATTATCTAGGAACTAGACTTAGAAACCAGTTAGTACCTTGGGACCTGCATGCCTCAATGGTAGGCCTCCTTGCTTCTGACAGTGGGTTTACATCATTGACCCCTGATCGAGTGATTCCATGAATGTTAAAATTTATCTCATCTATTCACATTCACTGGAATGTACTAGGGTACCTTGGGAATCATTGACATCAATGGTGATTTACCTCACACTTGTTAACGATTTACCTCATCGACCGATAATCAAGTGGTTTCTACCATGTTCGACATCAGAACATCTATTGACATGGTTAGACTCATACCACATCGGGATCGGTAAGAAGACACTATGTTGAGTGATCACTCTGATATGTACTTTACCTAGGTTGCGAC
>ML786391.1:292331-305835 GCA_009831015.1 Picea engelmannii | reverse complement strand
TGAATGTGCCATTGTTTATTTCCTTGCATTATTGTGATCATCATTTAGTGTTTCTGCAAAGAGTTTAAAAAGAATCATAATTGTTTAAGCTCGGTAGCAACTGATTCACCCCCCCCCCTCTCAGTTGTCCAACAGATTATTTGAGAAAAAGGGTTGGACGCAGAGAGTTGGGAGAGGATGATACACCTTCATAAAAGGTCTGTAAGTATTCTCTATTGTTATCATTAATATACATATGTTCTTGGCCTGTTTATTTCAAGGTTGTGTTTATTCTACATGAACTTGTCTCTATTGGATAGATCTAGTTTCAAGCTAATCTTAGTAGAATAGGAAGCTTGTTTTGTCTTTGTTTGTTTTGTAGGACTTATCAAGGAGCTTGGGGGTCAAAACTCAAATCGGACTGTGTGAGGAAGAACATCGTTAAAAAGGTACACCTTTCTTCCTCTTCTCTATACATTAGTTTAGCTAGGTTTAAAAGGATGTCAGTGACCAATGTTAGCACCCTTTCTGTCTTGGTCTTAGGAGTCTAGATCCCAAGAGGGAATCCGCTTTTCTGTAGGGGGATTATCCTGTAACAATTTCCACTAGAGAGAGAGGGAGTACGAGGATATAGCTATCTTGGTCGATGAAGACCCTGCATCTATGGCCACATTGAGACAATGTGGTTTATGGAAGTTTTTCTGGTGTCCATTCATGAGGGCACAACTCAAGCTGTTGAATGCCTTGGTGGATTACTGGCACCCTGACACTAACGCATTTATGATTGAGGGGAGTTCGTTGAATCCAAAAACTGAGGACATCTACTTTCTGACTGGCCTCTCTAAGAGAGGGGAACTAGTCAACTTGTGTGTTTTTCCCCCTAGGCCCCACAACATCACCGAGTTGATCGGGATGTATTACGAGGTTGGAACTGAGAAGGTAGGTTCTTAGGTTTCGATCCACAAGATTACCAACCTATCACTAAAAGTGATATTTTTATTTATTAGGTGGATCATTGGATCTACAGCCTTACATCAGGCCTCTAGGGCTCATATGCATTGTGCAATGCAGTGATTAAATGAATGATTGTTAGAATGGATCATGACCATGATTGACTGCATGAAGAGACAATTCACTGAGTGCCATGGGAGGAGTAACAAAAAAATTGTATTTGGGACCATTTTATGTTCATTCTTCTTCAAGAGGGTACCCATTCTTAGTCCACAAGAGACTGTGTGGGGGTATGTGACCTCACTCCCAACAGTGTGTAGATAGACAATATTGGGAGTGAGAGAGCGATTTTCCTCAAGAGAGACAATCTTGAGACCCAACTTGATATACTTGGACCTCGTCGGGGACATGCACTGAAAAAACGATCAAGAACAACCTACTCTGATACCACTGATCCAGATTATTTTTGACACGAAATGAGAGAGGAGATATAACAAAGAAATGTAAAGAGATGTATCATATATCCAAAAATATAATAAATATTTATGAGAGATATAACCATAAACACAGAGATACAGTAATACACAATTTCTATTAATGAGCGAATGTACAAAATTGTAGAATTACAAAGTGAAAGACTCGCTAGAATGGTGGAAAATTATCTCTGAGAATAGATGTGAAATATACTCACATTCATAATAAGATGATTACAATGAGGCTATAAAGGCCTTTTTAACATAAATAAAATCCAAAACCCTAACCCTGGAAGATGAAAAGCCAATACTTTTGTGGACCTTGTTTTGGGTAGTTTGGTGTATCAACTTCCTGAGGGTGTAACTTTGGCATACGATCTTCGTTTGGGGCACACGATATCTCATTAGAAAGGTATCATCAAGGAGATTCATTTTGGAGGATCAATCAAAGCCTTTGGATGAATTGAGGTGCTCGATCCCAAAAAATCTTAATTTAGGCCCTCAAAATGGCCCCGAAAGTTTAGGAACCAAAAAACTGCTAAAAATAATAAATTGCCAAAACACTGTTTTGAGCCAGTTGGAATAGGTAGGTGGCCACCGATATCCTCCTCGATCAATTTTAAAACAAATGTTCTATTTTCTATCACGTGATTAAGAGAAAACAATATCACATGAAATCTAGAATTTTGTTGCAATGTTTGTTGAATCTAGGATTTGTCGGTATGTTGCATATGAATTCAAGGTTTGTTGGCGGTTTGATGACATTTGGAAATTCCACTAGTCGTGTTGCTTACAAATCTACTTTTTCTTTGACGCCTATCTATTTTGTTGATAAGGAACCTGAGAGCTCCATTTTCTTGTCTTTGATTGGGTTAAAGATGATGGTTCATTCTCATTTGGATAATGAACCATCTCCTTGAATTACATAATGCTTATACATTTTTTGTTTCTTTGTTGATGTTGTGCAGGTAGAAGAACCGATAATTGTTGTGGGTTCCAATTTATCTTGAAGATGCTACAAGTTCCAAATCATCTTGCAGCAAAATTTTTAATATGCAATCTTTTTTGTTCTAAATCTATCAAATTCAAGAAAACATCAATAAAAAACAACTATGTTTACCTTAAATTTCTTTTTTTTCATTTATCAAATGTATGTCATGAAAATTGATGGTAAAGAGGTATATTTGAGGAAAAATGATGGAAAAGGATGTCAAAATGTAGTAATTTTCAGTAAAAAATGGTGTTAATTCAAGGAGCCAACATCTCCCCCACACCAGGGATGTTGCACACCCCTTATGTAATGTATCCTAGAGTGTAATAGATTCTTGGATGTAGATGAATCCAATTGTAAGCTTTGTTTCCAAAATTTGTCTCTTCATGACATCCTAATTGTTTTTCATTCTCCACCCAGGTAGTGATCTAATTAAAATCATTTTGATTTTGAATGGGTCCGTAAATATTTCTAGTGCACCATAATAACAGAAAGTGAAATTGTAATCCTATCCATGTAGTTCCATTCCTCCTAAAGGAATCCAACTATAAATATTCCCTAGCCAAATCTATATTAAACATTGGATATCATGTTGGTTCTAACTACTGCAAGATAGGTGGCAGCAAGTGTCATATGTCATGTGTTGTTAACGAGGCATTAATGTGGTGGGTTTGTCTTATTTATTCAAAAATTGAGATAGTAATTATTTGGTTCCTCCTCATTTCATTTATTTCTTCTTTATCTGATAGAAAATTCTTGTGTTCTTCAATAATGACTGAAGGAAGTGCATACTCATCTTGTACATATAGTTTTACATTCATTTCTTCCCTTTCAAAAGAATACCAATCTTCCTTCCACTTGATTTGATTTTATATGATAGATGAAAAGGATCTCAATTGTGCATCTCCAACAGAATGATTATGATTATATCTTGTTTGATATTGTAAGAAATGATTGAATAAATACAACTTTCACATCATATTTTTTTCACTCTCTACATAATCTGCATATATTTGTACAAAATCACAAACATCTTGTATTTCATACTATCTCCCTAATGCTAACCTGATAATCCTCAATTTATCCCACTATGTATGCAAAAATACTAAATAAACCCTTGAGGGTGCTCTATAGTATAGATCTTGTAAGGAAATCCCACATGCTCTTTGTACTTCTTGTTCTTTTATATGCAACTTCTCTTGAAGATTTTGTTCTTTCATCTTATATCGTGTGTGATATATGATTCCCAAATCATATATGTCATATTGATCTTCCAAGTTCTATGATTTTGTTCTAATAGGTGGGGTCCCCAAGGGTTAAATGCAAAATATTGGCCTGCAAAAGTTTTTCCTCGACATGATATGTTTAAGTTGTGTCCTCTTCAATCATGGATTCATGGTTATCTTGTTCATGCATATGGTTGATATTTAAAAAGGTTCACTTGCATGGTGTTTTGGATGAAAACAAATATATAATACCATGACAATTTTTATGGTATATGGATGAATTCTTATTTGAAACATTCAAAGGTAATTAAAAATGATCATCACATGTATAAGAGCATTGAGTTATAGAAGCATTATTGATCATGATTGCTCTACAAAATTATGAAAAACATGACAATTTCAAGTTATATGTTATGATGTTGTTAGGTTTTGCGTTGTGTTATGAGTTCTAACACTCATAAAACTTGATATATGAGCATCATTATGTTCATCACTTGTATCTTGGGTTTTGATTGCATGGTATAAGGCGTTGGCTCTATCATTAGAATACTCTACTTAAAAGTCACACTTTTAACATAGTTTGGATCAAAGGTTTGACATAACTTACAACTCATATGTGAGTCCCATTGGTTTATGGAGTTTAAATTTTGGTTTATGGTATTAATACAAGTGAATACTTCACATACAAAGTACCCAATACATGATATATGCAGTTTTTATATGGTTCATAGCTAAAGTTTGGAGCTCGCACATCACATATAATTGTCATGGTTTGATATACTTCACACCTAAAATAATTCTATGTGAGTCAAAACATATCACATGTGTTTTATTGTTCATGATATAGAGTTATGAGCAATGATCTCGAGGTTTATTTGATGTGATATGATGGAAAATACATATGCTACAAGAGTTTTAGATTGATGACATGGCATGCATGTTAATGGAATTTATTGGTTGGAAACTTCGTCAAACTAACCATCCATTGAAGGTGACAGGACATGGGAATTTACTCCACAGTCTCGCACTCTATCACCATCGTATCAATTTTATGCGAAAATTTGTGGTTTTTAAAGGTCATTTTATTGCAGGGAATTTTTTGTCGATGTTTTATGATTCTCAACTCTTGATAGTTATTTCCTTATGATTAATAACAATATACACTTTCATACAACATTTATCTTAGAATAAATATACACTAAAAATATCTACTATAATACTACAATGAAAATGACAAGATCTAGAAATATTAACCATGCACAGTAAACACAAGAACACAAGAGTTTATCCCGGGAAACTCAAACTTGGGAGAAAACCCAACAACATTTCTCTAGAAGAATTAAGTCCAAGATATTAGMAGTACATCATGATCAATAGCCAAAATACCATGCAGAGAAGATCCTCCCCAAGGATAGCATCAACAATACCTAGTGCCTCAATAATATGATCAAGAATAACCAAGAAAGAGCTTCTCCAAGTGTGACACACTCTCCAAGATAACCAATAACCCAGAAATAGAAAAATTGTCGAAACTATAGCTAAAATTTCCTTGTGCGCACTGCAGAAGGAGTTGTCTGGCTGTAAAAATAAAATGATCCAGTCATGTATTTATACTGATCTGGGCGCCAATCTAGGGATGAATTCTTATTTTTGGGTCTTCAAATTTATTATTATTTTTCTGTCTTTTACTAGTGGGGCCGATTTCTCTTCCTGGGTCTTCAATTTCTTCCTGGGGCTTCTATAATGGTGTATATGGTTCTTCTTGTACTTTCTTGTGGATAATGACTTCCCAAAGTTGCAAATCTCCAACACTCCCTCTCAACGAAGGTGGAATTATCCATACTTGGATTTCTTCTATCATAGAAAGGTTTTCTTCATGAGCCATGTTGATGTGCCATCTACGCACATGCATTCCATCAAAAAATATGCATGTGATAACATCTTGAGGCAATCAACTCCTTGAAAGGATAAGTACTACACCTAGGCCATTCACCACTAACAAATCCCCATGAGTGAATGAATCATTACCCTTGGTCATATCAACACTAGCATAGCCCTGTGCAAGACCAATATAGGATAATGTATGTTTGATGCCTATCTAGGCCTTTCACCACTAGAAAATCCCATGTGGATGAGTGAATCATTCTCCTTTGGTCATATCAAAACTATCATAGCCCCATGCATGACCAATCTAGGAAGAAATTTTTCCTAAACCTCGAGAACATCAACATATCTAGGCCATTCACCACTAGCAGAGCCCCGTGAGTGAATGAATCATTCTCCCTTGGTCATATCAACACTATCATAGAATGCATGACCAATATAGGAGAATGTTTTCCCAATGATATCAACATACTTGAGCCATTCACCACTAGCAGAGCCCCCTGAGTGAATGAATCATTCTCCCTCAGTCACATCAACACTAGCATACCCCCATGCATGACCAATATGGAAGAAAGTTTTGCCGATGTTGAAACATCATTGCTCTTCACTAGAGAAATCAACATGGCTAATCTTGTGTATCATCCTCCTCATCCAAATCAGAATGGCCACTCTAGGAGGATATCTACAACATTCTCATCTATGGATAAGTACTGGAGCTTCATTGCTCCCTTCTGTACCATGTCTCGGATGAAGTCCTGCAAGAAGCTTCTGAAGTTGCACCACTTCACGACATGTGACACCGGCTATGACATACTTCATCTCTATTGTACTGAGTGCTATAGAAGCCTACTTATAGCTTATCCCATAAATCATAATTGATTCCAAGATGAAGCACCATCCTGAGCTGCTCAATTTGTCTATTGTACTCCTGCTCAATCAAAATATGTATATCTATGAAACCTCACTTCATCACCTGAGACAAACCATATCCAACTATACCATGTTTCACTTCCACCAAATGGAACTTCCTTGGATTCAACCAAATACTGGCTCAGGGTGCTCACTACAAAGAAAATACCTGGACTGGTGTTGACCAGGTACATCAAGGATCCAATCAATTGAATGTACATCATGGGATTCACCAAATCTGAATCTAAAGTAGGATCACTCAACGTCTTCATATTTTTCATCATATTTGTAGTCATGGACTTTCATTCCATTATATCGAAGCTCATATGTATCCTTGAATGAGGAAGACCTCATCTGATCTCATCACACCTCTAATCCCAATAGTACATCTAGCCAGGATCCTCCATATCGAACTATGAGGCCAACTCCCTCTGTCACTACATAAAGTCTTGTTGTCCAATCTGCCTCACTGGTTGACTGAGACAAAATCCATACCCAATCCACCTGACTAAGTGCCTCCTCTATCAGTGTAGTAAGATCACATCTCCTAGAATCCTCTTTCCTTTGAAGCTTCCATCTTTCCTCCTCAACTCATGACACATGTTTGTTAGTCCTAGGAGATGTCTCTCTCCCACCTGGATCTGGGGTGAAACTCCCTCTAAATAATCGACTCTCTCTTGAGCCAATTGAATCTCTCTGAGATCAGGCTCACTCTGGGTCTATACATTTTTGGTTAAAACCAAGCTCATCAAGTATCCAACAATCCTAGAGTACCATGCTCCGTATAAAATATGACTCCCTCTGAGTCTATACAATCTCTGGAGTCAATTTCTCCCTCTGCATCTTCTCAAGTCTCATCTCTAATGAATTGTCCTGGTAGGATGTTTCTCCCTACTAGATATTAAGAGCTGACTCGCTCTGAACTATAACTTCCTCTTGAACTAGTAATATTTGGGGTCATCTCCCTCACCACTAGTGTAGCCACCTACTCCTCCTCATCAATGTCCATGTGGAACACTTTATATCCCACAAAAGTATCCTTTTCAGAAGGTTCTAAATTTTTCTTCTTCAACTTTGATATATGGATGTATACTATCATGTATACAACTCCATGTATGGATAGCCTGATCCATGTCTCAAACTAGATACCATCTAATCTGTTTCCTCTTGCAACCTTTACTATAGCTCCCTCTCGGATCTATCACATGTGACCTTCCTGGAACAAGCGCAATAGAATAAATGGAATACAAGAGAAATATTCTTATGATAAGGAAACAAGAACAAGAATAAAAATGGGAAACATGAACAACACTTTTTCAGTGTTGTTACCAATCATTCCTCCATGGTAAATTGCCCAAAACAAAACAAGAAAAAAATACAATAGAAACAATTTTCTAGTGTTGTGACCTCCATAATGACATGCCCGAGACAAAGACAACAACTAAGAAAATCTCCTAGGAGAGATCAATTTCTATCTTGCAAACAAGTGCATCATTAGTACTAAACAATGATTATGTACATAATTTTTATTAACAATATTCATGTTTCACTAAACATTTGATAGAAACAAATACTCAACAATAACAGAACTCTAAATATTGTTGTCCTGGTTACAATATTTATTTAATATGCAACAATATAAAAATATCAAACCTAATATGCAAACCTAGAGTCTTAATTGCTAGAGAGGGTGTGGTATTTCTCTTAATGCACTAGATACAATGATCCCTTTGGTTCATTTCTTGGACAAGGTCCCTTGTACATACCCTGCAAACACCCTCATACTCTGCTAAATGATATAACTTGGAAACATATATAAGTGCATACCTCTGAAATTTGTAGCACCATCTAGCTTGTCTTTTAATCTCAAGGTTTTCACAACTAGCAACTGGAAACTGCAACTAGTGACTAGAAATTGCAACTGTAACTGGCAACTGCAACTGTAACTGGAAACTGCAACTGCAATCGACAACTACAACTGGCAACTGGAAACTGAAACTGTAACTTTATAGTGGCAATATTTCAACTAGATCTAATACCATGTTGGTGTTTTATGATTCCCATCTCTTGATAGTTATTTCCTTATGATTATAACAAGGTACACTTTCATACAATCGTTATCATATAATAACTATACAATAAAAATATCAACTATAATACTGCAGTTGAAATGACAAGATATAGAAATACTAACCATGCACAATAAACACAAGAACACAAGAGTTTATCGTAGGAAACCCAAACTTGGGAGAAAACCAACAACCTTTCTCTAAAATAATTCAGTCCAAGATGTTTCCAGTACATCATCATCAATAGCCAAAATACCATACAGAGAAGATCCTCCCCAAGGCTAGCATCTCCAAGACCTAGTGCCTCAATAAGATGACCAAGAATAGATAAGTAAGATCTTCTTCAAGTGTGGTGCACTCTCAAAGATAACCAGTAACCCAGAAATAGTGAAACTGTCAAAACTGCAATTGCAACTACCTTGAGCGCATTGCATAAGGAGCTATCTAACTGTCAAAGTGAAATGAGTCAGTCTTGTATTTATACTGACATGGGTGCTAGTCTGGGGTTCCTGGGTCTTCAATTTTATTATTATTTTTTCGTATTTTACTAGTGGGGTCGAATTCTCTTCCAGATTCTTAAAATTTTTCCTAGTGCTTCTGTAATGGTGTAGATGGGTCTTCTTGTACTTTCTTGTGGAGAATAACTGCCCAAAGTTGCAAATCTCCAACATTTTTGAGGCCCTAAATGAAATTTTTAGCCAATCAAAACCCAGGAAAACAAAGTGTACCAAGGTATATTATGATGTTGCAACTCAAATAAAATAGCTCGAGGAGAGCTTTCCAATGAGATAAATTGTTCGCAAAACAAAGCTCATATGAGAAAGTTACAACAAAAACAATAAGGGTAAAATTTTCGGACTAGTTTACTTCCAAAGGGCATAAATCCATGCTCATAAGTCCATTTGGAGCGCAAGAGTAGTCAATGGAAATATTGTGATCCATAGAATACAACTATGGAGCCATATTTGAGATCTGGGCATGTAAAAATGTATTAGGAGAGAAAGAAGCCATCTGTAGCAGACAATGATAAATTGGGTAAACCAGCCTAAACTTCTCCGAACAATAACTTTCAGTTCAAAACTCAAATTAGAGAAAAAAAAATAGACGATGAAAAGGTTTTGAGGAATAGAAGACATATATCAACCTAGAAGTTTGATTTGGGCAACAAATTTTCTCATAAGTTACTAAATATATTTATGTAGCAGTGAAAGAGTAGAAATTGCAACATGTAAATGTTGTAACTTTTCACTCAAGACTCAGATTGAGGCATGAGTACAACCATTGGAAAGATTTTTCAGAGAAGAATGCATCAAGGGAATCAAAATTTGAATTGGTTAAATGAATCCTTCGTAAAATGATGAATGAATGAATTGTATTATAATGGATGAAATGTTGTATGCTATGCATGTTTCTAACAGTAATTATTGCATGCACATTTCTTGCATAATTAGAGGTATAAGAAAGACACTTTGGTTATTATATGAGGACTGGAGTTATAAAATATGCTCATGGATCTTATAGTCATGAGGAAGAGATCATAGGTCTCCATATCAACATGGGGAATGTTGAGACGGATTCAAATGGAAGAAGAGATATGAAGGAGTCTGTCACTATGAGAAGCCTAGATAGAGAAGTGTGGATCTATAGAGTTGATAATGAAAGGATTATAAAGGATTACGAATAGATACTTCAGAGCTTAAAAAAATTTCATAAGCAAGTTAACAAGGACTCTGGCACTAAGCAAGAATCTACTGATAGACAAGTGTCATCATCTGTATCCCATAGCAAAAGGGATGATTATAGAAATGATAGGTAGTCAAGAAGCATGAGAAGGCACCATCATTCTCCAAGGAAATACACCATAATAACTCATGCAATTTCTGGGCCAGGAAGCAAACCAAGTGTCTCTCATGTCCGAAGGCAGAGGAGAAGGAATGATGTAGACATGTTGTAAGGTGAACTTAGGAATATTAAGCCACCAACTTTCAATGATGAGCACAAGAAGGGAGAAGAGGCTGAGGAATGGTTGTTGGAAATGAAGAAATATTTCCAACTACATCATTACCCCTCATGGGTACAAGATAGAATTTCCACCTACCACTTTCAAGGAAAGGTAGCCATGTGGTGGGATCAGATTAAGCAAGACAAGCACCTTGATAAGAAGAGGATCTCATGGAGGAAATTCAAAGGATGTTTCAATGACAAATATTTATCCGAGCATTGTTATGAAAGGAAGATGAAATAATTCTTTGAACTTAAGTCGGGAACCATGAAAATGGAGAAATATGATAAAAGGTTCTCTAAGTTACTGAAGTATGTTGACTTCATCAAGGATGAGAAGGTCAAAATCCAAAGGTTTCTAAGTGGTTTACCCTCCTTATACAATTACAAGATTCAATATGGTAACCCCAAAACTTTGGAGGAATCCATAAGGAGAGCAGGGCATCTTTATGAGCAAAGTAGAGGAAGGACAATTTTCCAAAAATCTTGGAATGAAAATATGAAGGGTAAAAAGGATCAACTGCATAAAGGTTTTAAGCCATCCTTTTTCAAGAACAACACTGAAGAAAATCAACAAGGTAAATCAACCCAAAATGAACACAAGACTACATATTCATTTGGGAAAAGGCCAAGACAATAGCATGTACATTGTTGGGGATGTGAAGGAAATCACTTGTATAGGGACTTCCCTCACAAAGGAGAAATAATGAGGAATTCCAAAACATTCAGGAGGCTGAAACAATGAAACAGATGGGAGGAAACATGCCAAGGATTTATATAGCCTTGGACAACAAGAAAGAATAATATCAATCTCCCATGATTGAAGTGGAAGGTAAGATTGATAACCAACCCATAGCAATATTAATTGATTCTAGAGCTAGCCATAGTTAAATAAATGATAGCATTGTTGAAAGATTCCAATTGCAAAGGAGTAAACATAAGAAATCTTGGTTATTTTAGTTAGTCACAAGAGCTAAGAGGAATATCAATGATTTGGTTAAAGATTGTCCAATAGACATGAATGGACTCAACACAAAGGTAGATGTAAACATCATACCATTGGGTTCATATGATTGTATTATTTGCATGGATTAGTTGGAAAAACACAATGCTTTCCTAGACTGTTAAAACAAGACAATTACATGTCTTGATGAAGAAGGTCAGTAAGGCAAGGTTCAAGGAATTCCAAGAGTTTTATCTTTTAGAGACATTGCAACTGCGCATTTGAAAAAGAGTTTCAGGAAGGGATGTATGTAATACCCTTGTTTCCCAAACTTGTAAATATAATTATATCCTTCTAAAATACTATGGGTAGACTGCTTATGTGTGGATGTTGGAATTGATGAACCTTTTGTTATAGAAGGTAATGTATATATTTGTGTTACTAAATAAAATGGAAGATGTTGCATAAATTTTGAAGGGGTTGTCAAGGTAGATCATGATTAATGAAAGATATGGTGAGGGGAACCAATAATGGTTGAAATGAACCCTACCAGACCAATACTCTATTGGATTTAATTTTTTCAAACCCACAACAGAGCTCTAACCCATAGAATTTAATTACCAGTCAAGCTGGTAGTTGGGAATTCTTCCCCAAGAGTCAATGAGGAGATGGGAAAAATACCCATCTAAAAACTTCCTAACCTAACCCATGAAGTTGAGAATTGGACCCACGAAATCTTGTCAAGGAAGGAAATAAAAGGGAGGAAAATCATGGGTAGAGAGAGAGGAGCTAGAGGAATGGGTCTGGTGACCATTTTCTAAAGAGGGAGAGCATATGCAACTCTCTTGTTCTAAAGAGAATTGAGAAATGAATCTATCTCTAGGTATAGGAATTGTTGGGAGGAATTTTTATAATCAAGATGGTAAACAAAGCTGCAAAAATATGGAGTGATTGAGTGAACAATCACATCATCCTCCCTTTCTTGGTGGATAGAAAAATACTTTGCCATAATTCTTGTGGGAGGAGGAGAGTGACCTCCGTCCCTGGTTGTTGTTGAACAAAAGGAATAATCTCTCTCAGAGAATCATGATCTAGCTAGGGGTCGGCCAGTGGTAAATCCTTCCAGGAATTTTATGCCTATGGTTGGGTGGAAAAGGGAACCTCTTTCAGTAGTTGCAACACTTTCTGGGTTCTGGATAAGTATATTTTGCTACATCTTTGTAGTGTTAAGTTTAGAGAAAATTATAGACTTTGTTTTAAAGTTGTGTAAGTTTAATTTCTAACAAAAATGGATTGATAAATTTAAATAAAAGGAAGAGAATGTTTTAGTTGAAGATCATTTGATTTACTTCCTTATCTCTTGACTATGTGTGTGTTAAAATAAGATTTATGGGAGTGAATGTTTTGGTTGACTGTGTTGCACAGTTTAATGCATACTTTGTAAATGATGATTGAACAGTTAAAATTATCTATAAAGCATCTAAAAGAAGAGAGAGTGATTTTCTGCATAATAGTGTTCTATTTTAGCTTGTCCTTGAGCCTTATTAAATAAAACGAGTATATCAGATGTGGGTCTAGACTGGACTATAGGGAAACAATCCAAACATTTAAGAATGAAAAAATCATTATAAATAGGTAGTAAGGAAAATAATTTTGGAATTACACATGACACTTCTTACTTGAATTCAAAGTACAAAAACCCTTTAGATTTTATTTGGGAATTAATAACAATTATACTAAACTTGTGTTAAATCTCCTATAAATTTGGGAAGAATCCCCTTAATTTTTGGTGGGCAGTAAATCTTGGTAGAAATACTGGATTTTACTGTGAAGGAAATTCTTGCCTTAGGACCAATTTCCTTAAATCTAGGTAAGGAAAGTAAATCTCGGTAAGAAGGAGAAAATGTACTCCTTTACCTATGAGGAAGGGAAATTATAAACCATATTTTTAAATGGAGAAAAAATCCTTCCTGAATATGATTTTATTTTACTATTCTAAAAGTCTAGAAAATAGGAAATAATTTTCATTTCATTTTAATTACAGGTTTAATTAAATAAAATTTCAAATTAAACCTCAC
>ML786391.1:245087-275483 GCA_009831015.1 Picea engelmannii | reverse complement strand
GATCTGATCTCTCTCGATCCAAGTCTTTCCTAACAAAAGTGAAAAAGGAGCGTTGTTCTCAACAAAATTAATGACCTTTGAATCCTTCTACTGTCGATGTTCCACGAGCACTCATAGGTAAATGAGAAAGTCTTCCACACAGGGTTATCATATTTCCTTTAAAAAATCCTATTCCTCCCAATGAAGGAATCATAGTAGGCATTCCTAAGATTTTTCAAGTACTTTATGTCATGATGATCACCTGTGTTTCTACATCCAATACACAGTCTATGTCTAAGTCTCCTATTCTTGTTTCTATGCACTCTTTCTCTTTTAAAACCTATGATAAGTTGATGTCTCTATGATCATTCAATGTTTCTTTCATCTATAATAATATAGCCTTGGATTCTTTCTGGTTCTTTAGTATAGCCTTAGTTTCTTGACCTTCTTCATGGTTTTCTTGTTTCATGTTCATCTTTTCAACTTTAGCAATCATTCTAGGGCAATCTAAAACTTCATGCCCAGTAGCCTTACAACAAAGGCAAATAGGACCTCTACCAGGGCATTCCTTAGCAAGATGTCTTGGTCTTCTGCAACTATAACAAAGAGACAATCCTCTATTTCTCTTAAACAATCCCCAACCTTTCATGTACTGCGCACTAGGATCACAGTGATAGACTTGCAAAAAATTCTTTCTAGGATCCTACATCCACTTGTTAGTCCAAAAATTATTTCTATGCATAGGAATAACATATCTTTCACTATTTGTATCATATCTATTCATATCATATCTTATTTCTTATAGTTGTGCCCCGGTTTTCAGACTAGGACGAAATCTATCAAATATACCTAGATCCATTATTTTGAAACAAAAATTTCCAGTTATCTTACCTTTATCAGAGCACCATGCTTTAAGATCTTACCTCTTTTCTTCATATCAAATGTCTCTTCTTAGCATGGAGCTTCACAATTCAAGTAGAGTAATTCTCACTACAACAACAGATCTACGCATAGAGCTTTCTCTTTTCCTCAGTTCCCAGCAATCACAGTTTCAGGTCCAGACAATGAAACCATTTTTTGGCATAGGGAAAGACCCATGGTTCAACGCTTCAAAAACACGCAAACATAACCCTAACTATTGGCCCTTTCGGCAACACCTGTGAAGCATATGAAGACTCACCCGAGGTAGAGGCAGGGGGGGTTGTAGGACTCAAGTGTCTACAACCTAGATGGGACATAGATATGTGATCACAATACTTAACAGAGCACTTAGAAATTAACATTCATTACTCTTTAATCCTTTATTCACATCTTAGGTAAAACCCTAATTACAGAACAACGCAGTATTCAACAAGATCTAAGAATATCTAACCATTTAACACATATTTTCAACAGATCTAGCATTCATTCAGGTTATTAAGCACTAAGATACTTCATCAAATACATCTAACATACATAAATATTCAATACTAAGCATAAATCACATCAATAACAAAAAGCAATCACAACATAGGATATACATGGTTCACCCCAATGTGGGGTTACGTCCACCAACTCTTCTTCTTCTTTATTATCTTCTCTCAATCTTCTTACATGCACAGATCCAAAAAACCAACTCCGCATAGGAAAGGAGATCTGCACGCACCTCACTAGATCCTCCTTCCCCGAGTTAGGTCACAGCACAAATCCTTCTTACATAGTCTGCAAACAAGATTCTTACAATCATTTGCACTTAGTTTTGCAAGTCTTAACTGCACAAAGCCTCTAGATCTGCACTAAGCCTATTCTACTAGGTCTATCTCTATATATCTTTTCTTACATCGCCTATATATCTATTTATACATTACAAATGGGGCCTAAACATGGGTAAACCCATGGGCCAACATCCCATACCCATTACATAAACCCTAATCCCGAAAAATCCCATAAAAAGGGGGTGAGATCCCGCGATCTCCGCTTCGTCTAGGTGCTCCGTCTTCGACTAGCCTATCGAAGTCCAAAAAGTGGTCAAACACAACCAAGGTTCTCCAAAACTTGGTTGATGTCCAACAAATGGTACGATAACCCCTTAAGGGACCCCCAATCACAAACCTTCCCCAAAGGTTGGCTAATTACTAGGAAATATATGACAATCACCAAGGTGAAACAGGGTCAAAAGCATAATTTCCAAGCAGGTGTTCTATAATAAAAAATAGCTTAAATACAACATGTTTAAATGCCTCAAATATTAGGGTGATTACCTGCCACAATACATGACTTGTACCGCATTGAGCAAGACCCATATGCCTTCCAGAATCTAGCTGGCGTGGTGGATGCACTGACATTGGATCAGAATGTGGTGATAGAGTGGGATTATGTATGCATAAGTGGACACTATTAGTCATGTGGTCTCTTGGAGCTCCATATCTGCAACCTTAAGGCCTCGAGACATCATATCCTTAGTTATCTCACAAAATAGGGATAACATCTGGCTCCTACTTGGGGACATGTGCTCGTCGTAGAGTGCATGAGAACCACAACATCTCCTGGTAGACCTATGCCTACACTAAAACAAAAAATAATAAAATATAGGGTGGTTCTATCACCCTTCATCCATATGTAACAAATTCGAAATAAAAACTAATCTAGAAAATAAAATTTTAGAATTTTTTTTTTTAATTTCTAAACTAAGCATGAAATCAATATGCAAGTAGATAAAAATTAAATATGAAATGCATCTAAGATAATATGAGAAATCAAGATGCAAATGAATCTAAGATAATATGGGCAATCAAGATGCAAATGCAAGAAAATAAAGATGAATTACCTACTTACCTAGGGCTTAGGCCTTGAATAAGTCATGTGACCTGAACATAAGGTCGGAGAAGATATCCATTCATTAGTAATGGCATCTCTCTCATCCAAGGTTGTCAAATAATACTTTTCTTTGTCAGACTTCTTATTGATGATGTAAGGGCCAAGCCATGAGTTTCCACCTCTCTGATCATACTTGGGATTGCCCTTTTTCTTGCCCCACATGAGCGCAAGAATTTCTTCACTGAAATTGATGTAAGGTATATTCTCAATTTATGTATAGGAAGAATGTTCAGTGTTGACCATTATTTTTATGGATTCTTCGTGTTATTCATCTTCTCTCTTCATAATTTGGATAGACCCTAGCTCTTTCCCTTAGAACTTTGCAAGTTTCTCTTTGTATTCATATGTTCTTGGGAGGATAATATCTATGGAGTCTTCCTGCATAAAGGGAAAGTCTCGTGGATTGTATTCAATGGTTTTTGGGACCACTAGGATCAGTGACATGCTTGCCAACTCTCTCTCGACTTTATAATACCTCAAAAGTGCCATATCCCATGGGAATGTGTGCATGGGAAAGGTTTATTCTAAGGAAACACCCAAGGGAAGCAAACCAGCTCCTCTATAAGAGCATCCCCCAAGCATATGGAACATCGATCACCTCTATGTTCATGAGGAGGATGATATGTCGAAAATCAATCAAAAATAGCTCAACATCCTCACATAACCCATAAACCTTGACCCTTTTAGAATCAATTCCATGTACATTTCCATAAGTTTGGGTTTTCTTCAAGCCAAGTTGTTCCATCACCTTCAATGACATGACATTTGTAGATGCCCCATAATCAAGCATACAATTTTTTAAGTGGAGGCCATTCATGCTTAATGAAAGATAAAAGGGAGGAATTTTGTCCTTTTTCTAATCGAGATACATAGTGTTCAAAATGATAGGAGGGTATTCCTTCTCAGTTAGTACCTGTAATAACTTTGAGACTTCCCTTCTTACAGAGGCATATTGCACATGTCTGTCAATGGGACCATCATATTCAACTTTCCAAACATGTCTACAACATCTATATTCAATCAAATCTAATCTATGAGAGTTTGCTTAAGAAGAAACTCATGTACTAGAGGTGGAGGTGGTGGGGCCACCTTCTCTGCTGATGGAGTGGGAGTGGAAGGTTGTAATGGAGGGGTTGAAGCTTTATTCCTTCTGGTGTAGGTCAAATATTCCCTCTTTCTCAACTCCTTATTTTCATTGTATGCCGACTGATTTAGGGCTTGAAGTCTCCCCTCTCTTTCCCCCTATCTTCTGGCTATGTTGATATTTTCCTGTGTGACTTCTTCCTCTGGGAAACCACAGATCATATCCATGAATTTCAAATTGTTGGAAGGATCCTCATCTTCTTTGTGAGGGTATTGGCATGGAAGGTACCAAGATTCTGTGTTGACCATCCCAACTGGTTTCAAAGTATCAGGGGCCTTTGCCTCCTATTTAGGCATTGGTTTCCAACCTGTGGCATCTCTCTGTTGTCTAGAAAACTGAGGTCTAGGAGAAGACTGATTTCTTTCCACAGTATTCAAATGACCCATGATCTAGTTAGGTACCTGCGAAAATCAAGTACTCATCTGATCTATCTTCTGAGTCAAGAGGGAAATCGAATTAGGAGCACTGCTACTGGAAACCTTAGTCTTTGCTTATGTCTTGAAATAAGGATACTGAAAAGGATCCACCCTCAAAGAAATTTTCTTCTTGTCCTTTAGAATGAAGTGAAATTTCCCTTCAAAATAATTCATATAGAGGATATGGACTGATGCAGTTGTAGGATGGAAATCTGTCAAAATATAGCTATACAACCTGTCAAATATGGTATCAAATTCACTCACTGTCTCATTCTCCTTTTTATTTATCTGATTGAATTGAGCTACAAGCATCCCACTATATTTCTTTATTGACCATCTTCTCTTAAATAACTTGGAAAAATATTCATAGGATGTAAGGTGATTATCCGGAAGGCCTCTAAACCAACTGAGAGCTTCTTCAGTCAATGAAGAATCCAATAGCTTCATGGATACATCATCATGCTCAATGTCTGCATTATCCATATCTCAGCCTATGGTGTAGACATGATCTTCAACATTCACTACATTATTTCCTGATAACTTTGGAAACCACTTGTTTGAATCCTTTGGCATTGTGTTGGGGTATTCTGGGATGTTGGCCATGTTAAGGGGTTTGTAGAGTCATTTTCCCAAGTGTGATCCATTGGAGAAAGAGGAAGGGTACTATGGAACATGGTTCTGACAATGGGAGATTTGAGGGGAGGCCTTTGTAATATTCCAGATATAAAAAGTATGCAAAACAAAAATAAAATGCTAGAAATGGTAGATGAACAACAATATAACCAGAACAAAACCACATAATACCAAAATGATACTAGAATAACAATAGAAAGATCACTTTGATTAATGAGAGAAATGTTCACTTGCCTCTTCGAGGGGGCAACCTCCAGCAGAGAAGATCTCTATTACAATAATATCCAAGATAAAAGTTCTCATACCCTCGACTCCTATTTATACTAAATATGTCTATCAAAAGAACCATCTAGAGGAACATCCTTCTAGAAGCAAAAGCTTCTATTAGGTCTTCTTACATTTGACTTATTCTTCCTTATTTCTAGGCCTTATTAATATTGACCTTTATTACATCGGAATATAATATTCTACCTACGTGAGGGGTTAGGTCCCTAACATGTCCTCCCCCTTAAAAACAACCTTGTCCTCAAGGCTTGAGATGTGGAAATTGTTGTAGAATGGTAGTTGGTTCCCAAGTGGAATATGTTGGGGTTGTATCTTTCCACTAGACTAACACTTCCTTGATGGTTTGTTGATGCAAGAGATTCTCACGCTGGTCCAAAACTGCTTGTGAATGTAGCCAAATGGATCCTTCTTTGTCCAACTCGGGAAGGTTGGTTTGAGTTTGGCACTTAGTTCCAATCACCTTCTTTAAGCATGAAACATGAAAAATAAGATGTAGCTTAGAATGATTGGGAAAAGATAATTGATAGGCCACCTATCCCACATGCTTGAGAACAGTATAAGGACCATAAAATTTGGGCGCCTATTTCTGACCATGGTAAGCCTTGAGGGATTTTTTCTTGTAAGGTTGAAGTCGAAGAAACACTTGATCCCCTTATGCAAATTGACGTTTAGAGCGACCTTGATATGCTTTTTTTTTCATGTGATTCTGGGCCATGACCAAATTCTCTTTGAGGGTACGGAGAATATCCTCTTGAACTGTAAGCATTTGGTCAACTGCCTAGACCTTCGAGACACCTAGAAAATATGAGAGAACTAAAGGTGGATTTTGTCCATATACCACTTCAAAAGGAGTCATGTGGGTAGTTGTATGGTATGAAGTGTTGTACCACCATTCATCTAGTGGTAACCATTGAGCCCACTAATTTTTCTTTTCTGAGGCAAACCATCTCAAATATGTTTCCAAACACTTGTTGACAACTTCAGTTTGACCATCAGTCTGGGGATGATAAGTTGTGCTGAGATGCAATTGGGTGCCTTGTATCTTGAACCATTCTTGCCAAAAATTTCTGGTGAAAGTTGGGTCATGATCAGAAACAATAGAATGCGATATGCCATGAAGCTTGAAGACCTAATCCATGAAAAGTCGAGCCATAGTGGATGTTGTAAATGGGTGTTGAAGAGAACAAAAATGAGCATACTTGGAAAGGTGATAAACTACCACCATGATGACTATTTTATTTCCTGATTTAGGTAATCCTACAATAAAATCCATAGAGATATCCTTCCAAATAGCAGGTGGAATCGGAAGTGGTTGTAATGTGCCAGGAGATTTGACTATTTCTTTCTTGTTGTGTTGACACACATCAAATTCAACCACAAAATTACGAACGCCCTTTTTCATACCATCCCAGAAAAAGAACCTTTGATCTTGTCATAGGTTTTGGTAAACCTGGAGTGCCCATCTGTGGCTGTAGCATGAAGCTTAGAAAGTACCGTGGACTTAAGTTTTGTCTATTTACTTAAATAAAAATGGCCTTTGTATTGAAGCTCATCATGGAGCCAAGAGTACCCTAGGGAAACTGTAGAATTGGACTGCAATTGTTGTATCAAATGCGAACTTTTGGGATCGTGTAGCCATTCTTGGCAAACAACTTGGAGACAATCTAGTACAATGAAGGAGAGAGAAAAAAGGGACCCTTCATCTTCATATTTTCGGGTAAGTGCATCCACAACCACATTGTCTTTTCCTTTCTTGTAAATGATCTCATAATCATATCCAAAGAGATTAATCACCCATTTTTGTTTCTCTGGGGAGGAAATGTGTTGTTCCATAAAATACTTGAGGCTTTGATGATCTATCTTAATTTGGAAGCGTTGCCCCAATAGATAAGGGAACCAAAGATCAAAGATATGCAGAATAGCCGACATTTCCTTTTCATAGATTGATTTTCCCAAATTTAATTCAGACAATTATTTGTTGGTAAAGGCCAAAGGCCGACCCTCTTGTATAAGGACAATGCCAATTCCTTTCCCTGAAGCATCACATTCCAAGACAAAGGTCTTTTTGAAATCAGGAAGGGCTAGGACTGGAGTGGTGCACATGGCCATATTCAAGGTTTCAAAATCTTGAGCAGCTATTGGATTCCAAGTGAAAGAATTTTTTTTAAGGAGTGTAGTGAGAGGTGCCACAATCTTTCCATAATTCTTAACAAAATTGCGATAATAACCTGTTAAGCCCATAAATCCATGCAATATTTTGAGAGTATTTGGGTGAGGCCAGTCTTTCATAGATTCAATATTTTTAGTTTCCACCCTGACATTGTCCTTTCCAACAAGATGACCCAAGTACTCGACTTCCAAGGTGCCAAAAGCACATTTAGATTATTTCAGGAAAATTTGGTGCCGAGAGAGTAGATGGAGAACTCGATCCACATGAGAAAGATGGTCTATCTAGTTTTTTCTATAGATGAGGATATCAACAAACAAAACTAAGACAAAATGACGAAGAAAAGGACAGAAGACATGATTCGTGAGGCTTTGGAAATTGGAGGGAGAATTACACAAGCCAAAGGGCATGACCAAAAACTCATAGTGGCCCTCATGATTTCTAAAGGCAGTCTTAGGAATGTCTACCTCTTTCATATGGATCTAGTGGTAGCCAGAAAAAATATCAAGTTTAGTAAAGAACTAGGCGCCACTCAATTCATCCAAGAGGTCATCAATGACAAGAATGGGAAATTTGTCTTTAATGGTGAGTTTGTTGAGGGCGCAGAAGTTAGAACACATTCTCCAAGAACCTTCTTTCTTAAGGACCATGACCACATGAGAAGAGTAGGGGCTCGTACTAGGGTGGATAATGCCTGTGTTAAGCAGTTCTTGAACCATTTTCTCAATTTCATTTTTTTTGGGAAAAGGGATGACGATAGGGATAGATATTGGGAGGAAGGATTCCTAGGACAAGGGGAATGGAATGATCATGAACACCACAGGAAGGAGGGAATCCCTAGGGAGTGGAAAAAAACACTTGATGTTTAGAGAGGATGGATTGGAGGTCTTGCAGCACAAAGGGTGTCTCAGTTGCTTGTATGGCATGAAGTTGGGAAATAATTCCAGAATGACCTTTTTTGAGTAGCTTTCCCATGCGATGGGAACAAATGATATCAGGGGAACCGACAGTGATTCCTTGGAACTTATATTTTTGTCCCTCCTGGTCAAATTGCATGGTTAATTCCTTAAAACCTATGAGAATGGGACCCAAAGTCCTTAGCCAGCCTGCACCCAACACAATGTCACAATCGCCCATGTCGATAGAAAAAATATGATATTTTAGGTGGTAGTCACCAATTTGGAGAGGAACATTTTCACAACACCCTCCACATTTCATGGACCCGCCATTGGCAATCATGATTTGGAAATTATTGACTGCACAAATATAGCAATTAGTTTCTTTGGAAATGTGGCGATGAATAAAATTATGGGTGCTTCCACTATCAACAAGAATGATGACCGTCCTATGGTTGATGTAGCCAATTAGCTTGAGGGTTTGGGGAGCAGAGAAACCATTGAGAGCATTTAGGGAAATGACCGGTTTGACTTTGGGAGGGTCTAAGGGAGGGGTTATGTCAGTGGGTTCAGGTGACATAGACACACGAGGAGATTCAACATCCTCTTCCGAAACATCCTCCGAGATGACCATAAAAATATTTTGTTCCTTACACTTGTGTCTCGGGAAAAAATTGTCATCACAATTATAACAAAGGCCTTTGAGTTGGTGTTTAACCATTTCGGACCTGGTCAATTTTTATATCTTTAGTGGAGTAGAAGGAGGAGTGGAATTTATTGTTTTAGTGCGAGGAATAAAGGAGGGTTTTTGGTTTTGAGAAGAGACAACCTGTTGTGATTCCTTAGCTATTTTAGTATCCTCCACCCAACTCCGAGGCTGATCCATGAGGACATGGGCACAAATATCATCCTTGAGGCCATTGATAAAACTTTTTTGGAAAAAAACATCAGACATGCCCTCTGTACAAAAATCCAGTCGCTCAAAAGAAACTATAAAGTCTTCCCCTGTGCCAGATTGTTTAAACTTTGTCAAACGACCTAAATGGTTGGTGTCAGTGTCAAAGCATTCATAAATCTCTGCCACAAAGTGTGTCCAAGAAACATACCCTTGACATGCAGTTTTTCTCCATTGCCACCATTGCCAACATTCTTGATCTAGATGGAGATCATCATACCGAAGTTTGGCCAACTCATCTGTAATGCTGTACAAAGAGAAATAATGTTTCGTTTGAGTTACCCAACCAATGGGATCCGAGCCATCAAATTTGGTCACATCCACATGCGGAAGGCATAGGTCATGCTGAAAGTGATGGAGCTGAAAATTATGGGAATGAGAGGAAGTTTCAGCTTCGGTATGCAAAGGTGGGTCAGATAAAGGGGGATCTGTAGGGATATTCAACTTGGTGCAAATCATCGAAGTGACAGATTCAAGATGGGTATTAATTTCTTGTTTGAGGTCTTCTTTGAGTTCCTCGATTGAGGAGATGATGGAGGAATGCATGTTTTTATTGATGGTGGCAATATTGGCACTGATATATCTCACTTCTTGTGGGTCTTTGTGAAATTATATTGCAAGGTATTGAAGCAAGCTTCCAAGTCTTAGCTACAGGTATGGGCCATGATGGCGAGGGAATAAAAAAGGGGCGGGTGGGGTCAAAACATTTGTTGAAAAATGATAGGTATGAATGTGATAAGGGCGAAGAGATAAATCCAATGGAATAGGTCTTAAATAATGGTGCAACAAAATCCAGACTTAATACTATAGTGATGAATGCCCAAATTCTTAATCAGGAAGAAATGTGTAGTGATTTGGCAACTCGAATGCAGGAGACACAGTTTCACGGAAATAGATCTTGTCTGTTTTGTTTTTTGTTTCCGTCCCCAAAGGTTAGGTATTCAAGGGTTCTACAGACAAGGGTTTTCCCTGTGATATAGCTCTTTGATATACGTGCGGGGTCCAACAGTAGTACTCAGCCCAATATCTTAGGGAACCAACTAAGGATGCTAGATCGTTCCTTTAGTCGTACTACCCGACTACCAAGGTACTAGAGAGTATCTTCCTGAGTGTTTTTTCTCAATGGCACTATAGTAGTCAGGTGATCGATCGATTTATCTAAATAGAGCTTTAGGAAATCTAGGTTGATCTCTATACATGTGTTTTATGATGTGCTACCACTCGAAGGGGTACCAATAGGGGTTACAAGGGTGGCCAATAGATGTGCGCTTAAGTACCACTTGTATTTCCTGCGTGTATGAATACCCTACCATGGATTTATGTGCGTAACAATAAATATATGTAGCTTAAAGACGTCATAATATGTCTCTACCCTGAAAAAAATTAACAAACAATTTTCTGTCGAGGAAAGTGCTCTGATACCACTTGTAATATTCCAGATATAAAAATCATGCATAATAGAAATAAAATGATAGAAATGGTAGATGAACAACAATATAACCGGAACAACACCACAATAATACCAAAATGATACTAGAAATAACACAAGAAAGAGCACTTTGATTACTGAGAGCAATGTTCACTTGCCTCTTCGATGGGGCAACCTCTAGCAGAGCAAAGCTCTATTACAATAATATCCAAGACAAAAGTTCTCATACCCTCGAATCCTATTTATACTAAATATGTCTATCAAAAGAACCATCTAGAGAAATATCCTTCTAGAAGTGGAATCTTCTATTAGGTCTTCTTACATTCGACTTATTCTTCCTGATTGCTAAGCCTTATTAATATTGACCTTTATTACATGGAAATATATTATTCTACCTATGTGAAGGGTTAGGTACCTAATAGCCTTCTTCGGTAGACCTTAGAAGTTTTGAACCTCCCTGGGGGAAAAGACTTCGAAGAGGAAGGGTTCTAGGAAGGTGGAGTCACCAGATGAGCTTCAAGAATATCTCATCAAAAGGTGAAAGGGAAAGTCCCTTAGGTGGAGTCTCCAAAAAAGATAGATAAAAGGCTTTGGGGTGTCTTTCCAAAGTGTCATTAGGGTTCATAAGAGGATCCAAAATCCTCCCTGACAACGACGCCAAAATTTTATCGCACAAATTGTAGGTTGCGAAAATCCCGACCCAACCACCAAATGTTGACAACTTTGAGAGAACCTACCCACTGTCACCTTAGGCATATGTTCCCGTCACTTTAGAGGTGAGGTGTTCACCTCAAGGGGGGAATGTCAGTGACCCTAGGGAGGAATGAGATGGAAAGTGTGATGTATGAATGAACGCCCCTATAGGTCAAGTTTATATGAAGTAGTAGACCTTGTAAATCTTGATTGTACTTACCCAAGACATAAGAAAAACAACAATGCAAGCCAAAGTATATGATGGACAAGCAAGTTAATCTTTTTTTTCCTAATTGCAGCAGTTAGTAACAATATATATCAGCAATAAAATGATAATGAATGTTGCAAAATAAGTTTCTAAAATTATAGTTGAAAGAGCAAGAGATAAACTAGAAACAACTAGATCAACCAAAGTAAGATAGAATTAGACTTTAGCAATGAAAGAAGGTTGTAAAAAGGTAACTACAGAAATATTTTGCAGCCTTATGGATGTAAAAAACAAGTTATTACAACAAAGATATCAGCTACTAAAACTTCCCCTAAGTCTACCAAAAAGTGTGTTAGGCCTAGTAGTTTGTGTGGGCAAGTTGTAGGCAACTTTTAATGGTTGAATTAAGAGTTACTTGAGAATTTTGATTAGGTTTTCTGAATCCCTAATGGTTGTAGATAATTTTTTATAACAACAACAAGAACTGCTTGAGAAAAAATGATGCCATAGTGGCTCAATCAAGCTTATTAGGCAAAGAATTAGATCCAACTTAGACAATCTTCAAATCATATAATTTCACGTTAACCAATGCAATATTTTATTTATCTAATGCAATTTATACTGGTGCCTTTAGCTATTGGGTTATGTAGTCAAGTAAATAAATACATAAACAATGTTATCTCCTTGGGGGTGTAAAGCCTCTTACTCCCCAAGGAAAGCAAGTGTTAAGCTAGGAGATACTAGGAGGGTGTAAACCCTTTTACTTCTCCTAGTAAAACCTTGTGCAACAAATAACTTCTAGAAAAGTGATAGATAATGGTGGGGTTGTAAATCCTTATACTCCCCAAGAAATCTAAAAAATCAAACTTGTAACTAAGCAATGAATAATCAAGAAGATAAACATTTACCTAGTTCAAGAAATGACATGAAAAAATTCCTCTTACCAAGATAAATCAACCATACATGCCAAAGAAGAGCTCCAAGAAGGCTAGCACACTAGTTCTTCCACCAATAACATAAAGAAAACCAAGATAAAAGAACAAGAGAGAGAAGGTTTCTTAAGAAGGGCGCAAATTTCAGCCAAGTACTTCTCCAAATGGGAGAGTTATGTTATGAAATGAGATTCACATGATCTCTATTTATACGAAATTGTTTGTCCATGTTGGCCCTCAAACAAATTCTGAGGAAACGTTGGTTGTGCTTGAACATTTTTGGGACTTCGACAGGCTCGTCGAAGACAGAGCACCCAGGCGAAGCAGATATCACGGGATCTCACCCATTTTTGCAGGATTTTTGGGATTTTAGGGCTTATGTAATGGGTATGGTATGTCGGCCCATGGGTTTACCCATGTCTAGGCCCCTTTTGTAATGTATAAATAAGTATCTAGGCGATGTAAGTATAGGTCCATTTTGAGTTCATGGGCTTAGTGCATGACTAGAGTATGTTAAGACTTGCAAAGCAAAGTGCAAGTGATTGTAAGAGACTTTGTGCACAGACTGTGTAAGGCTTTGTGCCCTGACCTAATTTGGAGAAGGAGGATCTGGTGAGGTGCACGCAGATATCCTTTCCTTTGTGGAGTGTGCTCTATGGCTTTGTGCATAGGAGAAGATGAATGTAAGAATCTTAAATACTAATAAATAAGAAGAAGATTTGGTGGACGTAGCCCCACACTGGGGTGAACCACGTATATCCTGTGTTGATGTGCTTTGTGAAATGTTATTCATGTTTTTTATGTATTTATCTTCTTAGTGAATTGATCTTGTTGTATGTTAGATAGATACATGGATGCTTAGTTCTCTATTGATGGTAGATGAATGCTAGATCTGAGTTAATCCATGTGCTTAGAAGTGTTTGATCTGATTATTATTGCATTGTTGTGTACTTAGGGTTTAATCTAAGATGTGAATGGATTTATGAACTGATGCATGTTAGGGGCTAAGTTCTCTGTTAAGTTTTGTGATCACAGATCTGTGTCCCAGGTAGGTTGTAGACGCTTGATTCCTGCAACCCCCCTGCCTCTATCTCGGGTGAGATTTCATCTACTTCGTAGGTGTTGATGAAAGGGCCGATAGTTAGGGTTTTTTTGGTGTGGTGTTGAATATTTGAACTATGGGTCTGCCCCTGTGCCAACAAATGGGTTTCTTTGCGATATGGTGAAGAAATGGAAATCAAATACGGTGTTCCAAAATTACTACCTATAGCTCAAGTGTGCCATTGAATCATTCCCCCGAATGATCCTGAACACCTTGCATACATACAAGCCACTAGTGAAGTTCCATGCAAACTGACACTTCATCTACATCACTGTGCGCAGGGACGATAGTAAGGAGGAGCTGCAGTCGTACTATAAATTGACTGATGAAGACATGGAGGAGATAACCAAGGAATGGCCAATCAAATTCCTTGTACCAGTCGAGGATGCAGAACTCTCCAACCCTGACATCATCAAAAGTCCTTTGGTCACCCGGACTGAGTATGATGGACAGAGAAGCACAAAGAAAAATAATAAAAAGGAGGAATTGTAGGACATAGACAATGAGGAGAAGGACAGTGCATCGAAGGAAATTGTGCCTAACTCACCTACATGAGGAGGAGGCGAAGAAGTAAATGAAGAGGAGGAAGGGGAAGAAGACAAGCAAGAAAAAGGTGAAGTGACATCGCCAAAGGATCCCCTTACAGAGGTTGAGACGTCAAAGAAAAGGATGGTTTCTCCATATAAACCCTCAGCACGGAAGAATACCTAAGCCAATAAGCCTCAGTCACAGAATGTGTTCACAGTGGACGATATCCAACTCATCATCATAGTTGTAGAAGACACCTTAGAGGATATCCTGCAAAGACATAAAGTGAAGAAAGAAACACTGTATGACAGAATCAAGAAAGAACTAAAAGACATCCAACAAGCTATCTAGTCAAGTCGTGCAATGTCTACTGTGCCATCTTCAACAGAGAGTGTAGAATTGGGGGATGATCCCACCCAATTACATAAATTAGAAGATGCAACCGAGACTCGAATTTGTTGAGTCCAATAAGAAAAGGAGCATACCATAAATGCCTTGAAGCAAGAAAAGGAGGCCTTAGAGAAACTTCGAGTTGCACAACAAGACAAAGATGACCTTAGGGTGAAGTTTGAAGGGGACAAAGAGAAGATGAAAAAAGAAAAAGACCAACTTCTTGCAGAGAAGACTGTGGTCAGAGAGGCAATAAATAGAGCGCTTCGCTCTATGCCAGGTTTGGCATAGGAGGAACCATAGTCAATAGAGATGCAAGTGGGGAAGCTCACGGAGTCCATTTAAAAACTTCAAGCACGAGTAGAAGATTTATAACTTCAATCAATTTCGAGCACTCCGCAAGAAGCGCTAGATCAAAGGGAAGAAACTACCAAGAGTGCAGTAGAAAGAATCAGGGCGTTGGCCTCAGAATGTAAGAAATTAACTGACCGAAGTGCGCAGACCTATGAGTGCCTTGTAGAAGAATTGGAGCTAAGGAAATTGGAGGCACAAATCCAAGAGGCAAAGAAACAGGCATCGACTGTGCAAGCACAGATAAAGCTGCTTACTGTAGTGGAGAAGATGAAGAGGTTGCAGGAGAAACGCACAGTTTAGCAGTAGGTCACTGCCATCTAGAGAAAAGTTATGGAGGTGGCATAGAGACTCCAGTCGATGCATGATGAAGCTTGCACTCTTTTTGAAGAGATCAAGGGACAAGGCTCACAGTTGGAATAGGTGGTCGCAAAAGTGGAACAGTGCCTAGAAGGGCTTGTCACCGAGAAAGTAATTCAGGATTTCATCGAGCAGAAGGCTTTGACAAAGAAGCAAGTCGAGGTAGCTTGAGCTAAGCTCGAGGCCTTTGAAGCAGTATTACCCAAATCAAAGTGACTCAGGATGAGTCACAGGTGAGTGTTGGGGGCATGTTGGCCCTCGACCAAGTTTTGAGGAAACGTTGGTCATGTTTGACCATTTTTGGGACTTCGACAGGCTGGTCAAAGATGGAGCACCCAGGCAAAGCGGAGATCACAGGATCTCACCCATTTTTGCAGGATTTTTGGGCTTTTAGGGCTTATGTAATGGGTATGGGATGTCGGCCCATGGGTTTACCCATGTCTAGGCCCCTTTTGTAATGTATAAATAAGTAGCTAGGCGATGTAATTATAGGTCATTTTTGAGGTCACGGGCTTAGTGCATGACTAGAGTATGTTAATACTTGCAAAGATAAGTGCAAGTGATTGTAAGAGACTTTGTGCACAGATTGTGTAAGGCTTTGTGCCCTGACCTAATTTTGGGAAGGAGGATCTAGCGGGGTGCGTGAAGATATCCTATCCTTTGTGGAGTGTGCTCTGTGGATTTGTGCACAAGAGCAGATGAATGTAAGAATCTTGAAGACTAATAAAGAAGAAGAAGAGTTGGTGGATGTATCCCCACACTAGGGTGAACCACGTATATCCTGTGTTGATGTGATTTGTGAAATGTTATTCATGTTGTTTATGTATTTATATGCTTAGTGCATTGATCTTGTTTCATGTTAGATAGATGTATGGATTCTTAGTTCTCTATTGATGGTAGATAAATGATAGATATGAGTTAATCCATGTGCCTAGAAGTGTTTGATCTGATTATTATTGCGTTGTTGTGTACTTAGGTTTTAATCTGCAATGTGAATGGATTTATGAACTAATGCATGTTAGGGGATAAGTGCTCTGTTAAGTGTTGTGATCACAGATCTATGTCCCAGGTAGGTTGTAGACACTTGAGTCCTGCAACCCCCCTGCCTCTACCTCGGGTGAGACTTTATCCACTTCGTAGGTGTTGCCGAAAGGGCTGGTAGTTAGGGTTTTGTTGGCGCGTTGTTGAAGCATTGAACCATGGGTCTGCCCCTGTGCCAATATTCCACTTAGCAAGGGTAAAAAATAATATAAGGGGTCAATAACCCTTATCTTACCCCTTGAACCAAATAACAATATTTAATTTTCACTTTAGCACAATAGAAACCCTAAATATAAGATGATGTCACCCCTTTAAGGAATGTTTTGACACTTTGAGAAAGTTGTTGGAGAAGAAAATGGAGGTCATTGGGGCTCCTTGAGCCTCCTCATCATGTTCTAGGGTCAATCCATGTCTCCTCCAATCAAAACATGCCAAGTGTCAATTTTCAATAGCTCCATCACCACCAAACCCCCTCAAGCATGGCGTCAAGCTTCAAAAGGTGACATTTTCCCTCTCCTATGTAATTCATTTGGGTAATAGGGGATGGGAAAAATCCTCAATGATGACATGTAAGCCTCCAAATACACGTCTCTATGATCCAGTGTGCGGGCCTATAGCATCCAACCTATGGGCTTCTTTCCCCATGGAATCCCAAGCTAGGCTTATTCTCCCAAAACTGGCCACCAAGCAAGGTCCTGCAAAATAAAAGGGTATGCCCTCCAAAGATCTCAATTCAAAGATATCATCACAATTGTAAACCAAATATAATAAGCAAGGAACCTAAACATGTGCATAAAATGTACCTCACCAAATCAAAAAAATTCTCCAAGACCCTATACAATTGACCAAGTTTAAGTTTGGGAGGGGTGTCATAAAATTCCTATTGGGCAGGCCAAAACCCTCAAGTAGGGGATGCTCCCAAGGATGGCCTTTTAAGGTTATGTAATGGATGATGAGGTGGAAATGGATTTAGACTTCATAGGTAAATGAGTTTCATGACATATAAGGGCTCGTATTATCTCATTTATGGGTGCCTTTGTAGAGGGTGTGTGGCACCTTCGTGGTTTGGGAGATACAACTGTTTCTCTAAATTGGGTTTTCCTAGATTTATTGTTGTGATTGGTTTTCAAACTACATGGAATTCCCAGCTCAACAAATAATTCGAATCAAGTTATTCGCAGGTGTTTGTGTTATGAAATATCATGTAACCAGATCACACATTATCCTCTCAACTATAATCAACCCAAAATCATAACGCTTGTTATCTTATATGTTATTCATAGTTGTAAAGTTCCGATTTGGGGGAATTGGTTTCAATCCATTCCATTTCTCTTCTCTATATAAATGCACATACATCAAAATATGGAGCAGGGGGAGAATGTAAGATATGTATTAAGATAATATATTAGGTTGGATATTAAAGGAAGGAAACCACTGAATTGTATTATGTTTATTTGATTAATAAAAGGATTGTTCATTACATATATACATGATGTTTTGATTAGAGTTCAAGGAACTGTATTTTCATGGAAGCACTGGCCAAATGAGAAGGGCCCCTTAGCCGGTAAGTGTTGCCTCATTTTATTTGTTTTTTTATGTATTTTTAGTTCCTTTTTATGATTTTTAGTTACAATTTTGTGTTGTTTTTGTATGTAATCACTTACAAAAATGAGACATTGATTGAAGAACAAGATTTACTTAATAGTGTATTACAGGAACACTTGATGGTTAAAGAATGTAATCGGTGCCTGAAAGTACTCTTTTAAACTCAATCCAATGATTAGATATCTTTGTGATGAATCTTAGTTTCATAGATTTGTTTACTTATTTTTGTGTGTTTCTTTCAAGCATTTGTTGAGATTTATGTCTGAGCTTTCTATCTACACCACTAACAGACAACCACTTAATATTAAGGATCTAATAAGCTACACAAGAAAAATCACAGGAACATTCACGGTAATGAAAGATTGTGGTTCAGAGCCAAATAGCATTAAGTAATCTCATAGTCCAGTGATAAGCCACACTTCCATAGTGTTAGTTGGTTTGATTTCATTTGGTTAGAATTCATAGGTCTTAAATAAACTCATCCATAGGTTATTTGGTACAAAGACAAGATCTTCATCAGAGCAATATCATAACAATGTTTTATTATTGAAACATTAAATTCATGGTATAATGAACCTACCACAAAGCTTAATTGAATACCAATCATACCTATGGAGATGACCTTAAGTCAGAGTTTATTGAACATTGACAAGTACAGTTGCTTTCATTTATCGCATTAAAATATGAGTTGATTCATTTTTCTTGATTCCAGTTTTAAAGTAGTTTATCGTCATTTCTTTATTAAGATAGAATAGGATAGGCTCTAATCCTGCATTTCATGTCCTTGCATCTTGAAGTTTACGAGCTCTCGGATTGATGATTTAATGTCAAGGATTTATGCATATAAATAACCTGATAGAGATGAGGGCATGCAACATAGTTGGAGGCATTTGAAGACTCACCTAGTGACTCCACAACTTTGAGATGAAGTATGAATGTTATGTGTTTTTCAATTTTCATATCATTTTTTCATTTTGAATATTGAAGTAAAGAACTATGAAATTTTACAAGGAATCATGGATGAAATATTGGTTCAATCCATTAAATTTCTTGGTTATAATCTTATTTATGATTTGGTTTCAATTGGATATTGGCTTGTAAACATTTTGCAAATATTTGGTGAGTAGGAAAATGAGAAGTAGTACAAAATTGGTGGTTTTCATGTGTAATTAATAATGTGAGGTACTTCCGCATATCATTATGTGAAATAAAAACCCATTGCAACTATTTTGAGGAGAACATGTCATGACCTAGGTAATTAGGTGTTATATATTCTTTATTAGAACCCTACAACCACTATGGACTAAGGAACTTTTATGAAATCAAAGTGCAAGTTACTATTTATGAACCAAAAGAGGGCACTATTTTTCTACCTTTTATCCTTTTAATGTGACAATGATGAGAGTGTTTTTGTTACACTTGTCTAGTATCTTTATCCAAGAAAAACAAACCAACAATGAATGAATTGTTATCAACCTTGTGTAGTCTTAATGAGAGTAATGTAATGAACATACCTAATCACCTCCTTCCAACAAATTGATATCTGATTTTTTCTTTGTGAATTGGATGGATGCCATATGTAGTAGAAGAAGGAAGAATTATCTTCATCTTGAGATACATTTTGAAGTTTCATTCATAGGTTGAAAGGATCCATTCACCAAGGGATATGAGCATTCCACTTGAGGAATCCCCCAATGCTTCTTTCATGATAAAAGAAAATCAATGCTCAAGGTGAACACCCTTACATACAAAACGAAATATAGAGAAGGATATTTAGAAACTTCATATCTTACCTTGAGGAGAGTTATAGGCTAGAGGATGAGGGGCAATTGGCATCCCCTTTGACATTGTCAACTTGCACATTTTAAAGAGTGTACCAACTTAGAAAGATAAAATATGGAAAAGTTATTGCATGCATTGACAAGGGAACTCTCAATCCTATCACATATTTCTAGGATACCCTATTGAAGGAGGGGTCAAATGCATATTAAAGGTTCTGCCAAAGGTTAGAGAAGTGAAGCATTCCACCTTTGAGAATATATTTTGTGGTTATTTATTGGAGAAAGAATTGGATCAAGGGGCCACTAATTTATTAAAAGGCACATATCCCCATGTAGCAGGGTACTTTTTAAGGATTCAAATATTATACCTGTTATCCCCATTTTGTGGATAACTAAGGAGATCATGTCTCGAGGACCTCAAGTTGAAAATATGGAGTGTCGAGAGATTACATGACCAACAATACCCTTTTGCACAGATGGAAAACCCACTCACCACCACAGATGGTCACATTTTTGTAGATGTCATCCACCACACCAACTGGCTTCCAGAAGGTAGTGGGCCTTGCTCCATGAGGTACAAGTCAGTATTATGGTGAGAATCATTTCAATATTTAAGCCATTTGATTATGTTGTATCTTAGATTTCTCTATATTCCATGATACATGCTTGGACATTATGCCTTTTTCCCTGCTTCACCTTGGTGGTTGGCATTGTGCCCTAGTAAGTGGTTTTCTTTGGGGATGGGTTTACTACTAGGAAATCCCTTGATGAGCCATTATACCATTCCCGACCATACTTACCGCTTTCCATCATTATTCTCCTCTATTTCCTTATCTCTTTGGATTTTAGGGTGTATTGACCCAAGAAGGGGTTGTCCCTCATTCTATGGGAAGAAGGGGCTAAAGGCCTAAAGGGGTTGGTGTTGGGTAAAAGATAAAAGCCTTATATAAACCTTCCATATGCTTCTCCCAGGGATCACCCAAGAAAGAAATGAAATTATTATCTTTGAACAAAGGGGGACCACAAATAAAGAATGCCTAAAAGGTTAGTTGAAGGATAGGAGGTCTCATCATGATCCAACCTATCACACCCATTGATAAATTATGGTATGGCATTGTCATCATGTGGTCACCAAACTAGGGAAATGGATCTCAGTTGCATGGCTAAGAGAAAGGGGGTCTCATCACGAGCCAACCTTCTCATTTGCATTAGGTATTTGTGGGCGACATTGCCACCACATGGTCACCACGCTAGGGAAATGACCTTCAATCTCTCCTTATGATATATTGAAATAAAATAAATAAAGAAATATAAAAGGAAATTGATGGGCTTGGAAAAATTTCATTGTAGACGAAGGTACCACACACCCTCTAGAAAGGCACCCATGAATGAGACACTACAACCCCTTATATGTCATGATCCCTATGCCCATTTAGTCTTGACCCCTACCACCTCATCCACTTTGCATGGCTTAGAGAGGGATATCTTGGAAGTTCTCCTTGATCTAGGGAAATACCTACCCAATAGAGCACCTCGTCAACCCTCCCATACTTAAATCTTGACAAGTCACATAGTGTCTTTGAGTTGTTAATTGTTTGATATAGTGATCTTTGATGTAGATGCTTAGATTGATTATTTATTGATTAGATCCACTTATCATGATGTTATGACTTGAGATCCTTGGAGTGCGTGCTAATTTGTCTTTGCAGGACCTAGTTGGTGGATAATTTTGGGAGAACAAGCCTAGCTTGGGCTTCCATGGGGCTACAAGACCATAGGCTGGATACCAAGGGCCCGTATGCTAGATGAGAGAGATCAGAATTGAATGGCCCTGATGATGACTTGGACAACCTATCCCACCCCTTACTTGCCAAAACAATTTCCCAGGAGGGGCAAAACATTCCACTTTTGAGCTTGATGTCGTGATA
The DNA here is from genome assembly GCA_009831015.1 of Picea engelmannii. Classification (NCBI taxonomy): domain Eukaryota; kingdom Viridiplantae; phylum Streptophyta; class Pinopsida; order Pinales; family Pinaceae; genus Picea; species Picea engelmannii. The sequence continues at coordinate 253,804 of ML786391.1, read as the reverse complement.
TTTGGGGGGCTATGGCATGGTGGTAAGTTGCCACTCTTTGACACATGGACGTTTGAGGAGGAGAAGGGTATTCACCATGATATAAGTTCCTATATTATTGACACATGGCCTTTGGAGGTGCATCCATGCTTCTTCAACACCAATGACTTCCTTAGAGTGGCAAAATGTCCCCTAAAGGGGTAGCGTCCTTCTAAATTAGGGTTTTATTTGTGCAAAAAGTGAAATTTTAAGTGAATTGTTTAATATTAATTTGTTGAGGGGGAAATATTAGGGTGTTTGACCCCTAATATTTTGTTTTACTCCTTAATTTTTGTACAAGCTATGTTAGCTACATTTCGTATAAATAGAGATCATATGATCTCATTTTAAACATAACTATCCCTCTTATGAGAGGCTTGGTCTGAAATTTTCTGCCCTCTTAGCTCTTTTATCTCTTTTTCACTTGTTTATGGCTATGTTATGAATGGTTGATGGAGGAAGGCCTAGTGCTAGCTTTGGATGATTCTTTCTAGCTCTTGTGGTGAATTGTCTTATCATTTCTCTTGATCTTGGTATGTTTTTTACTCTCTTTCTATCATTTTATTCAAGTCAATTATTGTTATGCTAGGATATAGGTGGTAAGTATAAGGGCATACACCCCCACCATAGCCATCATCATTTATTTTCTTCATCTTATTGATTAAGGGTTTGCTAAGATAAGTATAAGGGCATACACCCTCTTAGCTTAAACCCTAGATTAGAGAAACTTTCCTTGGGAAGTAAAAGGGATTACACCCTCAAGGAGGTAGCTTATCTAAGATCCTTGTGACTCCATTAACCCAATAATAAAGGCACTAGTCATTGATTTTTTGCATTGGAGAAATAAAATATTGCATTGGGAGACATGATTTTCAGTGATTTTTACTTCTTGCAAAGTGGTTTGTTTTTCCTTGTGCCTTGGGCACCTCACAACCACTAGGGTGTACCCATCTGGGAGGTACTTATTTCTATTGTTACAAAATTTCATCTTCATCCATTAGGGATGCAGAAACCCTAACTTACTTTATTGAATAACTCTCTTATCAACCATTGGATTTTGCTCAAAGTTTGCACACTTGTTCTCCTTGGTCCAATGCACTTTTTGACAAAGTTTGGGGAGATTTCAGTGCACGATTTTCTTTCTGTAATACATTGAATGTTATATCCATAAGGATGATATAATTTTCTGCAGACAAGTGTTTACAACAAACTTATCTTTTATGCTAATTGTATTGGTTTTTCATATTGAGTTTAGCTAGTCATTCACTAGTTTTTCTCTTTCATTTTCTACTTGATCTCTAGCATATATTTAGTAGATTATAGTATCATTTTATTTATGATATATACTGTTATATATTGATGCAAATTAGGGATAGGAATATTAAATTTCTAATACAACTAACATATATTGTTGCAAAGTGTATTTTCTTGTGTCTTGGGAAGGTACAATCATCCGGAGAAGTATTATACATGTGAGGCAACAATTACTTAATTTACAAGGCACCAATTTCGACCTTTCACTCCAATTATATTTGACCTATGGGGGATTCACTTCCATCAATATTCATCTCCATATTGATCCCCCTATGGTCACCGAGATCGCCTCCCTAGAGTGACCTAGTCACCCTTGAAGTGTGGGACCTACATCGAGGTGACATTGGGTGTAGAATTCCCAAGTTGTAGCACTTTCATTGTGGTTGGGTTGGGATTTTCCCAACCTATAACTTGTTCTATAACATTTTGGCACCATTGATGGGGAATATTTTGAATCTTCTTTGTACCATAATGACACTTTGGCAAGCCATCCCAAAGCATTTTCCTTAGCTTGTCTCGCAACTCCACCTAAGGGATGTTCCCTTTCCACCTTATCAATAAAAATTTTCATAAAAATCTTGTGTGGTGACTCCACCATGCCACCAAAGAAATGTGTAACCAACAAACCCTCAATGGGTTGTAAAGCACCATCCAAAGGGCCTATTCCCCCAAATTCCCCCATCCCTCATAATTTCTCTTCTACCTCTCCTATCCCTCCATCCTCAGTTGTTATCTCCAGACCTCCGCCTTCACCCATACCCTCCTCATCGAGTGTTACTTGGAGCCTACAAAACAAAGAGGCGCACAAACCTTTGGACATAACAAAGATATTTGGATCCCCTCATAAGATCCCAAAGGACTTCAAAGAGTGGCTTCCCATCTTTTCATGGGAAGACCTTATTGAACCAGAAGATCCCTTGTATCTTTTCCTGTGTAGTTTAGAATCATGTGACCAAAATGAGGATATATTGATGAAAATTTTCTCTTATACCTTTGTTGGAAGGGAAAAGGATTGGTTTGACAACATTCCCATAGGAAAAATCACAAATTGGAACTTATTTTAGGAACTTTTCACCAAAAGATTCGAGAAAAGGAGAGACTACCAATCCTTGTGTAATCAACTCCACAAATGCAAAATAAAAATAGGGGAAGATATAATGGATTTCAATGATAGTTTTAACACACTCATAAGATGTTTTCCCCAAGAATTGAAACCTCATCCAGCTGCCATTCTCAAGCTATATACATCAACTATGAAAGATCTATATGGGGGCCTAGTTTGACTATACAAATAACATTGTTAAGTATGAGGTTCCTATCCTAGACATTAACCTGGACATTGATATGAACATCAAGAACCTACATGTAAAAGGGGATTCCAACCTAATTGTTTCACAAGTCAATAGGAAGTTTGCTACAAAAAACACAAGGTTAAAACAATATAGAGATGTTGTCTAGGATGCCATAAAAAGTTTTGAAAACTTTTCCATTGAGGCCATCCCTAGGGAAGAAAATCACTTGGAAGATAGTCTTTTTGTGTCCACTTCAAACTTACAACTTTCCAAAGAAATCAGCTTCTACAAGGTCGAAGTCAACTTCGGACCCTCATTGCCTGACAACTTGGAACATTGGAAAGTTTTTGAAAATGACAAACAACTTCTCTGCTTTCTACAAAATGAGGGAGAATTCTTTGAAGCTCAAATAAACTTGTTGGATGAGAAGGAAAACATCGATATAGTTGACGAGCCCCTGCCCAAAGGAATTTTTCCTTTAGAAAACCTCTTTGACCAAAATGATATATATAAAGGGAAACCTTCCAACAAAATCAGTGACGAGATTATTGAATGCAACATTGGAACTGAAGAATCCCTGAAGTTAATCAAATTTGGTAAAATAAAAATGGTTGATGAGAGAGAAAATATGACTACACTTATAAGAGAGTTCAAGGATGTCTTTTATTGGTATTACAAAGATCTGAAGGCATACTGGGAAGATGTTATACAACACACCATTCCTCTCATTGATGGCGTGAAACCTTTCAGACAAAAGATCAAATAGATGAACCCAAAGGTTGCCCCACAAGTACAGAAAGAGTTACAAAAGATGGATGAGGCAAGAATAATTGAACCGATTATATATTCATCATGGGTGTCTAATCCATTTATTGTAAGGAAGAAGACTATTGAAATCAGGATATGTGTAGACTTCAGAAACTTGAACCAAGCTTTGCTCAAGGAAAATTATCCCTTACCAGACATGGAATATCTTTTGCAAAGGGTAACCAATGCAGAAATGATGTCCATGCTTGATGGTTTTTCAAGGTACAATCAAGTTTTAGTAAAGGAGGATGATCAAATTAAAACTACTTTTACCACCCCTTGGGGAACCTATAAGTATTTATGAATGCCCTTTGGACTCACCAATGTAGGCGCTACTTTTCAACGAGCCATGGACTATTCTTTCATAGATCTCATCAGAAAATTTATCATAGAGTTATATCAAGATGATCTGACCGCCATTTATAAAAAGAGGGAACAACACATTCAACACTTAAGAACCATCTTCCATAGATGTAGGGAGTATGGCATTTCTCTCAACCCTAAGAAATCAATTTGTGGTGTTGACAAGGGTATGTTACTAGGAAACATCATTTCCAAGGATGGGATCACAATAGATCCTACCAAGGTTGAAGCCATCAAGAAAATCCCTCTCCCTAAAGAAAAGAAATCCTTGCAATCATTTTTCAGCTAGATTAACTTTATCAGGAGGTTCATCCCAAACTTCGCTGAAATTTTCAAACCCCTTAAAAAGTTACTAAAAAAGGACGCTTGTTTTAAATGGGAAAGTGAAGGTTGGTTTTCCTTTGAATGTATTAAGGAGGCAATAACCATCGCACCAGTATTGGTTAGCATGAAATTTTCCAGGGACTTAATCATTTTCTCTTTTGATTCTAAAGATACCATTGAAGGCATGTTGTTACAAAATAATGACCAAGGGGACGAACAACCATTAGATTTCATGAGAAATAATCTCAGGGACTCGGAACTAAATTACACCATCATGGAAAAAAAGCTTACGCTCTATTCAAGTCTCTCAAACACTTTCGAACCTATATGGGATACAACAACATCAAGGCCTTTGTCCCCTACCCTGCTGTAAAGGATGTTTTATCACAACAAGATTACTTTGGATCAAGGGAAAAATGGGTGTCACAAACACACGAATATGATTTTGAAATCAGGCCAACTATGATAATTAAAGGATAAGGGATGGAAAAAGTGATGACATAAATCAATCAAGAGGCCATTGAGGCAGGGAAGAAGGAGCAAGTTAACATCGTCATAAGTGATATTGAAAACAATGAATGGTATTCATACATCATTTACTACCTAAAAAATCTCACATGCCCTGATCATTTGGTGGAACATAAAAGAAGAGCCCTAAGACTCAAATCTATGAAGTATTTCCTAACAAAATATGGTATTGGGTAGAGGAACCCAGATGGGGTAATCCTTATATGTGTTAATAAATAAGAAGTTGATAAGTTAATCACAAAAATTCATGCAGGACATTGTGGAGGCCATTTTGCAGCACGCACCACGACCCATAAGATTTTAAGAGTAGGATATGATTGGCCTACTATATTCTCTGACACACATCGATATGTTAGAGCTTGTCATCCATGTCATTTTTTTACCAGCAAACAACGCCTCCCTGCCATTCCCCTTAAGCCAATCATTTTAGAAGCACCCTTTCAACCATGGGGACTGGATTTGATCGAAGAATTCAAAGACAATTCTAGTAACGGATACCGGTGGATTTTGACCACCACTGATTACTTCACTAGGTGGGTGGAAGCTATCCCAACCAATAAAGCAATGGAAGAAGTCATGATGAAATTCCTTGAGGAAAAAATTATTACTAGATTTGGTGCCCCTACTAAGATAACCATCGACAATGCCAAATCCTTTAGCTCAATGGCACTCAATGAATTTTGTTTCAAGTATGGGATTTTTTTATCACACTCTTTGCATTATTATCCTCAAGGGAATGGATTGGCAGAATCCAGCAACAAAAACATCATGAACATTGTGAAAAATACTATTGGGGAGAACAAGAAGAGTTGGGGCAGAAAGATCAAGTATGCCTTGTGGGTTGACAGCACAACCACAAATACTTTCACTGGAAGGACTCATTTTGAGTTGGTGTATGGATTTGATGATCGCTTGCCTATAAATCTCCAAATTCCAGTGCTACAAATATCCCAACAATTCAATACAAATAAGGAAGCATTGCAGGGGCAAAATGATCATCTTGTAGAATTGGATGAAACTCGAAGAATGTCCTTCAATCAAATGGCAAGGAATAAAGAGAAAGTAAAGGGAAATTTTTATCAGAAGGAAAGACAAAGGGACTTCAAGGAAGGGGATTAATTTATATTGTGGAACAAAAGAAGATAAAAACCAGGAATGCATCAAAAGTTTGAAATTATTTGTCTGGGACCCTACAAAATAGAGGAATTGTCCAAACCAGATTCTTTCTACTTATCCATGGATGAAGGGGGGAGGATGCCACTACCAGTCAATGGATCTCTCCTCAAAAATTATTTCCAAGGTGGCACATGACTTATTTAGGTATTGTTCCCTAGGTAAGTAGGCACAGGTCTACTAGGAGATGTTGCAGTTCTCATGCAATCTATGACAAACACATGTCCCCAAGTGGGAGCCATATTTTATCCCCATTTTGTGGATAACTAAGGAGATCATGTATTGAGTCCATCATGTTGTAGATATGGAGTGTCGAGAGATTAAATGACCAACAATACCCTTTTGCATGGATGGAAAACCCACTCACCACCACAGATGGTCATAGTTTTGTAGATGGCATCCACCACACCAGCTGGCTTCCGGAAGGCAGTGGGCCTTGCTCCATGAGGTACAAGTTAGTATTATGGTGAGCATCATTTCAATATTTAAGCCATTTTATTATGTTGTATCTTATATTTCTCTAAATTCCATGATATGTTCTTGGACATTATTCCTTTTTCCCTACTTCACCTTGGTGGTTGACATTGTGCCCTAGTAAGTGGTTTTCCTTGGGGATGGGTTTACTATTGGCAACTCCCTTAATGAGCCATTGTACCATTCCCGACCATACTTACTGTTGAGTCCCTATTTTGACATAGATAATGCCCTATCTTACCCTATATCTAGGCCTTTTTTCCTCTGTTATAAACCTATACTGGACTATTCCCTCCCAAAACACATGCCTAATAGCTATGTCATGTCCACAAAAGGTAATTGATGATTTAAAGCATGTTTGTTTAACTTTCTTAAATTAATTCGATTGAAAGTGTTTTATTTTGTATAGTCCTAATGGTTTGATTTATGAGCAGTCTATCCGGCACTACCAGACACCATGAAATCCGGTACCAAATCCATTGCGGCACCCAAGACAGTTTTGATCCAGTACCAACTCCATTCCGATACCAAGATGTGTGTTATTCCAGTACTACCTGCTCTATTCTATTTCGGTACTAGACTCGCGACTGTGTGCAATCCGGTACCAGAACCTATGTATCCAAAATGCACTAGTTGGACCAAAATGATGGTGAAGATTTCGAGAAGACAGTTGGATAGAAGTACCCAAGTCAGTTTTCCAGTTGCAAGAGACTCCATCGCTCATGCACTTCGTGTCATGAGGATGGAGTTGGTTCCTAAAAATTCGATGTAAATCTTAATCGTGAAATCTCTCAAACTGTTTAATGCTTATCCATAGATATTGATAGTATCATCTTACCTTATATAGGGAATGGTGTATAGATGATAGCTAGTGATAATAGTGAATGTAAAAAGTATACTGTCATAACTAGATGATACTTGTCATTGTCATGTATGAAGTAAAATATTGTTGATCCAATTTACCAGTTGAATTAATATAGAAGATATTTTATGTCAATTCTTGGATGTGAGTGAAAAGTTTTAGTCTATTATTTTCTTAAGAGGTTCCTTGTTGGTTCGGCAAGGGCCCACCGCCCCAACTAAGGTAAACCTCCTTGTATACGTTCTGTGTTTGTGTGGATATCTTATGGCAGTGTGTGTGTGTGTGATTGGTCCTTACTTCATTTTCAGGATTGAGCATTGAGTTAATCATTTTGGATTGGTGTGAATAAGCAAATCTTAGATCGAATAGACATTTCATTCTCAGATGTTGAAGGTAGCTATTTCATGATTTGAAGTCTGGAACTGATATTTTGAGTTTATGACTGTAGTAGATCTAGTATCTCAAGGGACCATAAGACTTTATATTTCAACTTCATGCTTTGTAATAAAGTATTTCAGTTATATTGAACACCCCTTATGCTAGTTTGATTGAATTACATGAGGTTGAAGTTGGTTTTGGTTTCGAGAATGGTTGGAATTGTTTGTTTTAATTGCTATAGGAGAAAAGCTTCTTAAAGTTCATGTTTTCAATTTAAGAGCCTGAAATGAACAGACTTGTTTCTCTAGGAAAAAATCTCTTTGATTGATTGCTTGTTTAAGTTTCATTATCAGTTTTCTCTTCTAGGCTCAGAGATATTTTGAAGTATTTAGAAATCTTAGAAATAGGGTTTTTTATGTTATTAATTATTTCCTATATGCAACAGAATTAGGTAGGTTACTTGTTCTCGGCACATATAGTGTAATGACTCTTTCAATTATGAATCCCAGATTGACATTTAAATGAGTGTGAGATATACATTGAACATATTTACGCACCAACATTTTGGCGCCGTTGCCGGGGAGTTGTAAACGATAACAGGTATCATTTTTAGTTTTTGATTGGTTTGATGAAGTATTGGATTGGATTTGAGGATACTCTGAGGGCGGAGAGAATATGGTAAGATGGAAGGTAAGAACTTGCGCATCCACTTTGGTGGAGTTTCTCCAAAGTCAGGTTGTCCTCCTACCTTTAATTAGGAATCTGTGTTTTTCATTCATTTTTTTTTTTTTTTTTGAGTAGGTGCAGGGATAATAAGGTAGATTTATTGCTCCTAAAATCTCAGAACCCCCCCTTATACTAATTCATCGAAAATTCGTGCAGGAAAAATTCTCAAAGGAGAGAGCTCAAAGGAAACAATTGAAACAACAACAAAAGGCACTAGATTTGAATCCACTGCTCAGATTAAAGACATAAGACATCAAGAAAGGGAGGAAGCACTGGCGACCCCATCTAGAGGAGAAACTGGAAAATAAGTTGAGGTAGTAATAGAAGAGGTTGCATTTGATGTTGGAAGGCCACACAAAACCTTGGAACAACTAGAGATACCAGGTAACCCAGTGGTGGAACCATCACTCAGTGGAGAAAATTCACCACCTCCCTACAAATTGCTTGGAAACATGGCA
>ML786391.1:199673-230151 GCA_009831015.1 Picea engelmannii | reverse complement strand
TCCTACCCCTATCAGCAAGTCTAATAAAGTCTTGCTACCCATACACAGGACCACCAGAAGTATGGCCAAACAGGAGACAACTCCAAACATACCTTCTCCTCAAAGGGAATCCATGGATATTCCATGTTCTCCAGAAAAAGGGAGTGGCTGGGGAGATACCACAAGAGAAATAGAAGGACTGGTAACAATAAGTGATACAGAAGGGTTGGTGACAGAGACTTTGAGGTATTTGAGAAAAGAAAAAGAAGCTCGAGAGGTGGTAACTCAGGAAGCACTCACACCGAGTCCAAGAAAGTCCCTGAGCAGACAAAAAATGATAATAAAGGCTCTGAGGAGTCCAAGGAAAGAAAAAGAGGCTCTAGAAATGGTAGCTAAGGAAGTACTCACACTAAGCCCAGACAAGTCCCTGAATGAACAAACATTATTAACAAAAATTGAGAGATTGAAGCAAGAAGTTGAAGAATACAAAATACTGGACATGCATATCAAGGCAGAGAATGCAAAATTGAAAGAGCAGCATGTAGAGGTCTCTGCCAAACTTAACAAGGTCTTGTGATTGATCCATTACATTAGGGTGATCAAGAAGGAATTGAAGAGTGAAGCTTCTGGTGTTAACATCCTGCAATCTACAGAATAACAGAGGAGGGTCCAATTGTGTAGAAATTTTTTGGGTATTAGTCTTTGATAACATTTCATGAGGACATGCAACACCTTCAGCATGGGGGAAATGTTGAGTCTCTATTTTGACATAGATAATTCCTTATCTTACCCTATATCTAAGCCTTTTTGCCTCTTTTATAAACCTATACTGGACTATTCCCTCCCAAAACACATGCCTAATAGCTATGTCATGTCCACAAGAGGTAATTGATGATTGAAAGCATGTTTGTTTAACATTCTTAAATTAATTCGATTGAAAGTGTTTTATTTTGTATAGTCCTGATGGTTTGATTTATGAGCAGTCTATCCGGCACTACCAGACACCGTGAAATTCGGTACCAAATCCATTTCGATACCCAAGACAGTTTTGATCCGGTACCAACTCCTTTCCGGTACCAAGACGTGTGCTATTCCGATACTACCTGCTCTGTTCTATTCTAGTACTAGACTCACGACTGTGTGCAATCCAGTACCAGAACCTCTGCTTCTAGAGTGCACCAGTTGGACTGAAATGATGGTGAATATTTCAAGAAGACAGTTTGATAGAAGCACCCAAGTCAGTTTTCCAGTTGCAAGAGACTCCATCACTCATGCACTTCGTGTCATGAGGATGGAGTCGATTCCTAAAAATTCAATGTAAATCTTAATCGTGAAATCTCTCAAACTGTTTAATGCTTATCTATAGATATTGATAGTATCATCTTACCTTATATAGGGAATGTTGTATAGATGATAGCTAGTGATAATAGAGAATGTAAAAAGTATAATGTCAAAACTAGACGATACTTATCATTGTCATGTATGAAGTAAAAGACTGTTGATCCAATTTACCAGTTGAATTAATACAAAAGATCTTTTATGTCAATTGTTGGATGTGAGTGAAAATTTTTAGTCTGTTATTTTCTTAAGAGGTTCCTTGTTGGTTCGGAAAGGGCCCACCGCCCCAACTAAGGTAAACCTCCTTGTATACGTTCTGTGTGTTTGTGTGGATATCTTATAGCAATGTGTGTGTGATTGGCCTTTACTTCATTTTTAGGATTGAGCATTGAGTTAATCATTTTGTATAGGTGTGAATAAGAAGGTGTTATATTGAATAGACATTTCATTCTCAAATGTTGAAGGTAGCTATTTCATGATTTGAAGTGTGGAATTGATATTTTGAGTTTATGACTGTAGTAGATCTAGTATCTCAAGGGACCAGGAAACTTTATATTTCATCTTTATGCTCTGTAATAAAGTCTTTTAGTTATACTGAACACCCCTTGTGTTGGTTTGATTGAATTACATGAGGTTGAAGTTGGTTTTGGTTTCAAGAATGGTTGCAATTGATTGTTTTAATTGCTATAGGAGACAAGCTTCTTAAAGTTCATCTTTTCAATTCAAGAGCCTAAAATGAATAGAATTGTTTCTCTAGGACAACATCTCTTTGATTGACTATTTGTTTAAGTTTCATTATTAGTTTTCTCTTCTAGGCTCAGAGATATTTTGAATTATTTAGAAATCTTAGAAACATGGTTTTTATGTTCTTAATTATTTCCTATATGCAACAGACTTAGGTAGGTTACTTGTTCTTTGCACATATAGTGTAACGACTCTTTCGATTACAAATCCTGGATTGACATTTAAATGAGTGTGAGATATACATTGAACATATTTACGCACCAACACGTACCACTTTCCATCATTATTCCCCTTCATTTCCTTATATCTTGGGATTGTAGGGTGTATTGACCCAAGAAGGGGTTATCCCTCATTCTATGGGAAGAAGGGGCTAAAGGCCCAAAGGGGATGGTGTTGGGTAAAATCTAAAATCCTTATATAAACCTTCCAGATACTTCTCCCAGGGATCACCCAAGAAATCAACAAAATGATCATCTTTGAATAAAGAGGAGCCACAAATAAATAATTCCTAAAAGGTTAGTTGAAGGATAGGAGATCTCATCATGAGTCGACCTATCACATCCATGGATATCTAGTGGTATGACATTGTCATAATCTGGTCACCAAACCAGGGAAATGGTTCTCAGTTGCATGGCTGAGAGAAAGGGTCTCTCATCACGAGTCAACCTTCTCATTTCCAATAGGTATTTGTGGGTGAAATTTCCACCACCCGGTCACCATGCTAGGGTAGTGACCTTCAATCTCTCCTTATGCTATATTGAAATAAAATAAAGAAAGAAATATAAAAGGCAATTGATGGGCTTGGAAAAAGTGCATTGTGGACAAAGGTACCACACACCCTCTACAAATGAACCCATGAATGAGACATTACGACCCCTTATATTTCATGAGCCCTATGCCCATTGACTCTTGAACCTACCACCTCATCCACTTTACATGGCTTAGAGAGGTATATCTTGGAAGTTCTCCTTGAGATAGGGAAAGACCTACCCAATAGGACACCTCATCAACCCTCCCATACTTAAGCTTGACAAGTATCATATTGTCTTTGAGTTGTTAATTGTTTGACATAGTGATATTTGATGCACATGATTAGATGGATTATTTATGGATTGGGTCCACTTATCATGATGTTATGACTTGAGATCCTTGGAGGGCATGTTCATTTGTCCTTTCAAGACCTAGTTGGTGGACAGTTTTGGGAGAACAAACCTAGCTTGGGCTTCCATGGAGCTACAAGCCCACATGTTGGATACCAGGGGCCCACATGCTGGATGAGAGAGATCAGACTTGGAGGGCCTTGATGATGACTTGGACAACCTATCCCACCCCTTACTTTCCAAATAATTTTCCTAGGAGGGGAAAAACATTCAACTTTTGAGCCTGATGTCATGATATTGGGGGGATAGGGCATGGTGGTGAGGTTCCACTCTTTGACACATGGACGTTTGAGGAGGAGAAGGGTCTTCACCATGATATGAGTGCCTAGATTCTTGACACATGTCCTTTGGAGGCCCATCCATGCTTCTCCAACACCAACAAATTACTCAAAGTGGAAAAGCGTCCCCTAAAGGGGTGGCATCCTCCTAAATTGGGGTTTTATTTGTGCAAAAAGGGAAATTTTAAGTGAATTTTTTAATATTACTTTGTTAAGAGAGAAATATTAGGGTTTTTGACCCCTAATCTTGTGTTTTTCTCCTTAATTTGTGGACAATATATGTTAGCTACATTTTGTATAAATAGAGATCATAAGATCTCATTTTAAACACAACGCTCCCTCTTGCGAGAGGCTTGGTATGAAATTTTCGGCCCTCTTGGCTATTTTAGCTCTTGTGAACTTTTTTATGGATATGTTATGAATGGTTGATGGAGGAATTCCTAGCGCTAGCTTTGGATGATGCTTTCTAGCTCTTGTGGTGAATTGTCTTAGCATTTATCTTGATCTTGGTATGGTTTTTACTCTCTTGCTATCATTTTATTCAAGTAAAGTATTGTTATGCTAGGAGCTAAGTGGGAAGTATAAGGGAATACACCCCCACCATAGCCTTCGTCATTTTGTTTGCTTCAACTTATTGATTAAGGTTTTTCTAAGAGAAGTATAAGGGAATACACCCTCTTAGATTAAACCCTAGCTTAGAGAAACTTGGCTTGGGAAGTAAAAGGGCTTACACCCCAAATGAGGTATCTTCTCTAAGCTCCTTGTGACTCCATTAACCTAATAGTAAAGTTACTAGTCATTGATTTGTTGCATTGGATAAATAAAATATTGCATTGGGAAACATGATTTTCAGTCATTTTTACTTCTTGCAAAGTGGATTGTTTTCCTTGTGTCTTAGGCACCTCACAGCCACTAGGGTGTCCCCATATGGGGGATACTTATTGCTTATGTTACAAAATTTCATCTTAAACCATTAGGGCTGAAGAAACCCTAACTTACTTGTTTGAATAACTCTCTTATCAACCATTGGATTTTGCTCAAAGTTTGCACAATTGTTCTCCTTGGTCCAACACACATTTTGGCAATTTTTGAGGAGATTTCAGTGGATGATTTTCTTGCTGTAATACATTGAAAGTTACATCCATAAGGATGATATAAGTTTCTGCAAAAATGTGTTTAAAATAGCCTTATATTTTATGCTAAGAGTATTGCTTTTTCATCTTGAGTTTAGCTAGTCATTTACTAGTTTTTCTCTTGCATTTTCTACTTGATCTCTAGCATCTATTGAGAAACTTATAGTATAATTTTATTGCTGATATATATTGTTATATTTTTCTGCAAATTAGGGACAACAAGCTTAACTTTCTGATCCAACTAACATATATTTTTGCAAAGTGTATTTTCTTGTGTCTCAGGCAGGTACAATCATCCAGATAAGTATTATACCTGTGAGGAAACAATTACTTGACTTACAAGGCACCTATTTCCACCTTTCACTCCACTTAGAATTGAATTATATGGGCTTCACTTCCATCCATATTCATATACATCTCAATCCCCCTAGGTTCACCGTAATTGCGTCCCTATAGTGACTTAGTCACCCTTGAAGTGTGGGACCTGCATCAAGGTGACATTGGGTGTAGGATTCCCAAGTTGTATGACTTTCCTTGTGGTTGGGTCGGGATTTTCCCAAATTGAAAATTGCGCTATAAAATTTTGGCACCATTTCTAGGGAAGATTTTGAATCTTCTTCATACCCTAATGACACTTTGGAAAGCTATCCTAAATCCTTTCCCTGAGCTTTTTTGGTGACTCCACCCAAGGGACGTTCCCTTTCCACCTTATCGACAAAACAATTCCTAAAAATATTGTCTGGCGACTCCACCATCCCACCAAAGAAATGTGCAACCAAAAAACCCTCTAGGGGTTGTAAAGCACTACCCAAAGGGCCTATTCCTCCAAAGTTCCCCTTCCCTCATAATTTATCTTCTACCTCTCCTAGCCCTCCATCCTCACCTGCTATCTCCACACCTCCACCTTCACCCATACCCTCCTCACCGAGCATTACTTGGAGCCTACAAAACAAAGAGGCGCACAAACCTTTGGACACAACAAAGATCCATGGATCCCCTCATAATCTCCAAAAGGAATTCAAAGAGTGGTTGTCCATCTTTTCATTGGATGACCTTATTGAACCAAAAGATCACTTGCATCTTTTCCTGTGTAGTTTAGAATCATGTGACCAACATGAGGATATCTTGATGAAACTTTTCACTTATACCATTGTCGGAAGGGACAAGGATTGGTTTGACAACATTCCCCCAGGAACAATCACAAATTGGAACTTCTTTCAGGAACTTTTCACCAAAAGATTTGAGAAAAAGAGAGACTACCAATCCTTGTGTAATCAACTCCACACTGCAAAAGAAAAACAGGGGACAATATGAGGGATTTCAATGATAGGTTTAACACCCTTGTGAGATGTTTTCCCCAAGAGTTGAAACCTCCTCTAGATGACATTCTCAAGATATATATATCAACAATGAAATATTTGTATGGGGGCCTAGTTAGGGAACACCATACTACTCTATTTAAATCCCAGGAGAGAACCTATGAAATAAAATAATACTTGGCTACTTATATCATACAAGGAGTAGAGAACCCTAAGGGGACTCTTTAGATTAATTAGATCGATGACTTTGTTTCACCAGAAATCCCCTCAAATGTCAAAATTTACCTACAAGAGGAGCGAGAAAAAAAAGGTAAAAGGGAAGGTTGTCTCTTGATCAACCTTTTAGAAGAAGAGAAAGAGACAACACTAGAAGAAACACCCCACCCACCAAATGAGATCCTGGAATTAGAAAATAAGAAAGCCACATAATTGGTTGAAGTGAAATTCTCACTATACTTTTAGCAAAATATTTACAGAACCTCTGGACAATGTAAACCATCAGGTTCTCGAAGAAGGAATAAATAGCATGTTTATTTTGGTGGATTCCCCTTTCATAGATGAAGAAATAAAAGAAGGGTCTCGATGCTAGGATTTTGACGGTGCACACTCAAGTACGAGCTCAGGTGCAGGAATAGTTTTAAAGTCACCCGATAATGAGACCACCCTTTTTTCATACAGACTTGAGTTTGACTGCACAAATAACATTGTTGAGTACGAGGCCCTTATACTAGGCATCAACCTAGCCATAAATATGAACATAAAGAACCTACATGTAAAAGGGGATTCCGAACTAATTGTTTCATAAGTCAATAGGAAGTTTGTTGCAAAAAAACCAAGGTTAAAACAATATATAGATGTTTTTTTGGATTCCATAAAAATATTTGATAACTTTTCCATTGAGGCCATCCCTAGGGAAGAAAATCACTTGGTAGATAGTCTTTTTTTGTTTGCTTCAAACTTACAACTTTCCAAAGAAATCAACTTCTTCAAGGTGGAAGTCAACTTCAAACCCTCATTGCCTGACAACTTGGAACATTGGCAAGTTTTTTAAAATGACAGTCAAATTCCCCACTTTCTACAAAAGGAGTGATAATTATCTGAATCCCAAATCAACTTGTTGGCTAAGAAGGAAAAAATTAAGATCATCGATATATCTGATGGGCCCCTGCCCAAAGGAATTGTTCCTTTAGAAAACCTCTTTGACCGAAATGATATGTATAAAGAGAAACCTTCCAACAAAATCAATGATGAGATTATTGGATGCAACATTGGAACCAAAGAATCCCTGAAGTTAATCAAATTTGGTAAAGGAACAATGAATGATGAGAGAGAAAATCTTACTACACTTATAAGAGAGTTCAAGGATGTCTCCGCTTGGTCTTACGAAGATCTGAATGCCTACCAGGGATACATTATACAACATGCCATTCCCCTCATTGATGGTGTAAAACATTTTAGACAAATGCTCAAACAGATGAACCCAAAGGTTGCCCCACAATTACATAAAGAGTTACAAAAGATGGTTGAGGGAGGAATAATTGAACCAATTAGATATTCATCATGGGTGTCTAATATAGTTATTGTAAGGAAGAAGACTGGTGAAATCAAGATATGTGTAGACTTTGAAAACTTAAACCAAGCTTCACTCAAGGACAATTATCCCTTACCAAACATGGAATATCTTTTTCAAAGGGTAACTAGTGCAGAAAATATGTCCATGCTTGATGGTTTTTCATGGTGTACTCAAGTTTTAGTAGAGGATGATCAACTTAAAACTACTTTTATGACCCATTGGGGAACCTATAAGTATTTATGAATACCCTTTCGACTCACCAATGTAGGGGCTACTTTTCAGCGAACCATGGACTATGCTTTCAGAGATCTAGTTGGAAAGCTCATAGATATATATCAAGATGATCTAACCGACATTTCTAAAAAGAGGGAACAACACACACAACGCTTAATAACCATCTTCCATAGATGTAGGGAGTATGGCATTTCTCTCAACCCTGAGAAATCAATTTTTAGTGTTGACAAGGGTAAGTTACTTGGACACATCATTTCCAAGGATGGGATCACAATAGATCATGCCAGGGTTGAATCCATCAAGAAAATCCCTCTTCCTAAAGAAAAGAAAGTCTTGCAATCCTTTTTCAGCCAGATTAACTTTATCAGGAGGTTTGTCCAAAACTTCCCCAAAATTGTCAAACCCCTTAACAAGTTACTAAAAAAGGATGTTTGTTTTGAGTGGGAAAGTGAAGGTAGGATATCCTTCAAACGTATTAAAGAGGCAATAACCATCGCACCAGTCTTAGTTATCCCAAACTTTTCCAGGGACTTCATCATTTTCTATTTTTCTTCGAAAGATACCATTGCAGGTGTTGGGCTTGCGATTGGTTAATTTCATGATGATGATTAGATCCTTTTTGTTCAGTATTATATGTGTATTTCACTATTTTGAAGATTTTTTTTGAAGGATTCTTATATCAAATTGCCATAACTTATACTAGGTATGTATAATTGAAGTTTTGTGATGGTTTCAAGTATAATTCAGCATGATTTAATGATTCCAAGGAGCTAATTCGTGATCTATGTGCCACAAGGAAAAATTGTTGGCCATTTTTCCATCATGCACTCCGTCTGATACTCCATCTAGTACTGCATCCGATACTCCATCCGACACTACGTCCGACACTCCATCCTGCACTAAAACCATGGGCGAGTTGGCAGTTGTTATATCAGCGGCCAGTAATGGGAAAATCAACGACATGGTTTTTTCTCATGCCCGTGGCCTCCATCTACTGAGATTCTGACAACTTGGATTGGGTTTTTATGTTGAGCATGGATTGGATCGCTTAGTTTCTAGAAGCCACCGACGGTTAAAACACATTAAGTGTAATTTACTATTTTTAGAGGAGTTCAACCCTTCCAGTGGTCGACCTCTCAACCTGTAACCTCTATAAATACCACAACAATAGTAAGAAAAATAGCTAAGGATAGTTAAGTTCAAAATTGTGAAGCTAGCATTGCTTTTGTTGTTTCAAGACATTTTCATAAACTTGTGTAAACTGTGTTTTTAATTTAAATGATGAAATTGTGTTGCTTGAGCTTGTAATTCACTGTTGAGGAGTAGCCACGACCTGCTAGGGGGACCACTAGTGGTTTGGGTGAATATTTAGATAGTTAGATTGTGAATTCAAGTAGTGTGATTGTTATTTCTTTTATTTCCTGTACATGAGTTTTTATCATTTTTACTTATTGTGTAATTATTGTTCATAGCTTAATTGTTTCAGTTTCTTGTTGCAGGTTGATTATGAAGGATATTGTTGATATTCCATGTCTCTTTAATTAAATAGGAAACAAGCTTAAGCTTAAGACACTAACACCATGTGCATGATTAAATGATAGTTAAAATTTCTATATGCTGAAATGGTTAGAACTTAAAACAGAGTTAAAACAAAGTAATTGAGTTAATAGTTTCTTTGGCAAAGTTTTGATGGATGGATAATTGTTAGTTTTGATTTTGATTCATAGTTTTCTTATTTAGTTGATATTTAGTTTGCTTATCTAGTTTGCTCAATTAGTTTGCTTACTAATTCTCTTGTTATATGCTGAAATAGAAATAGGATTTAAGTTCTGTTTTTATGAGAATTTCCCTTTGCAATTTAAATTGTTAAAAATAGGATTAGTTTCATTTACTTTATGCAATTTCCATTCTAGATCTAGATTGCAATTTTAATTCGAAGTTTGATTTTGAGTTAAGTTCTTAGTTGTAAATCTCTAGTAGTGTGAATTTGCTTACATTAGCATAGAATGCATTTGAATTTAATAGAATAGTGTTTTCATATTGTTGATGATCAATGCATGAATTAAAGAATCACATGGATTTTCTAGGTAGTTGATGTTTCTTCTATAATGGCCAAGTTCTCATTAGATTTCTTGATTCATACCTTTCACTTTGCTATAGAAGTTAATATTGAGTTTATCCCTCTTGAGTTATCATTAGTTGTTAAATTCCATCATGATATCATAAGACACCGAAGACATAACCATCAACACTATATTTGAAGTTTTCTTGCTTTTGTAGATTAGAGAATAGTTTTCTTGTTATTGTAGATTAAATAGTAGTTGTTGATTAACTTTTATTGTCATGATGTTTTAATTCAATAGATTAACATTTCCTTTTATAGATTATAAGTAATTATGAAGTTTACCTTTAGAATAGAGTTCACTTGCTTATTAATTTGATTAGCTACTTGTTGAGTAGCTTTGGTTAGTTTACTTGTTGCAGAAGTTACCATAGGTTAGTTATTTGATTGCTTATTAGTTTACTTGTTGAATATGTTTCCATAGGTTAGTTTGAATAGGGAAGTTGCTTGCTTGTTTACTTGTTTTAATAGGATAGTTGCTTGTTTGTTCATTTGCTGACTTGTTGTTGTTCATTGAATTTGAATAGATTAAGTAGATTAGTTTGTTGTTGTTATTTCCCATTAAATAGATTAAATAGATAGTTTTCTTTTTCTTATTGTAATGATTAAGTTAACTTCCTTAAAGTAGGGTATTCATTTGCTTTCTTAGGACTATCCATCGATCCATTGTTCAAAAGTTACTTAGGATAAATAGTTTAAGTTTCTTGATAGGGTTTGATCATTAATAGCCTTTGCTTGAGTAGAATATCCCTTAGATATCCCATTTCCTTTGTTAGACTATACTACCTCCAACCTTTCTGCCTTGGCACATATAGTGCTACAACTCTAAGTTTAATTACCCCGGGTTGACAATTTAATTGAGGGTTTTTAGTGCATATAGAATGCCCATCATTCTTGTCGCCATTGTCAGGAAGTTGTCTCAAGGTAGGAAATAGATCATTTCTAAACCTTAGCATTATTTTGGTGGTGGGGGGAATTTAAGACGAGAGGTAAGAACCTGCGCATTTGCTATAGAAGATTCCCCCAAACCCAATGGTAGTTTTTCTTTTTGTTTTTGTTTTCTTTCATGAACAGACCTAGAGACCCAAAAGGTAGATATATTAAATCTAAATCATACCTTTCAACCAAGGTTCCTTCCGACGTTTTTGGGGGAAGGAGTGTTCCACTCATAAACTCCATAGATCGATACCAAAAAACAGGAGCTAGCTCAACCCAAAGAGATAAAGTTGTCTCTAAAGATACTAAGATAGGGAGCACTATAGAACAGAAAATTGAAGCATCAGTAATAGTCGGATAGGAGGCAAGACCACTCGAGCCTTCCGCAGAACTAAACAATACAACCTTTGTTTTCTTACCACCATCAAGAGATCCTAAGTTTGAAGATATCATAGACCCTGAACTGGTGAATATTTTGTTTGGTAATTCAGCCAATATAATTGTCTCTCAAATTGACACAAAAAATTTGGCACCCATAACCTTAACCGGCTTGAGTAGAGTCTCAAACAACCAAACACTCAGAAGAACTTCCCATCAGAGGGATACCTTTCTTAGACAAAAACCTTGGGAGACCTTATTCTCTTCAAGTATAAAACCACCTAGGTACTCTCTTTTTGGAAACCAAACCAGTATGGATGATTGGGAGGATTATAATAATGTAAGACACGGGGAGGAAGAAGAATATGGAAACCAAACCGAAACTACCTTTGGGTTTACAATTTTGGACACCACACCAAATGTCAATATGAAAAATATTCCCCTCTCAACACTGCCCACCTTTTATGGTAAAAGAAGTGAATATCTGGATACCTTCCTATTTGAGTTCGACATATTGTGTAGAAGCTACAACTACTTATGAGATTCCCAGAAACTAAAACTCTTCCTACCACCCTCAAGGACTCTTCACTAAGATGGTTCATGGGGTTGGGATAATCTAGTATTAGGTCTCAGGAATCCATTAAAGATATCTTTCTTAAAAAGTACCAAGACTAATGCAAGACCAAGGAGTCTCGTAATGATATTTTCAAAATCCAACAGTTAGAAAACAAGAATCTCAAGGATTATATGGAACGATTTGCTTATATCTCCGAGAAATCAAATATCATGACCTTCTAGATGATGAAGTTAGGGATATTTTTCTTAAGGGAATTTCAGAGGAATACCTAGAGATCCTTAACCTGATGGCATCAGGTGACATATCCCATAAACCATTTGTCGAAATCTGTGAAATGTGTAATAATTACTCGAGGAGTATAGATAAAACAAGAAAGAATGTTCGGGACCCTTATAATAGAAACTTAAAACCAATTAGTTTAGGTGGTATCACGAGAACAAATATAGGGAACCTTTTAGATAATTTCAAGACATATATATTAAGCACGATAGACTCCCATTTATACACCCTCAAGATTAAAAAGAAACAGGAAGAGGAAAATGTAGCAATGAGCATATATTTCCCAAGATGCAGGAGGAGGCATTCCTCAAGAGAATGCCCATTAGATAACATTTCAATTTGTGGCTTCTACACGGAGGACCACTCAACTGAAAAATGTCCATCATTGTTTGGTTTGTTAGCCATCTATAGGAGTGGGGATCCTGGGGAATCCTCTTATGCACCTAGGAGGCCATGGCAGCCTAGGAACCAACCCACATACATAGATCCACAATCTCAAGTTCCACCCTATTATTAACAGCCACAACAATGGAACTCACCAATTTGGAAAAACTGGTCTACACAGTACCAACATCCTTGGCTTCAAGGATGGAGAGGAGGACATAACCAAGGGAACCCTCAAGCTCCACCTGTCTCTATACCCAACCGTCCTTACCCTCAGTTTCCACCAAACATTATGTAGTTTCTACTAGGTTTTGTTCCACCACCTTTACCTCCTATTCCACAACAACAACCACAACAATATCAGAATGAAATCTCCCCAAGACTGACATTATTACCATCACAACTAGTTCCCAATCCCAATAATAATCCCACTCAACCTCTTCGCAATGTTGAGATGCAGGCTTTCCCGACATATGTTATTTCTCTTGCTCCATTGCAGGAGATTCAACTAAGGTCAGGAAATGTTGTGGACAGGCAGAGACCTTCAGTAGTCATCTAGGAAGAAGAAGAAGATGAATCCCCCAAACAACCCATGGATGACACTAGGTGGGAAGATGTTATTATTCCTAAGGACCAAGAACCCAAGCTTCCCCAAAATGAACCTTCACAAATTAGGAAGGACCCTCCTTATCTAGAAATATTAATAATCGAGAAACCTACCACTCGACGAGAATTTGACATCTTGAATGAATTAAAGAATATTTGTGTCAATATTCCCTTGCTACAATCCATTAAGGATATTCCAATCTATAGTAAGGTAGTCAAACAATTGTGTATTAAGAATCCAGGTAGGAAGAAAAAGGATGCCCCAACATTACATTTGATAGGAGAACTTTCTGAGTACATATTAGAGAAGCCTAAGGTAGAAAAATATGGGAACCCAGGAAACCTCGTAGTGACCATAACCATTAATTAGGTATCCATTGGAAACACTCTCATAGACCTAGGGGAAACCATCAATGTTATGACCGCTACTACCTTGGAGAAATTACAGTTAAAACCTCTTCTTAGGCCTACCCCAACCATTTTGGAATTAGCAGATAAGACCAAGGTTATACCTGAAGGAATTTTGGGGGATATCATAGTTACTTTAGCCTCATGGGAGTACCCAGTAGACTTCCTTGTCATCCACTCAAAGGATCCTACCAAAGGCCATGCCGTTATTTTGGGAAGACCTTGGTTAGCCATAGCCAATGCATTTATTGGCTGTAGAGAGGGAGAAATGACCATCTCGAATAGAATTTCTATCTAGAAGCTCACCATATACCCTCCAGCCAAACCTATCATGGAGAATATATGGTTTCTTGAGTGTCCATATGAGAATGAGGACTGGGAAGAACCCATGTTTCCAAGTGACCATGCCTGGGAACTTCAGGAGCATAGAATGAAAAATGTGCTAAACCAGTTCATTTCTACTATCACATGTGTTGATTTTCCACAATCTTTTCCCCAATTTGAGTACATGTTTGGGGAAGGATTTTAGGAACAATTGGACCCATCCATTTTTTCTTCAAAATATTGCATCTTCAAGATAGATGAGTCTGCCACATCTTATACCATGCCCTACGAGATTAGTCCAGGAAGATTTCTACATATAAACTTTGGGCTAGATGCATACCAACAAAAGTAGTTAGTAAGTGTCCTTAAAGAGAAATTAGGGGCATTCGCCTAGGAATACACTAACATGAAGGGTATACACCTTGACACATGTATCCATCACATATATACCCAGGGGGAAGTAACACATGTTAGGAAAACCTAGAGAAGGATGAACCCAACACTCAAATATATAGTAAAGGAGGAAATCCAAAAGATATTAAATGTCGGATTTATTTATCCCATCTCTGATAGTAAGTGGGTATCCCTGCTTGCAGTGGTTCCAAATAAAGTGACAGGGAAATGGACAATTTGTGTTGATTTTCAGGAACTCAACAAACCCACTCTGAAGGATTACTTTCCTCTTCCTTTCATCGACCAAGATTTGGATACCCTGTCTGGAAAGAAATATTTCTCCTTTTTATATGGATATAGAAGGTACAATAAAATTCACATAGCACCCAAGGATCAAGACAAGACTACTCGTACTTGTCCTTGTGGCACCTATGCCTATAGGGTCTTTCCATTTGGATTGTGTAATGCTCTTGCCACATTACAACGAGCAATACTAGGGATATTTGTTGATCTTATTCATGATTTTGTGGAGGTATACATGGATGACTTCACAGTATATGGAAACACTTACCAGGAAGCCTTAGATAACTTAGAAAAATTCCTTATCAGATGCCAAGAAATGAACCTATCTCTAAGTCATGAAAAATGTAAAATGTTGTTGACTGAAGGAGTGGTTCTAGGACATCACATTTCATCTGAAGGGATTAAAGTCGATCCTACAAAGACTAAGGTCATTGTCAGACTTCCACCCCCCAAGACTCAGAAAGAGGTGAGAATCCTCCTTGGAAATGTCGGATACTACCAGTGGTTTATTGAAAATTTCACAAAGATTGTTGCACCCATGTTTGGATTATTAATAAAGGATGTTTATTTTCTTTGGACTGAGCATTGTCAAACTTCCTTTGAAACCCTAAAATCTAAGTTGTTGGTGGCACCAGTTCTTAGGGATGCCAATTAGGCTCTCCCATTTCACATATCCATTGATGCCTTCGACACCATAATAGGAGGGGTATTATGGAATAAATAGGACCAACAGTCCTATGCCATTTATTTTGTGAGCAAGAACTTGTCCCCTGTCGAGCTAAAGTACATAGTTACCAAGAAGGAATTTTTGGCAGTATTTCATGCTATCAACAATTTTTGTCACTACATTACATGTTATGAAGTATTTTTACATACAAATCATTATGCCATTAGATTTCTCATGAATAAACCCATAACTAATGGCTGAGTGACTAGGTGGATCTTGTTATTGCAAGATTTTAACATTACTGTTCTTGACCGACCTGGAAAGGAGAATTTGGTAGATGATTTTCTTTCACGAATAAAAAATGAGAAAGATGATATTCCTGTAGATGATAGTTTCCCAGACAAGCAACTTTTTTCCCTTTCTGTAAATACCCCATGGCTTGCAGATATGGAAAACTATTTGGCTACTAGGAAGCTACCATCTCATTTGTCACCTCATGAAAAACGTATAATTATCACGCAAAGTGACAATTACTCTTGGATTGGTCATGACCTTTTTTGTATAGGTCCTAATTTGATTATTCGTAGATGCGTTCGAGAAGACGAGATACCAGAAATACTACGAAGTTGTCATAATGGAGCATGTAGTGGCCATTTTTCTGACAAACGTACACCATATAAGGTGTTACATTCAGGTTACTATTGGCCTAGAATTTTCAAGGATGTTTCCAAGTATGTGAGGAGTTGTGATAATTTTCAAAGAATAGGAAGACCCACGTCAGCTGATGAAATTCCCTTGCGTGCCCAAGTTATGATAGAACCTTTCGAGAAATGGGACCTTGACTTTGTAGGACCAATTTCACCCATGTCTCATAAGAAAAAATATATTTTGGTTTGTACATATTATGTCACCAAGTGGGTAGAGGAAAAATCCCTATTTAGGGCTACAGAAAAATCCATTGTCAAATTCATCTATGAAGACATCTTTACCCGCTTCAGTGTCCCTCATGAAATTGTTACAGACCAAGGCACTCAATTCACTTCCAAGCTAATGAGAGAGTTAACAGAGAAATATGGGATTAAACACTGTAAACATTCTCCATACCACCCATAGGCTAATGGTCAGGTAGATTCTACAAACAAAGTTATGGAATCTATATTAACCGAGATTGTTCAATTACATCACCGGGATTAGGCTGATAGGCTTCCAGAGGCTTTGTGGTCATACCAGACCACCTAGTGAAACACCATCGGGCATACCCCTTATGAGATAGTGTACGAGAAACAAGTACTTCTACCAATAGAATTCCAAGGACCTTCCATATTGTCGTAGAATTGGGATTAAACTTAGATGAGGCTCAAAAACAACGAGCCCTACAATTAAATGAGTTAGGTGAGATCAGGCAAGATGTTATCCAACGAACAATGTTAGTCCAAAACCAGAGGAGCAAGTGGCATGACAAGTTTATTAAGAAGAAACAATTCCAACTTGGTGATTGAGCTTTGTTGTTTGACTCTCGATTTAAAACATTCAAAGGAAAACATACCATTCGGTGGTTGGGTCCTTACGAGGTAGTCACTGTATATGACAATGGAGCTATGAAAATCAAAACAATTGATGATGGACAAGTCTCCTTTGTAGTAAACGGACAGAGACTCAAACTTTATCATAGGCCCATTTCCAATGAATATTTTCTATAGGTCATGTCAACTGACAAGGCATTGGCCTTAGTAGATGGGGAATTCCCCCTTGTTCTTGAATATTTTCAGAATTTTCTACTATACATATGTAAATAATTTTGAATTTTGTTGATAAACAATTCTAGAGATCTTTGTAGGTATTTATTTCACCAGGAGTAGGTAGTTTCAAGGAAATATAAAAGAAGGATTTTTCTTCAAAACATTGCTATATTTGAACCTTGTTGTCTTATAATCATCAAATGAATAATGACTTGTTGTAACTAGCCATATTTTTGCAAAGATTTTCATCTTTTTTTCTTAAGGAATTTTAAAAAGCATTTGCTCTTAAACACCTTCACCACTATATAAGGAAGTGATACTATAACCATCAAGATTAGAGGTCACTCATATAGTTTTCCCAAGAAACTTGAGTAAGTAAGTAAAGTATCTTTATTAAAGAGTAACAAGGAGGTCTGATTAGCGGTTAGCCATGGAAACATCACAATAACTTACAAAAAAAAAAGTGAGTTGAGGCTAAAGATACATTTCTTTTTTTCCCAATGGTATCATCCACTACACACTAAAAATACTTGATTATATCATATCTTTAGATAGGCTACGTCCGCTTAAGTACCCCATACATTAGGAAAATCACTAAGGAATATATAATAGAAAGTCATACTCTAACATAAATACCATCGCAATTGAAAAAAAAAAGAAAACAAATTGTTTTCAGAGCTGCCCCCCCATCTTCTTTCACAAAGAAATCTTATACTAAAATCTTAAAAGATGGAGGCCCGGTCTCTAAGGGTGTAAGAGGCTAACCCATCACGATATTGAACAAGTTTGGTGGCAGCAGGTATCGGCTTGTGGTATGACTAGGTAAACCCATTGGATTACTAAACAGGCTTGCTGGCAGTAGGGCATTCTACCTAGTGAGGATGATAATCTGACAAAAATAAATAAGAAATTTAAACTTGTCCTAATGTACGGAATTACTTATAGACAAAGCTGACACGAAGTATGTATGGTCAAGGTAAGTTTAATGAACTCCATAAATTTTTCATTGGGAACTAACTTTGAGACTATCTTGAAACTCTCTCACCTACCTGTTCTTATATATATAGGATCTCTTATCCTATAGGTGGGGCCATATTCTAACCGTCTCGTCAGACCAATATGTGAAATTTATCTCTACACTTAACAAGCTGTAAATCTTCGACTATTGAGAGAATTGAATGGTTTCCTATATTTTTTATTGTGAGGTGTCACAATACTTAGGTGTGGGGCAGGGGTTTCATGAGTTGACAAATGATAACATTGCGTAGAAGAAGTGAATCTTTGTGAAAATTTATGTGTATTGTTTTTATGACATAGGCTATGACATCAATAGTTATTTTATTTTTTTGAAATGTTAATTTCATGTGTTATAAATTACTGTACATATCCTTAATCGACCACTTAACTGGTTTATTTTCGTTACAGACTATTCATTACAGAATTGATATTACATGTCTTATGAGAGTGGATTAAGTAAGCATGGTGGAAAAATAAATAACGATGGAACACGTTGCCTCTGCTCATATTCATTGTGACTATCAAATCATTCTAAGACTGCAAGATGTCCATTATAGGAGGAATAAAATTGCATTTCGCACAGAGGTACCATATGGAGTACCATATGGAGTGTCATATGGAGTGTCGTATGAGGTGCCATTTCAAATACCATATGAGGTGCCAGACAAAGTGCCATATGAAAGTATACACCAGTAATTGTCCACAATTTTAGGTAACCAGGAATCAATTGCATTTATTTGAATTAGTTCATGGAAATTAAGACTAAATGATGCAAACCTTATACATTTTCATGATAAAATGTCCAAGTCAAAGAATTGGACATTGATCTAACCTCTTCATCTTTACGATTGCCTTCAAATTCGAAATCAACGCTCACACATGGCAACTTGTGCATGTAAATTCTTTGTGAATGAAACCATTTCCACCCTAGGTGCATTAAAAAATGGAGGAATCACTCAATTGGTTATCCCATTTATTCCTCACGCTCACCCTCTTTTAATTGTGTTCGCCCCTAACTAAACGCGCTTAGCCTCTATCTTATTTTGTTCACCTCTTTCCACATTGTGCTTAGCCCCTGCTTAATTTCACTCAGCCTCTGCTTAATCGTGCCCATCCTTGTCCCAATTGCACCCATCCTCTGTTGAATTTCTCCCTCTATCATTTTTTCCCACACTTTCATCATGCCCAAATGGTAGAGCTATCCTCCTATGCTGAGCTCTTTTCCATCCCTGAGTTTGCACAGTGTAGAGAATTGTTCCTTTGCGCAGGTTGGGGGTCGTTCTTAGCTCACTTGCAGGGCCTCAACAACAGAATTTCAATGTAATTATCCCCTATATTTGATGTAAATATGGCACACGTGGGGTCTCTCACCTTCAAGGTCTCTGAAGAATCCATAGCCGCAGCCACAAAGCTTCCAAGAATTGGGGATAGATGGTTTAAAAACCACCAGTTTCCACGATCGAGCTATAACAAGGTTTTCAAACCTAAATTTCAAAACCTCTCTGGAGCTAAGGGTTACTCCGAGTGGATAAAAGAGGAGCTAATTAAACCTCTCATAGTCATCACCAGGTTGATCACATGTGAAGGTAGATATTTCATCTTTAAATCCTGTCACTTTCAATTACTAGCTCACTTTCACTTCAATAAGACACTGGATTTTCCCTTTTACTTCTTAAAGAGTTTGGAGAAGATGTCTTCCCAAGAAAGGAAAAATGTAACCAACCCCCATAATAGCCTTTTTCACCATGGCCTTATAAAACTACTTTTCTTAGCTGAATTGGAGAAACAAGGGAAAACTTGGGATGAGTTCATTTACCAATTTGCAAACCCTCACCTGACAATCAAGACTAGCAAAAATACACTTGATCAAAGGACTATATCCCCATCCAAACCCCATTCTCTGAAGACTCCAAAACCTCATGATCAAGATATTCCTTTACTGGAGCAAAAGTCCAATAAACTTGTTGATACCCCTCCAGCCTCATCGGGCAAAAAGACCAAGAATCCTATTGTTAACCCCCCGATGTCTTCAATGTCTATTGATCCTACACCCAAAAATATACAAGAGGTAATTCAACAAGACTTCCATGTGGTCCCCACAAATAGGAGAGGAGTTAATCGATTTGATAGAGGATCCTTTCGAAAGAGTACCCGAAACACAAGAGGAAAACCTTATGAAAAACCCTTGACCACTTCAGACCCTCCTCTGATCTCAAAATCCCTCACAAAATACTTAGGGAAGTGTCTGCAGAAGAATTGGAGCCTCATAGAAAGACAAAATCTGAACCTACTTCTCCTTATAAACCCCATGTTACTCCTACCTCAGAGATGCCTACCATAGATCCTAAAATTGATAGACATTCTACATATTTCAAGGGATCCAAGCCCTCTTTCGAGATATCTGATCTTGCTCCAACCATTGAAAATATACAATAGAAAAATGATCAGTTGCTTCAACAATTAGAAGAGAGTAAGACTTTAGATGAGCATCTTCACCATGACAATGAAATACTCCAAGAAAAGGTGAATTTCCTTCAACGGTTGGTTGGAGAAATGACCAAAACCAATCGCAACCTCAGGGCACAATTGAAGCAACATAAGAGGCACAAGAAAAAATCTTCACAACAAGAAGGAGAAGCTTCTAAAGCTAATCCTCCTTAGCAATTTTAGTCATCTGGGGAAATTCCTTTTTGTTTGCAGTGGGACCTACAAAATCTCAGGTCTGGGGGTAATGTTGGGCTCACGATTTGGCTAATTTAATGATGATGATTAGATCCTTTTTGTTCGGTATTATATGTGTATTTTACTATTTTGAAGAAGTTTTTTTAAGGATTCTTATATCAAATCACCATAACTTATACTAGGTATGTATAATTGAATTTTTGTGATGGTTTCAAGTATAATTCAACATAATTTAATGATTCCAAGGAGTTAATTCAGGATCTGTGTGTCACAGGGAAAAATTGTAGGGATTTTTTCCATCCAGAACTCTGTCTAGTACTCCATCTGACACTGCATCCGGTACTCCATCCGACACTCCATCCTGCACTAAAACCGTGGGTGAGTTGGTGGTTTTTATATCAGTGTCCAGTAATGGGAAAATCAACGACATGGGTTTTTCTCGTGCTCGTGGCCTCCAACTACTGAGCTTCTGAAAACTCAGATTAGGTTGTTATGCTGAGCATGGATTGGCTTACATAGTTTCTAGAAACCACCGGCGGTTAAAACACATTAAGTGTAATTTATTGTTTTTAGAGGAGGTCGACCCTTTCAGTGGTCGACCTCTCAACCTGTAACCTCTATAAATACCACAACAATGGTCAAACAAATATCTAAGGATAGTTAAGTTCAGAATTGTGAAGCTAGCATTGTTTTTGTTGTTTCAAGACATTTTCATAAACTTGTGTAAACTGTGTTTTTAATTTAAATGTTGAAATCGCGTTGCTTAAGCTCGTGATTCACTATTGAGGAGTAGCTACGACCTACTGTGGGGCCCACCAATGGTCTGGGTGAATATTTAGTTAGTTAGCTTGTGAATTCAAGCAGTGTAATTTTTATTTCTTTTATTTCATGTACATGAGTTTTTATCATTTTTACTTACTGTGTAATTGTTGTTCATAGCTTAATTGTTTTAGTTTCTTGTTGCAGGTTAATATGCCATGTCTCTTTAATTAAATAGGAAAAAAGATTAAGATTAAGCCACTAACCCCATGTGCATGATTAAATGATAGTTAAAATTTATGTATGCTAAAATAGTTAGAAGTTAAAATAGAGTTAAAACAGAGTAATTGACTTAATAGTTTCTTTGGCAAAGTTTTGATGGATGGATAATTGTTAGTTTTGATTTTGATTCATAGTTTTCTTATTTAGTTGCTATTTAGTTTGCTTATCTAGTTTGCTCAATTAGTTTTCTTACTAATTCTCTTGTTATATGCTAAAATAGAAATAGGATTTAAGTTCTGTTTTTATGAGTATTTTCCTTTGCAATTTAAATTGTTAAAAATAGGATTAGTTCCATTTACTTTATGCAATTTTCATTCTATATCTAGATTGCAATTTTAATTCGAAGTTTGATTTTGAGTTTAGTTCTTAGTTGTAAATCTCTAGTAGTGTGAATTTTCTTACATTAACATAGAATGCATTTGAATTTAATATAATAGTGTTTTCATATTGTTGATGATCAATGCATGAATTAAAGAATCACATGGATTTTTAGGGTAGTTGATGTTTCTTCTATAATGGCCAAGTTCTCATTAGATTGTATGATTCATACCTTTCACTTTGTTATAGAAGTTAATATTGAGTTTATCCCTCTTGAGTTATCATTAGTTGTTAAATTCCATCATGATATCATAAGACACAGACAACATAACCATCAACACTATATTTGAAGTTTTCTTGCTTTTGTAGTTTAGAGAATAGTTTTCTTGTTATTGTAGATTAAAGAGTAGTTGTTGATTAACTTTTATTGTCATGATGTTTTAATTCAATAGATTAAGATTTCCTTTTATAGATTAGAATTAATTATGAATTTTATCTTAAGAATAGAGTTCACTTGCTTATTAATTTGATTGGTTACTTGTTGAGTAGTTTTGGTTAGTTTACTTGCTGTAGAAGTTACCATAGGTTAGTTATTTGATTTCTTATTAGTTTACTTGTTGAATATGTTTCCATAGGTTAGTTTGAATAGGTAGTTTCTTTCTTGTTTACTTTTTTTAATAGGATAGTTGTTTGTTTGTTCATTTGCTTACTTGTTGTTATTCATTGAATTTGAATAGATTAAGTAGATTAGTTTGTTGTTGTTATTGCTCATTAAATAGATTAAATAGATAGTTTTATTTTGATTATTGTAATGATTAAGTTAACTTTCTTAAAGTAGGGTTTTAATTTGCTTTCTTAGGACTATCCATCGATCCATTATTCAAAAGTTACTTGGGATAAATAGTTTAAGTTTCTTGATAGGGTTTGATCATTAATAGCCTTTGCTTTGAGTAGAATAGCCCTTAGATATCCCATTTCCTTAGTTAGACTATACTACCTTTGTAGGGACCTAAATTAATTAAGCCTAAAAAAACTCATAATTTAAACAAATAAGATTACTTCGACACATAAACAATAAGTAATTTCTTTCATTCAGCATATAAGTAGCAGAAATCTAAATTTATGAACATCATCTTAATAGCTTTAAATAACCATCACATGTTTATGAGAATTCGTACATAAAATTACCTCTGTCTGATGCTAAATTCCCAACCTCTAATTGTACTCTCTACTGCTCTACCCAGACTCTGCTTGATGCTCTGACCAAACCCTGCCCAAAACCGACTAACCACCCAGCCAACTAAGAGCAACCTATCCAGCTCCCTAGCTTCAAGATTCTGTGAGGATTCCTGGCCCTCGAGACCAAAACTCCCAACAACCTGGTGCCCCCTGCCACAGTTCACCCAACCTCCAAAACCAAACTCCAAGAGCATAAAAATATCCAACAGCAAAATTACAATCCTCTCCTCCCAATTTTTCATAATTCCCCTTCCCGAAGGCCTTTTCCCAGTCATATCTCCCCCCATTCATCGACTGCCTACCCTCCTTTAATGCCACCCACCTTATCCCTCCATTCATTACCTTATCCTACCATTTATTACCTTATCCCTCCACTCAATGCTTCATCCCCCCTTGCATACGTAAAGTCTTATAATAAATAATTTAAAGTTATTAAGCCCTTTAATTCATTACCCAAACCTTTAATGAGTCAATTAATTAATTAATTAATCAATCAACAGATATAATTAATTAATTAATATTATTAATAAATAATCATTGTTTAACTAAAACATATTAGGACAGTTAATTATCTAATTAATTATACTTGATAAACCTTAAGCAATCATTTAACTAGGGTTGTTACATACACCCACCCTTCAGGAAACTTCGTCCCGAAGTTAAGGTATTTTATGATACAAGGGAAAAGAAACATGGTTCACACATTCATAACAAATAACTGTCATTATTAGTAAGTAAGCGAAGAAACTCATTCATACTAGTGTACATGCACAAGAAATGCATGTGTAGCTAATACATACAAATCTCGTTCATGTACTAATATCAATAACTATCATCTCTATAGTAATTTTCATATGCATCCAATCCATTCAACAAGACTATTCATTTTATAAAAGAAAATAAACCAATCAAATGTTTGTGAAATCCTTTAATTACAATTATCTAGTTCAACAATTTTATTTAGACAACTGTGGTTTAGTTACTTAATTATGAATATTCATATATACACGTTTTCTTTTCAGAAGGAAAAACAATAAATTCCAAAATAAGTCAAATCTCCATACACTCTCAACTATTTCTACTCATCCTTCCTCCCTAACTTACTTCCATCTTCATTCCTATCCTTCTTCTGCTGGACTATCTTGGAGCGTCAACTATATTGACCTAACTCCAAATAGAACCTGTAAGAGGAAGTGTCACTATCTAGACCAAGCTTCCCCAACAGGAAACTGACAATCATCATCACACGTCTAGGGGAGCGTGAGCTAACATCGTCCTCCCATGACTTCAGGTTTTAGAGGATTCATGGTGGGAAATGCCTCCACCCCTCCTAATCATAACTAGGGTCCACACCCTACAATGGAATATACAGTGGCACCGTGTTGCTAGGAGTTTTGTCATCATTTATTCGGTTTTGGGCAGTCTCATCACTTGAAATCCTTCACTAGTCCACATATCATAGCAATGTATCCAAACCAATATAATTTCACATACAAGGATTCATACCATATTGTTTCTCGGCCAGTGATCATGTCATTCACTTTCATCATTATTATCCCTTGGCTATTTCATAGCCCATGACCTGCAGATTAGTCTGTAACACAAACTCATACATTTCTATGCATTATCATCATGTAATTGCATACAACCATAATTTCAATTTGGTATCCATGTACCAACAACTTAACATCAAAATTTTCAAGTTAGAAATAGATCTCATAATATCCCATAATTCAATTTCGACACCCATTCATAAAATTATCTTTTACCAAATAGATTGCATAGTATCCAACATCATTCTAATAGCATTTAAACCTTCATAGGATTCTCATTCACACAATATATCACATCATATCCATCATCATCAATAACATTTAAACATTCATAAAATTTACATTCACACAATATATCGCATCATATCCATCATCATTAATAATATTTAAACATTCATAAAATTTACATTCTCACAATATATCGCATCATATCCATCATTATCCAAATATATTTAAACATTCATAAAGGTTCATACGTCTTAAAAGTTTAAGTGTATCATTTAATAGTTTCACTGTGAATATAAAATAAAAGTATATAGGCCTCAGGTAATCTTGGTTGTCTAAGTCAAAAGGTGGTGTTACATACACCCAACCTTCGAGAAACATATTCTCGAGGTAGTCAAAAAAAGTGAGGGATAGTCTCGTCGTAATGTCTCAGTGTCTTCCCAAGTAGCAGATCTTGGACTATACTTTTCCCATTGGACCTTAACTTGTTCTACCAGACGGTTCCTGAGCTGTCAGACTCTATGGTCCAATATGCGTAACGGTTCTACCGTCAGATTTCCCATGTCTGATATCTGCAATTCCTTCCAATTTAGCTTATGTGATTTATCAGCAACATAATGACGTAAAACAGATACATGAAAAACGTTATGAGTTTTATGCAAGTGGGGTGGTAGTACAAGATGATAGGCAATGGGTCCAATTTTCTCTTGGATTTTGAATGGTCCTATAAATCGAGGTGACAACTTTTCCCCCTTCTCGAACCGTATGGTACTCTTGTTAGGCCTGATACGAATGAAAACCTGGTCTCCTACTTCATAACTTCGGTCGGTCCTGTGTGCATCCGCATAACTTTTCTGCCTATCCTGTGCTTCCTTCAGTCTCTACCTAATCTGAATCACCTGTTCCTCCATCTCTTGAATCAATTATGGCCCAACTGTTACTCAGTATTCTAATCTTTCCCAACTCAATGGTGTTCTGCATGGCCTTCCATACAGAGCTTCATAGGGTGGCATTTCAATGGAGCTATGAAAACTATTATTGTAGGCAAACTCTACCAAAGGTAGGTACTTATCCCACTGGGTTTGATTATCCATGACATACATCCTAAGAATGTCTTCCATGACTTGATTTACACTCTCGGTTTGCCCATCTGTTTCAGGATGATAATCTATGCTTAAGTTCAACTGAGTCCCCAATGCTGACTGCAAACTTGTCCAAAACCTAGAAGTGAATCTTGAGTCCCTATCAAAAATGATCTTCTTAGGTATCCCGTGCAAATGGATGACCTCACTTGCAAACACACATGCCACATCAGTGACATCATAAGTGTCTCTAACAGGAATAAAATGAGAACTCTTGGTTAACTTATCAACTATCACAAGAATGAAATTGTGTCTATGAGATGTGAGCGACAACCCTACAACAAAATCCATAGAGATGACTTCCCACTTGGACATAAGAACATCATGTGGTTGTAGGAGGCGGGTGATGGTGGTTGGCTTTCACTTGTTGACACTCTAGGCATTTGGTGACAAAATGGACTACATCAAGCTTCATGCCTACCTAGAAGAAGAGCTTCCTCATGTCTGCGTACATCTTCTTCACACCCGGATGTGCACAATAAAGTGCTCTATGGGCTTCCTTCAGTATGATGCTTCAAATATCCCCATCTTCAGGGATGTACATCCTTCCTCGATATCTTAACAGTCTGTCTACTTCCAGACTATATCCTAGTTCATACTTTGGATCTAACTGCCTCCCACTCTGTGACCACATTTTCCTTCCCCTTGATGTATGAAATACCAAATTTGTACTCACTCATAAACTCACTCCATCACCTTTTCCTAGCATTCAGATCCCTTTGAGTGAAGAAATGTTTTAAACTTTGATGGTCCATTTTAAGCTCAAAGTTTTGCCCCACAAGATAGTGCCTCCAAAGTTTCAAAGCTAGCATTACAGCTGCCAACTCTAAATCATGAGTAGCGTAAATCTCTTCATGTTTCTTCAACTTCCTTGATGCATAAGCTATCACTCCTCCATCCTACATTAGCACAGCCCCCAACCTTTGCTTCGAGGAATCCGTGCAAACTGTGAAGTCCTTTTCCATATCCGACACTCGTAGAATTGGCACACTAGTTAGTAACCTCTTAAGCTCGATGAATGCACTATCAAATTCTTCTGTCCATTCATATCTGACTCCCTTGCGCTGCAAAGTGGTGATGGGTTTCGCTATTTTTGAGAATCCTTCCACAAATCTTCGATAATAACCTACTAGCCCCATGAAGCTTCTCACCTCATGGGCATTTTTTGCCACTGGCCATTCCATAATGGCCTTTACCTTTTCTGGGTCCACAAAGATTCCTTCACTGGATATGATATAACCTAAATAGTGGATCTCTTTCTGGAAGAAGGAACACTTCGACAACTTCCCATACAATTTGTTCTCTCTAAGACAGGACAACACCACTCGTAAGTGTTCCTCATGCTCTCTTTCATTTTTTGAATAGATGAGGATGTCATCTAGAAAGACTTGTACAAAACATTCTAGGTACTTCCAGAATACACCGTTCATGAGGCTCATGAATATTGTTGGCGCATTGGTCAATCCGAAAGGTACTACGACAAACTCGTAATGCCCAAACCGAGTTCGAAAGGAAGTTTTTGGGATATTGCCTTCCTTAATCCTTAACTGGTGATACCCTAATCACAAATCAATCTTTGAGAATACCGCTGCTCCTTTCATCTGATCAAAGAGGTCATCTATTTGTGGCATTGGGTACCTATTTTTCACTGTAGCATGGTTCAAGTCCCTATAATCTATACACAGTCGTAAGAATCCATCCTTCTTCTTTACAAAAATTACTGGTGCACCCCAAGGTGAAACACTGGGCCTTATTAGCCCTAAGTCCAGTAACTCTTTTAACTGCATTTGCAATTCACAAAGTTTCGGCACTGTCATCCGATACGAAGTCTTGGAAATTGGTTATGCACCAGGTTCTAGCTCAATAGTAAAATCAATCTCCCTCTCAGGAGGTAACCCTGGTAACTCGTTCGAAAAAACATCCTTAAATTCTGACAATATCGGGTACTGATCTAATGAGGGTCCCTTCCTTTCATTCACTGCTTCCACTACATATAGTCGACACCCTTGCCTCAAACATCACTTAACCTTCATAATTGAGATAAAGCGTAATGACACCTTTCTCCGTACACCCTGGATCTCTATCGGTCTTCCTTCATCGTCGACACAAAGCACCCTTTTTGCGAAACAATCTACCAAAGCTCGATGAGCTTCTAACCAATCCATTCCAATGATTAGGTCATACACCCCGAGAGCAGGGACGTATACCTTCAACCTGGTAGTACACACTCCCAGGTCTACTATACAATTATCAACGCTAGGTCCTACCGCTTGTTTTTCCCCCGAATCCATCTCGACTTGTTTAAAGTCATCATGCTCGTAGGCTTCCAACCCACTCTTTTCTAATGCAGATGGTGAAATGAAACTATCTGTAGCACCAGAATCAAATAAAATATTTACATTGATATGATTTAGCGTACCTGATGACTCCACCACTGTGGATTGGTGTTTAGCCTGGCGATTATTAATCGCTGCATAAATCTAGTGGCTGCTACTTTCTCTTCCCATCAGGGCCTTTCCTTCTCTATGCACAAATCCTGATTGTAACTCTGGGCAATCACGTTGGTAATGGGGTCCTTCACATCCCCAACATGTAACATGGGATTGAACCTATGCATTGTTCTATGACTGTCTCTGAAATGAGTTCCTTCCCCTGGAACCCCTACCCCTACTAGCTTCTCCTTGAGATGGCCATGGACCTGCCTACGTCGTTGGTGATGAACAAGATGTTGCACTTGCTGCCATTGAAATAGTTGCGGCTACTGTCCTTGGTGTGACTCTGTTACTATATGGAGGTGGCCTTGAGCCCCCTCCCATGGAAAATGTCCTAGGGGCCTTCCCTACGAATCCAGGACGATGCAGAAAGGTCGGTCTCGTACCTCCGGTTAAGTTCATGTGTTCCTCCATATAATGCACATTTTCGACAGCTTCTGCTACTAAAGACGGTTTCCACATCCGCACCATAGCCCTTATCTTAGGATTCAACCCATAGAAAAAGTGTTCTGCCTGTCGTTGGTCATTATCCATATATGAAACATATTTGACCAATTCCATAAACCTGATCTCAAATTCTTCTATGGTTCTATTTCCTTGTACTAGAGCATGAAACACTCCTACCTGTTGTTCCTCATAGTAAGCTGGCAGATATTTCCTTCGGAACCTCTCCTCGAAAAGTTCCCAAGACACTGTGTCTGGGGTAAGATGTAGTTGTCTTTCCAGGTTGCCCCACCAGTTTAAGGCACTGTCTCTCAACTAAAAAATTGCTATATTCGCCTTTGAGGTGGATGCATAGTCCCTTAAGGAAAAACACCTTGTCATGCCTTCCAACCATGCCTCGGCACGTTCACTGGCACGACCCCCGACAAACTTCAGAAGTTTGATCTTCTACAGTTCTCTAGTGATGTCTTCAGGTGGAGGTCCTCCCCCTGAATCCATAGATGCTTCTGGATTACCTGTTCCAGATGGTGGGGGCTCCACTTCGATCCCTGTCGGTTGACGCCCCTTTAAAGTCTCATTTATGGCCTCCAAAGAGCACAGTATGAGAGCTAGCTTAGGCGATGGTGGCGGCGACACTGGTGGTGTTGGCGGTGCCTGCGACGATGCTCCTCTGCCTCAATTCCCTCAAGTCCTAACCATCCTGTATGATTTAACCTGCATCAACCAAAGTTGTCAAGGTAAGTTCCAGGACGTTTCAAATTTGTGCAACATAAACTAGAAAACAGGGTTAGGCGTAAGTTTTTTTTTACTTGTCTGTAAACAGACATTACTCTCTTTAGGGGAAGTGGCTAGGTTAGGGTTAAGCATCTAAGCTTGGTGTCACTGCCTAAGAAAACTACTGAATCTCTCACCTCGTAGCTATGCTAGCTTTGTGCCATACTCACCAATTTCTCTAACTTACTTGCCTAGTGCACATGAAGCCCCCTCCCGCTTATCTTGTTCTAAGTCCTTATACTTTGCGTTTAAAACTAATTAAGGTGACTTTCAACCTAATGTTGATGAAATGAGTCTAAGGCTATCCTTTGATGCTTGAATCGTGGTATTTCCTTGGCACGTTGTACATATGCGTTGAATTGTGTGTCTCGGTGGCTGCAGGTGCGAGTCTTGAGGATTGTAGAGTGGCTTTCGGGCATTGGAGCTTAGCGCTTGTGCACTGTGGTTATGTATTGTTTCTGGATTGGTGGTTGTATGATGTAGTGAGCCTGAGGCTATGCATTGAATCTTGGTGCTTGGCTTTGACTGGTGGAATGGAATGGAGGGACTTGGCACTTGGCTCTGCGGTTGAGATCACAGAACTCAGTGTTTGGTTAACATGGATAATTGGAGATTATACTTCGGGATAGTATTTTATGACTATTAATTTATTTATGTATAAGAATTTATTTTATAAC
>ML786391.1:179071-190535 GCA_009831015.1 Picea engelmannii | reverse complement strand
TGACTCCATTAACCCAATAGTAAAGGCACTAGTCATTGATTGTTTACATTGGAGAAATAAAATATTGCATTGGGAAATGTGATTTTCGGTCATTTTTACTTCTTGCAAAGTGGATTGTTTTCCTTGTGCCTTGGGAACCTCACAACCACTAGGGAATCCACATATGGAGTTACTTATTTATGTTGTTACAAAATTGCATCTTCAGCCATTAGGGTTGCATAAACCCTAACTTACTTGCTTGAATAAATCTCTTATCAACCATTGGATTTTTCTCAAAGTTTGCACACTTGTTCTTCTTGGTCCAATGCATTTTTTGGAAAATTTTGAGGAGATTTCAATGGCTGATTTTCTTTCTGTAATACATTTAATGTTACATCCATAAGACTGATATAATTTTCTGCAGACAAGTGTTTACAACAACCTTATCTTTTATGCTAAGAGTATTGGTTTTTCAACTTGAGTTTAGCTAGTCATTTACTAGTTTTTCTCTTTCATTTTCTACTTGATGTCTATCATATATTGAGTACATTATAGTATCATTTTATTGCTGATATATAATGTTATCTATTTCTGCAAATTAGGGGAAAAAATCCTAACTTGTTGATCCAACTAACACATATTGTTTCAAAGTGTCTTTTCTTGTGTCTCGGGTAGGTTCAATCATTCAGAGAAGTATTATACCTATGAGGCAAGAATTACTTGATTTACAAGGCACCTATTTCCACCTTTCATTCCACTTATACTTGACCTATAGGGTCTTCACTTCCATCCATATTCATCTCCATATCAATACCCCAAGGGTCACCGGGATCACCTCCCTAGAGTGACCTAGTCACCCTTGAAGTGCAAGACATACATCGAGGTGACATTGGGTGTAGAATTCCCAAGTTGTAGCACTTTCCTTGTGGTTGGGTCAGGATTTTCCCAACCTAAAACTTGTGCTATAACAATACCTATGTATAATATTCTAGGAAACTATTTTGGTTTGAAAAATCATACAAAAATATGTAGGCGAATATTCAATAAAAACATATAATTTACTGTTGAAACTTGTAACTTTTTGGCAAATATTATCAATTTAAAAATATTTATGTAAAAAATAGGCAAATTTTAAACATGTTGGTGAATATGTTTTTTCAGAAAATGTCCAAAAAGTAGCCAATTGGCAAAATTTTTCCCCTAAAAAATACTCTGCCATGTAGATCCACCTTTCAGGGAGTTTGTTATTTATTATCTAGATTATGGTTAAGGACAAGGTGTATCTTTAATGAGGGGGGCATTGGATGCTTTAAATAAGGATATGGTCAAGAAGTCATCCTTAGGGTAACTCTACATGTCTTGGCACATATTTCAATGGATGACCCACCTCTCAAGAAGGTTTGTTAGCATTCTTTGAGGAAGCACTTCCCCTTTGAAAGTATATGGATCTAGTCAATGGAGAAGATCATGCATATTTTGAGGGAATTCCCTTTTCATAAAGTATCTCAAATTATAAACACCATCACACAAGGTCATGAAAGCACATAATTCAAGGAGGGAAGCATCCCACCCATTGAATTTATTTTTTATTATTCTAAGGAGGAGTGATTTCCATCCTTTCAAAAACGTTTATGAATGTATATTTTATCGTTATTACTTAGAGAAAAGCATGGATCTAAAAATATWTAATATTTCATTTGTATCCCTTGGAGAGATTTATGGATCTAGAAATCAACAATTCTTATTTTATTGTAAGGAGATTAAGTTGAAAGTCTACATAAAGACTAGCTTCCTCCATCATTTGTGATGGTTGGATTGATAAGGATTGATTAGTTGAAGATCAATTAGAGGGTGAAGTGAAAGGGATCATAGGTGAGAATCATCATCTTACTTTTAATTTTGCATGGATGTAGTTGATTGCTCAAGTTACTCTTGAAAATGTTAATGTTTAAGCCATTATTATAGATGTTTGCATTTCATTAGATAACAATAGCATAATCCAAGATCACTAAGAAATACACAATCACAAGAGACACAACATTTATCCTGGGAAACCCTCTAGGGGACAAAAACCCAGCAAAACTTCCTTAATATAAATAGCCAATACAATGCCAAGAGATCTTTTATGCTAATACAAAAAGTCCTCTCCTATGCCACTCTCTCTCTCTCCTAAGAGATATTTTATGCCACTCTCTCTCTCCTTCTTCTCTAGTAGCAGATCTGAACTCGTCTCTCAAACTGAGCAAGTGAGTTATGTCTAAGTGAAGTGCTAGCCTCCTTTATTTATACAAGTCTGGCACATGTGAAGTGTCTCTTCACTGGCAGGGCCGAATTTTCAAAATGGGTGGGTAAACCCACCTTTATTATATTTCTGGGTCTCTTTAATAATTACTGGGGCCAACTTCTTATTCTGCCTATTACAATTGTCTTTTGACCAATCCGCAAAAGGGGATTTGGTCCTTTTACAATAATCAATATGATCAATCCACAATGGGGATTGATCCTATGAATAATATATCAATAATAATAAGAATACTCTTTGCAATTACATTATTTCAACACTCCCCCTTAACAAGAAGGGTATTCTTCAGCAACATCATGCGAGAGAGAGAGGACAACATCATCAACAACATCAAGTGGGAGGAAAACATCATCAATATCATCTTGGTTGGCGTATCTATAAATCATCAAAAGTTTTATTCATCGGCAACATCATCATTCTCAAAGGAATGCCATCATCATCTGCATCAATATGTATTAGTATAAAAAATGATACATCATCATCATCACAACACAAGGCTGGCTCATCATAATACAATATTGGCTTTACATCACAGCTGTCAAGATGGAATCTCAGTACTTGTCTCATCTCATCGTTTTGCTTTACGTCACAACACTCAAGTTGGAAGCAAGATACTCGTCCTGCTTTATGTCACAACCATCAGGTTGGAAGCATGATACTAGACTGGCTTTATGTCACAGTTATCCAGCCGGAAGCTCAGTGCTAGTCTCATCATATCATATTGCTTTACATCTGAAAACTCGGTCAGAAGCAAGGAACGTCTCATCTTTCTTTACATATGACAACTCGGTCAGAAGAAAGGAACACATTTCATCTTGCTTTACGTCTGACAACTAGGTTAGAAGCAAGGAACATCTCATCTTGGTTTACGTCTGACAACTCAGTCAGAAGCAAGAAACATATCATCTTGCTTTACATTTGACAACTCGGTCAGAAGAAAGTAACATCTCATCTTGCTTTACGTCTGACAGCTTGGTCAGAAGCAAGGAACATCTCATCTTTCTTTATGTCTAACAACTCATTCAGAAGCAAGGAACATCTCATCTTGCTTTACGTCTGACAACTAGGTCAGAAGCAAGGTATTTCATCTTGCTTTACATCTGACAACTAGGTCAGAAGCAAGGAACACATCACATCTTGCTTTACGTCTGATAGCTAGGTCAGAAGGAAGGAACATCACATCTTTCTTTACATCTGACAACTAGGTTAGAAGCAAGGAACATCACATCTTGCTTTACGTCTGACAGCTAGGTCAGAAGCAAGGAACATCACATCTACTCCCCCTTTTGAGGAAGGTTCTTTTGGACTATGCCAAGCTTATCTTAGAAGTACTCAAACTTTACATGAGATAGAGACTTGGTCAACACGTTAGCAACATGTTCATCCATGCTAATGTACTAGAGCTTTAAGGCTCCTCTCTGTACCATGTCACGGATGTAATGATAACATATCTCTATGTGCTTTGACTTGTTGTGGAATACAGGATTCTATGTCAACTTTATGCAACTCTGGTTGTCATATAGAATCACAGTTGCTCTCATCTCTAAGTCAAATAGGTCAGTCAACAACTTTCAAAGCCATATAGCTTCGCAACTGGCAAAACATGCAACAATGTATTATGCTTCTATTGTGCTGAGAGCAATACTAGATTCCTTCCTACTCTGCCATGAGATCATAGATGATCCTAAACTAAAAAAACATCCTGAAGTGATTTTCCTATCAGAAACACTTCCTGCCCAATCTGCATCAGTATATCCACTCAATGTGAAATTATGATCTCCATCGTAGCTGAGACCATAATCTATTGTACCTTTAAGGTACCTCATCACATGTTTTGCAGCCACTAGGTGAACATGTCTAGGTTCTATCAGAAACTTAATCAAGGTGTTCACGAAAAAACAAATGTCTAGTCTGGGGTTTTTCAGGTACATCAGCGATTCAATAATCTTTCTATATAGTGTGGGATCAATCAATTCTAATGATGTATCGACCAACAGCTTCAGCTTTGCTTCCATGGGTGTATTCATGTGCTTGCATTCCAACATGTCGAATCTCTTCAAGATTTCGACCATATACTTCCCTTGGTTAAGGAAGATCTTCTCAGGACTCTGCCATACCTCAAGACCTAAGAAATAATGCATTAGGCCAAGGTCTTTCATTTCAAATTCTGAGGCAAGTCTCTTTTTACATTCAGCAATGAGCTTTTCTTCTTTAGTTAAGAATAAGTCATCCACATATAGCAGTAAGATTACTGGCTCATTATTCATAATTTTGAAGTAGATATTTGAGTTTGCTTTACTCTTGGTAAAGCCTAAGCTCATCAAGAAACTGTCTATATGTCCATACCAAGCTCTAGGAGCTTGCTTCAATCCGTATAAGGCTTTCTTCAATCTGTAGACATGAGACTTCCTATCTTCAACCTCAAATCCTTGAGGTTTCTCTATATACACTTCCTCTTCGATGACACCATTTAGGAAACATGTCTTTAGGTCCATCTGGTGTAGCTTCCACTTCATCTTAGCTGGAAGAGCTATGATGGTCCCGATCAAAGTGTATCTGGCCATAGGAGTGAATGTCTCTTCATAGCCAATGCCTTCCTTCTGGGAAAAGCCACGAGTGACAAATATTGCGTTATACTTCTCAATACTTCTATCAGTAGCATGTTTTATTTTGAAGAGCCATCTGGAGGATACCATATCTTTATTCTTCAGTCTGGGAACTATTTCCCATACTTTGTTCTTCATTATGGATTGGTATTCCTCTGTCATGGCATCTTCCCATTCTTTCCTTTGAATGGCTTCTTCAAAACAGGTAGGCTCCTCTTCTAGGATATCACACATCAAAGACGTATAACTGGAGAATGGCTTTGGTATTTTCACCTGTCTCATAGTTCCTTGGGGAACACCATACTTCTCTCAATCTTGAATAATATCTCTAGCCCAAGCTGGCTTTCTTTTATAGAGGATCGTCATTTGAGGAGGTTCTTGCACTTCTACTATATCATGGTCTTCTATAAGTTCCTCATCAGGGGACTATATGACTTCCTTCACTGGTTCTACAGCTCTAGGAACCTCCCTCATTGCAGTATTGGGCATTACGGGTTCCTCTTCATATACCTCTTCAAGCTGGCACAGTTTAAATTTCTTGAGCGCCGCATCTTCATCAAAGGTCACATTTCTACTGATCTCAATGTGATGTTGACCTGGTATATAAATTCTGAAGGCCTTGGAGACCTCACAGTATCCCACAAATATTCCCTTCTTTCCTGAAGGGTCCAACTTGTTTCTCTTTTCTTTAGGTATATGAATAAACATTGGACATCCAAATATTTTGAGATGGCTTACCTATGGCTTCTTTCTGGTGAACATCTCTTCCAGT
This sequence comes from Picea engelmannii, assembly GCA_009831015.1. Classification (NCBI taxonomy): domain Eukaryota; kingdom Viridiplantae; phylum Streptophyta; class Pinopsida; order Pinales; family Pinaceae; genus Picea; species Picea engelmannii. Next base: position 184,876 of record ML786391.1, on the reverse strand, counting down.
GTCTTGAGCCCAAGTGCACTATGGGACAATCGGTTCTGCACATAAATAGTTTCCATTACTTCTTCTTCCCATAAGAACATAGGAAGATCTTGATCATGGATCATAGAATTCACAACTTCCAGTATGGTTATGTTCTTCTGTTCAGCTACACCATTTTGTTGGGGATTATAGGGAGTAGTGAGTTCCCTCTTGATCCCAATATCTTTGCAGAAGTTCACAAACTCTTTTGAGGTATATTCTCCTCCATTATCTGACCCGATTATCTTAATCTTCCTTACATAAAGGTTCTCTATCAAGGCTTTTGAATTCCTTGATCTTGCTGAACACTTCAAATATATCCAGGTTTTACGAGAATGATCATCAATGAATGATACATAGTATACATACCCACTAATAGAGGATGATGGCATTGGGCCACATACATTTGTATGAGTTCTATGACTCCTTTTGCCTTGTTGTCCCTCTTCGGAAATGGGTTCTTGATGTTCTTCCCTTGTGCACATCCATTGCATACGCCTTCATGGTCACCTTTGAGTTCTGGTAAACCTGTGACCGCTTTGCATATGTATGGTAGTGCCTTGTAGTTGATGTGAGCTAATCTTCTATGCCAATATTCTTCAATGGCGTGGGTAATGGAATCTTCTAAATGACCCTTTAGCTTATGCAAGCCACCTTCTTCTCTTCCAATGATGATTGTTTCATTTATGGTCTCTCCTTTAGCACGTTGCCTTCTACAACCTTCACTATAGCTTCCTCAGGGTTATTACATGTGACCTGGAGCAAGGTCAACAAAACAACAAGCAAGATAATATCCTTCTGATAATATAATAGCACGAACAATCATCACAATAGCTCCTTTAGAGATATCACTTATAATTTATTTGAAGCAAAGATTAAAGGTAAGGAATACAATATGAAATGAGGTCAACACTCTCATAGTGTTGTGACCAAGCATTCTTCCATGGCAACCTGGAACTAACACATGAGGTTTCTCCTAGAGGAGGTGTTAGTTATATCAGGCAAAGTATTTAGCTCTATATGCTCACATGCTATCAAGTATAATACCTTACAACAACTACTATCTCAACTATAGTCATGAGCTTGTCATGTGTACCTTTTAATCTTGATTAATCAAACCTGGAGCCTTGTCCTCAAGAATGAGTGCTTTCTTTTCTTCCAGGTCTCCTTCACTCAAGTGACAAGTGCTTTCTTCAACCTATCTTATGTACTGAGACAATACGCTTATCTTGACAGAAGGTTAGGTTAGATGATAAGTTCTATGATCAACTTTTAATACTTCTAATAATTTGATCATAGCTTCAACATGCAACACTAATCAAGATAATGTCATGAAAAATAAATGCATATTAGAATAATCACACTTGGGTTGCATCATTCCTCTAAATGTGTTGGATCTTGAGATCCTTATGGATCTATGGCAAGAGATCCCTTCTCTTGCAAATACTCTTTAAAGTTTAACCATTTAAACATATGTGAGTACATACCTCTGATAGCATTTGCAGGTGGTGGCACCATCTGGTAGCAGTGGTAATCATTACCAACTCTTTAAAACAATTCAAGGGTGACTGCCACTAGTAGTATGACTGCAACTACAACTGGTACTGCAACTGGTTCTGAGACTGCAATTGCAACTGTAACTTAGGGTTTTATGAGGAAACCCTAATTTTTCAAACTTCAAATTTTGAAATTCTGATCCACGGGATAGATGCGCTGAGATGAGGCGAGTTAGCTGGTGCAGTCGGATTTTTGAAAATCCTACTTTTACCCCCTCAAACTTGATCTGTGGATTTCTGGACTTGTTCTTCTAGTTTTCTGGTACTTTTGGTACTCTGGTACCTCTGGTACTTATGGTACTCTGGTTTTCTATTTTTCTGGTACTTTGTGAAACTAGGGTTTCACTTTTCGGGAGATCTAGCCACTGAAAAGGTGCGTTGATGATGCCAAATTGATCCTTAGGGGAGGGCGCAACTTTCTAAATAGTTTTAGGGCTGAAAAGCTTCACTTTTGAAAAACCCTAATTTGCAAGTACGACAACAGTGACATTTTTCTCTTGCGAAAGATGCTTCCTTCAGCTTAGCTCTGATACCATGTTAATGTTTAAGCCATTATTATAGATGTTTGCATTTCATTAAATAACAATAACATAATCCAAGATCACTGAGAAATACACAATCACACGAGACACAACATTTATCCTGGGAAACCCTCTAGGGGAAGAAAACACAGCAAAGCTTCCTTAATATAAATAGCCAATACAATGCCAAGATATCTTTTATGCTAATACATAAAGTCCTCTCCTAGATATGTGCCACTCTCTCTCTCCTTCTTCTTCGGTAGCAGATCTGAACTTGTCTCTCAAACTGAGCAAGTGAGTTATGTCTAAGTGAGGCGCTAGCCTCCTTTATTTATACAAGTCTAGCATGCGTGAAGTGTCTCTTCACTGGCAGGGCCAACTTCTCAAACTGGGTGGGTAAACCCACCTTTATTATATTTTTGGGTCTCTTTAATAACTATTGGGGCTGACTTCTTCTTCTGCCTATTACAATTGTCTTTTGGCCAATCCGCAAAAGGGGATTTGGTCCTTTTAAAATAACCAACATGATCAATCCACGATGGGGATTGATCCTATGAATACTATATCAATAATAATAAGAATACTCTTTGCAGTTACATTATTTCAATAGAAAATCTATTGTAATGACCTTCATGTAAAACCCAACTTTGTCATTGAATAAGGAATAAGGTGACGTGACACCCTCCTTGTAACTTTGTGTTCATCATTGTCAATATTGGGTTTGTTATATGTAATTTACATGAAAGGATATTGCTATCATATATTTTTCAATGGTTGCACACTATTATAGTTTGATTTGTTATAGTTGAAGTGGTGCACTTTTATAAGTGCCCCTTTCTTAATTCCCTTATATTAAATAATTCATGTTGTTGTCTAAGGCATGTTTGTAACAACCTAGCCATGCCTGTCTCCACACATCTCAAACCATCTAGCTTGTAAATTTGACTCCATCACCCATTAGAATGGCATTGGCCTTAGCAACCCACCATCCATTTACTTTTATGATTTATCACATACCTTACTTAGGGATGCCCCCTTGTGTCAAAGGATAACTGACCTAAAGTGAAAGAGGGCATTGTTGTGGTGGAAATGGAAAACCCATCTTAGTTCACCTAAGGTTTCACTTGTGTTTTAGGGATTTACCACTTAAAGTGTAGGTTTGGGTGGTAACATTTTGTCGTCATTTCCGAGGACAAAGTCCAATTGTTGTGATACAATAGTTGTTGCCACATTCATTTGATGAGGGTTTTTGCTTGAAGATCATATTCTCATCTAGAGAATCCATGAATGAAAAAATATATTTTCCTTGAAGATGTTTAATAAATTGTTGTTTGTAGAGATGAGGGCATCCAACATACTTGGAGGCATTTGAAGACTCACTTGGTGACTCCACAACTTTGAAATGAGGTATGAGGGTTATGTGTTTATCAAATTTCATAATATTTTTTCATTTTGAATATTGAAGTAAAGAAGTATGAAATGTTAAAAAGAATCAGGGATGACATATTGGTTCGATCCATTAAATTTCTTGGGTATCATATTATTTATGATTTGGTTTCCATTGGAGATTGGCTAGGAAACATCTTGCAAACATCTAGTGAGTAGGAAAATTAGAAGTACTAAAAAACTAGTGGTTGTCACATGTAATTAAGAATATGAGGTACTTCAAAATATCCTTAAGAAAATCAAAACCCATTGCCACTATTTTGAGGAGACCATGTCACGTCCTAGGTATTTATGTGGTATATATTATTTACTAGAAAACTGCAACTACTATGAAGTAAGGCACTTTTAAGAAATCAGAGTGTAGGTTATTATTTCTAAACCAAAAGAGGGAATTTTTTTCTACCTTTCATCCTTTTCATATGACAATGATGAGAGTGTTGTTATAATTGTCTAATAGCTTTATCCAAGAAAAACAAACCAACAATGAATGCACTATTATTAACCTTTTGTAGTCTTAATGAGATTAATGTAATAGACATACTTGATTACCTCCTTCCAACACATTGATATTTGATTTTTCCTTTGTGACTTGGATGACTGACATATGTAGAAGAAGGAATAATTCCCTTCATCTTGAGATCCATTTTGAAGTTTCATTCACAGGTTGAAAGGATCCATTCACCAAGGGACATGAGATCTCCACTTGAGGAATCCAACAACACTTTTTTCATGATGAAAGTAAATCAATGCTCAAGGTGAACACTCTTACATACAAAACGCTCTATAGAGAAGGATAGTTGGGAACTCCATATATTACCTTGATGAGTGTTACAAGATAGAGGATGAGGGAAGTTGGCATACCCTTTGAGATGGTCAACCTTAACATTTTAGGGAGTGTCCTAGCCTAGGAAGATGACATATGACAAATTTATTGAATGTATTAATGAGGGTACTCTCAATCCTAGAAAATATTACTAAGATGCCCCATCAAAGGAGGGGTCCAATGCATATTAAAGGTTCTGCCAAAGGCTAGAGAAGTGAAGAATTCCACCCCTAAGAATATATATATATTTCATGGTTATTTCTTGGAGAAAGAATTGGATCAAGGGGCCACTAATTTATTAAAAGGAACCTATCCCCATGTAGATCCACATTTAAAGGAGCTTGTTATTTCTTGTTTTGATTGTGGTTAAGGACAAGGTGTAGATTTAATGAGGGGTTCATTGGCTCTTTTAGATAAGAATATGGTCAACAAATCATACTTAGGGGGGCTCTGCATATATTGGTACATATGGATGACCCACCTCTTAAGAAGGTTTGTTAGAATTGTTTGAGGAAGCACTTCCCCTTTGAAAGTATCCAATGCATTGATGGATCTAGTCAAAGGAGAAGATCATGCATATTTTGAGGGAATTCCCTTTTGAAAAAGTATCCCAAAGCATAATCACCATCACACAAGGTCAGAGAAGAACCTTTGAGAAATGTTTATGAATGTATATTTTATAATTATTCATTATACAAAAGCATGAATATTTAAATATTTAATATTTCATTTTTATCCCTCCAGAGATTTGTGGATCTATACATCACAAATTATTATTTTATTGTAAGGATTTTAAGTTGAAATTCTACATAAAGACTAGCTTCCTGCATCATTTGATATGGTTGGATTGATAAGGAGATCCCCTCCAAAGCTTAGTTGAAGATCAATTGGAGGGTGAAGTGAAAGGGCTTGTAGGTGAGGATCATCATATTATTTTCTATTTTGTATGGATGTACTCAATTTCTAAAGTTACTCTTGCAAATATATTGTAATGACCTTCATGTAAAATACAATTTTGTCACTGAATACAGAATAAGGTGAGGAGAAACCCTCCTTGTAACTTGATGTTCATCATTGTCAATATTGGGTTTTTTATATGTCATTTCCATGGAAGGATATTGCCAACCTATATTGTTCAATGGTTTCACATTGTTATATTTTGATTTATGATAGTTGAAGTGGTGCAACTTTAGAAGGGCCCCTTTTTTAATTCCCTTATATTAAAGAATTTAGGTGGTTGGCTAAGGCATGTCTATAACAACCTAGCCATGCCTTTCTCCACACATCTCACACCCTCTTACTTGTAACTTTGACTCCATCACCCATTAGAATGGAATTGGCCTTGGAAACCCACCATACATTTATTTTTACGACTTACCATATAATTTACTTAGGGGTTCCCCCCACTAGCATATTTGGGTCATTTTGTGACGGCTGTTTC
>ML786391.1:101821-112533 GCA_009831015.1 Picea engelmannii | reverse complement strand
GGGGGGGTTTGGGGGCAGTGCCCCTGAATTTTTTTTTTTTTTTGGGCCGACATATTTTCGCCGGTTTCGAGCCGACATATTTCCGGGACGACATATTTCCGGGACCACATGATATTAGGTGGTTTTCGGCACATGTTTTTTTTGCCGATGGTTTTCTATTTCCGGTTAAGGAATTAGGGTTTTGGACTAATCCAGGTCATTGGGTTAGGGTTTTGGATGCCGCTGGCTCCTATATGTATATTGTATTGTAAACAATGTAACACAATGTGTATCAATATAATATATGCTGGTTTTCCCGGTTTGGGTTTCCAGGTGAAAAATCTCTGTGTAATGTTTGTATTTGCCATTGTATCTTTTCTGTTATTTTCTGAATATCAGTTTGCAGTAGATATTGTACAAGGTTAGAATTTACAGTTAGTTAGTATTCCATCATCATATTCACAGTTCTAAATAAAATTTTTATATCAGATCCATAGGAATTGAGCATATTTGTCATTTCAAATATTTCCAATGCAAGAACTTTCTTAGAAACATGGTACCTAGACTTAAGCCTAATGCATAATATTTTAGGTTGGGTTGCCTTGGTGGGCCTAGGGTTCCATGGCTTAAGTTCGTTAGACACTTGACACTTTCTAGAAGCATATTGCATCAGATTTTTGCCTACATGAGGAATACAACCACATCCACTCTCATGTTTCTCCATGGTAGGATGCATCAATTCCACAAAGGTATGAGTCTATGATAGTTGGATATGATGTGGACTAATGACTAAATTTCTAAAGAGATCTATCTCAGGAATCCTTAAACATGGTTGGCTCATTAAAAACAAGGCTCAATTAAATTCCACCACGTGGAAATGCAACATCAACATGAATGAACTTGGAAGGACTAGTGGTGGCTCTAGAGTGTGTCGCATGGTATCACTACACATTTTCAAAACAATTAGAAAACACCATTATCAAAACAATTCCAAGTATTTTGGAGAATTGGACTCAAACAAGATTTCACTAGGCTCTAATAATACTTCAGATCCATAGGAATTGAGCAGATTCGGCATTTCAAATATCTCCAATGCAAGAACTTTCTTAGAAACATGGTACCTAGACTTAATCCTAATGCATAATATTTTAGGTTTGGATGCCTTGGTGGGCCTGGGGTTCCATGGCTTAAGTTTGTTAGACACTTGAAATTTGCTAGAAGCATATTGCATTAGATTTTTGCGTGCATGAGGAATAGGGAAACCAAGATAATTTAAGGATACAATGAGTTGTTATGAGAAAGAGTCCAAGATCTCAAAATCTCAATATAATGACACATGAAATAATCATGTATGTACAAGGGGATTAAAGGAAATAAGATTGAGAGAACACCAAGTGACCACATTAATACAACCACGTCCACTCCCATGTTTCTCCATGGTAGGATGCATCAAGTCCACAAAGGTACGAGTCTATGATAGTTGGATATGATGTGGACTAATGATTAAATGTCTAACGAGATCTGTCTCGAGAATCCTTATAGGATGCATGTCTTGTGTTCTAAAACCTCCCATATAAGAAGAGCCATGTCTCTTGTACTAACACCTCCCATATAAGAAGAGCCATGCATAATATTTTAGGTTTGGATGCCTTGGTGGGCCTGGGGTTCCATGGCTTAAGTTCGTTAGACACTTGACACTTGCTAGAAGCATATTGCATCATATTTTTGCCTGCATAATAGTATAACACCAGTATAACACCACAATAACATAGAAATGATATCAAAATAACACCAGAAAGAACACTTTGAATCAGAGAGCAATGTTCATGGGCCTCTTCGAGGGGGCAACCTCCAGTCGAGCGGAGCTCTATTACAATAATATCCAAGCTAGGGTTCTCATACCCTCGACTCCTATTTATACTAAATATGTCTATCAAAAGAACCATCTAGAGGAATATCCTTCTAGAAGAAGAAGCTTCTATTAGGTCTTCTTACATTCAACTTATTCTACTTTATTGCAAGGCCTTATTAACATTGACCTTTATTACATCCGAATATATTGTTCTACCTACATGCGGGGTTAGGTCCCTAACAGAAAGCATCCTAATTTGTTTGCATCTATGCTTGTAAAACGTGTGGAAGTTGTTGGAAATGATTAATATGCTTATGTGTAACATCCTAATTTAACAAAGCCTAATAAGATTCATAAGTTTAACTATAAAATTTCTTTCAACTTATGAGAAATTTTATTATTTAGCATATAAGCAAATTCAGCAGCATAATGACAATCAAATTACACAATGTAATCATGAAAATACATACCTTTGACTGATGCTATTCCTCCAATCTCCATCTGTCCTCGCTGCTCTACCCCAAACTCTATCCAAAACCAAATCTTTCCTCCCTACCAGCTAGGAACAGAGCCTATCCGACTCCCTAGCTCCAGGATTCCATGAGGATTCCTGGCCCGCGAGCCCAAAACTCCTAGCAACTTGGTGCACCCCTATAACTGTCCACCCAAACTCCAAACCAAAAAAATATCCCAAACAGAAAATACAGTCCCTGCTCTCAAAATTCTCTCCTTCCCCAAAAATTCCAAAAGTCCCCCTTTTCCAATCCTCTACCCCATCATATCCCCCCTTTCTGAATGCCTCTGCCTTCATTTAATGCTAGCCACCTTATCCCTCCATTTAATACCCTATCCCTCCATTTAATACCTTATCCTCCCATTCAATACCCTATCCCTCCATTCAATACTTTATCACTTCTTACGTAAAGTTTTCTAATAATAAATTAAAAGTTATTAAGCCTTTAATTCGTTACCCCAAACATTAAATGTGTTAATTAATCAATTAATTAATTAATCAACATATATTAAACAATAATTAATATTATTAATAATTAATCAGTACTTAACTAATACACATTAGGACAGTTAATTATTTAATTAACTATACTTGATAAATCTTAAGCAATCATTTAGCTAGGGTTGTTACATTATGGAAAGGATAACTAATGGATATATGGATTTTTTATCCCACATTGTGGTGCCTAAAAGGTGATTAAGGATCTCCTAGCACTGGATATGTTAGGGCCCTATAATTTATAGGGAAATCAATATTTTGACTGATATCTATTTCAGGCATAACATAGATGGCTCATGGTGCATAGTGAAAATGTGAAGGTGGCAGAAAACTCTCAACACGTCTCATCTTTTATCGCAACAATTCTCATCTTTTATCATAGGTTAACTTATGGTTTTTGTCGAAAAGGTTGTTTTTAAGGAATCTTTGGTCTCACAGGTTCTTTTGGGGAAAAGGTTAAAAAAGCATGGTGTGCAGGCCATTCTCTAGTCCAAAATTGTTGAGCACACCTACACCAACACACAACATATGTCCACGAGAATACAAATCACAACACCAAATCAACGCCCAAGACCAAACATGAGGTGCAAGGCGAAGAGCCCATGGGTCCATGTTTCTTGCACTATGCATCGACCAACTTTGAAGGGGGCGATGAGTTTAAATTCTCCAGTGTTCATTATTTTCTCAAATATGGGATTGTTTTCTTCACCATGCAAAAAACACAGCTTATAAACCCTAAGCCGAGCAACTAGACCAAGGGACAAGTTGGAGGATGCATTTGAACGCTTGTACAAAATAAGTGAATGGATACGTATAGGCCTATGGGTCGAGGATTGTTTTATTTATAATAACTCAGCCTGGCGCCTGAACCACTGTGTTGATGGTGAGGTAACTATCATGTGCCATGTGGATCGGCCAATGTATTTTTTAGACTATCTATCCAACTAGAGTTGAGTGTACCTAATTGATAAAGAATTCAATATGATGAGCTATACATTATTGCTTAGCTTGATAGAGTACAAGACTCTTTTCTAGCTTGATAGAGTACAAGACTCTTGTTATGCATGGATATTTGTAGAGGGAAAATGATATTATTCCCACAATTCTGAGGAATGCTGGATGAAGCTCTTGAAGTGGCACAAGAAATAGCAATAGAATCTCAAAGAGAATCGAAATGAAATCAATTGGGAGAGCTTTCCATGTCCTTTGGAAAATTAGATATGGCAGAAGATTTACCTAAGCCGGGGCAACAAATCTGAGTGGATTATTGCTTCTCTATTCTTCTTTGGGAGATGCATAAGGGGTCTCCAAAATGGCATCGATGGCAGGGATCAGGGGAAGAACAATGTTTATTTCTTGTGTTTATTCATACTGGGAAAGTTAGAAGAATGAATTCAATGTTTAGTAGACAACAATCGCATAAATGATGCATTTTAAATGAATGCAAATGTTGCACAGAGGGGGTTAGAGTTATTTCCCGGAAGACATTGTGAGATAATGCCCAAAAATATGAGTTCTAGGAAGAGGTTATGCTTTAGATAATGACTAAATAAGATCTCATAAAAATATGGGAACAGTTGCCAAATATGGAATTTCAACTTTTATGGAACAAATGCACCATAGAACCTAATTTGTTTTCGTGTGTCCTTCAATGGCATGTCTCCAACAAGATTGGATTGAACAAAGGAAACAAAAGTTTCCCTCTATTTTACTACAGTTGTTTCTCTTTCCAAGTATGTGGGCAACCCATTTTTACACAGTCTTTCTAGAAAAATGCCTAGAGGTCGAGTTAACAGGTTTTGCTTCAACTGGAGATCCTCCAGAAACGCCATCTACAACAATTTTAGACTTGAATTGGCGATGTAACAAGGCTCAAGATGATATATGTGTAGTAAACATAATTGTCCAAATAGAGGGATATCTTCCAATCAATTTCTCTTTGGGAAAATTATGTGAATATCAACAAACAAGGAGAAGTGATAGTACTAAAAGATGGGGAACATTTGGCATACTTTGTTGCAGTCTCATAGTTTTATCAACAACGTCCTATGTGCAGGATTTCTTTACAAAAGTCAGATGGAGAAATAGTATGGGATATATGTTGTGTGTGGTATGAATGTTCTAGCAGCTTGTTTTGAAGTTGCAAGTATGGGAACTAATGGTGACTACATTCCTACTAATGGTGCGAGGAAATCCCATATCAAAACTTTTGGGAGAATGTTTTATCATTCTTTTCTATAGAAACAGGTAGAAAAGGATGTTGTGAATCAATTCCAGATCCAGATTGTTATGAATAGGATTGATAGTCAAAACAAATCCTAGATTTCTAGGAAGCCAAAGCTAATCAATGGCAATATTTGACAGTGCTAGTAGCAGTGGCATTTGCATAGCTGCTGAGATTCCCTCACCGAGGTTTCTGTTTTCAGTTTTGGTATAGATTTTAAGCCAAGAGATCAACAATCAATCCAATATTTTCAAGTGTCAAATTATTGTTCAAAAATATTATTCTTAACTTCTCAAGGCATGAGGGAAACTAACCTTACAGGTGGCAGAGTATCTCTTTTTCCCAGACAGAGGACCAACAATCAAAGGGACAAGTGGCCATTAGTTCCATAATTCGAGGGATAAGCATCAACAACCTTCCAACAAGTTCATGACAACCAAGCAACAGTTACCCAATTTAATTTTCCTTTAATTTACTGTTACAATCTATTTTGTTTATTCTAAGAAACAATTTACATGTGACAATCACTGTAACCATTTTCTATTTTTAGAAAGCAGAGAGAGGACTCGGGTCTGGAGGACCAAGAGTCTCTTTACCTATATGAAGGCACATGTAAAAGAGGCAGGGGGGTTCAACCTATGAGGGAGTGGATTCCTTTTTGTTGGACCATGGGCCTTGCCATTCCAGAAAGTTTTTTTTGTAATCTCAAATGATCAATCAGTAATAGGCAAGTTGTTGACATGATTCTTGTGCAGAGGTGTCGGTGGCATTTCCTTTTCTCTGTTAAGTGTTTTTCCAGTTATCATACCACTTATTTTCAAGTTCTTATTGTCAAAGGATAGTAATAGAGCAGAATTTATTGGTGAAATAATCTGCATCTGATCTTTTGGTAATCTTTATGTTTCTCTTCTAAAATCTCAATTTAGGAATTCTTAAATGCTCCTTTGCTTGACTTTTTCTCCTCTACTTTTTCCTCATTTGACACTATTAAAACTTGATTCAATACAACATTTCCACTACCTTGCCCTGTGTAAGAGATTTGTCTAGATCTTAGAGTGAGTCATATATTCAAGCACAGACCCCATCACCCAATGGTCCCTCCTCTCACGCTCCAACCAAACCATTTAAAAAACCAAATCCCGATCCATCATAAATAGCCTAATATCCTATTCTAAACCAAGTGAAATCGTACAGATAGAGCCCTCTCTAAGTGTTGGAGGGATAGATCCAAGACTCCAAGCAGCTCAAACAGTTACCTCTGTCAATTTCTCCCTCGTCCTAAAAAATTACAGAGTGATAACATTTTGGTGACTCCACTAGGGAACGAGCTTTCAAGTTCTCCAAGAAAATATATCAAGTTCAGATTTAACCTATGATGGTGAATAGAAGCCAAACACAGGAAGGTTGTACCATTCACCTAGTGACTCCATTGTTCAAGATCCCAAGCTTCAAAGTTCACAAGAAACTTCACTGCCAAAGAATCCAGATTTCAGAGCATTGATGATGATTCAAGATGACAGGGTATGTGACAAATCCTATATCTTGTGAAGCTATAAAAGAATTCAGGGATGAGTTAGTAGATTTTCAAATTGATGAAGTTTTTTTAACAGTCATGTTTCATTGTTTGAAATCGAGAAAAATGTCTCATGAAGTTAAAATTTGTGTCCTCGAGTTGTTTGTTGAAAGACTTGAAAAGGATATTGAACTCTTGAATACTCAGATTCAGTCCTACAGTTTCCAACATCCAAAACAGTTTTTTGAAAATCTTCAATCTCCAAAACCAAAGGAGATTGTATTACCCGTTGATGTGCAGATTGATGGTGATTATGTTTTCAAGTACAAGATTGAAGTTGTAGTTGCATGGTTTAATTTTGAGGATGCAACTGATCAACTAGTCATTGAAGATCTAGAAACAAATATCATGCATCATGCTTTAATTGATCCTATAGCAGATTACATGGAGGTTCATGTTATCTTGAGTTTTCAAACATGTATTCTCTATAAATACCAAATATGTCAACAGTTTCCATTTTGTATTACGAGGACACATGATCAAGGTATACTTAGGATTTCACTAACAAGCAATCAAGTTGTCCATTTGTTTTTGCAGTTACTTGACTGGATTCATTGGCATTTATGTATTACCTGATTCAGAAAAATTATCAAGTAGATTAGGGTAGGTAGATGGGTGAAAATAAGTTCAGTACTCTGAGCATCTTTCTAGTTTCAGTTTCAGATTGCTTTTCAGTTTTTTAGTTCAAGTGTGATCTAGACTTCAGTTTGCAAAGAGTTTTGATTTTAGTTCAATATTTTTCAGCTACAAGGGATTTTGTAGCAGATCAAGTTGCACATTGGGGAACAACCCAATGGATAAGGCACTAATTATCAAGTTCCCAGAGTTTAGCGGTTCTATACATCTCCCTCAGAGCTATCTTCCCTAGGTGGAGCCTATGTTAGGGCCCTATAATTTATAGGGAAATCGATATTCTGACTGATATCTATTTCAAGCATAACACAGATGGCTCGTGGTGCATAGTGAAAATGTGAAGGTGGTAGAAAACTCTCAACATGTCTCAGATTTTATCACAACAATTCTCATCTTTTATCACAGGTTAACTTATGGTTTTTGTCAAAAAGTTGGTTTTTAAGGAATCTTTGGTCTCATAGGTTCTTTTGGGGAAAAGGTTAAAAACGCATGGTGTGCAAGACATTTTCCATTCCACAATTGTTGAGCACACCTACACCAACACATAACACATGTCCATGAGAATACAAATCACAACACCAAATCAATGCCCAAGACCAAACATGAGGTGCAAAGCGAAGAGCCCATGGGTCCATGTTTCTTGCATTACGCGTCGACCAACTTTGAAGGGGGTGATGAATTTAAATTCTATAGCGTTCATTATTTTCTCAAATATGGGATTGTTTTCTTCACCATGCAAAAAATGCATCTTATAAACCCTAAGCCGAGCAACTAGACCAAGGGACAAGTTGGAGGATGCATTTGAACGCTTGTATGAAATAAGTGAATGGATACGTATAGGCCTATGGGTCGAGGATTGTTTTATTTATAATAACTCAGCCTGGTGCTTGAACCACTGTGTTGATGGTGAGGTAACTATCATGTGCCATGTGGATCGGCCAATGTAGTTTTTAGACTATCTATCCAACCAGAGTCGAGTGTAACTAATTGATAAAGAATTCAATATGATGAGCTATACATTATTGCTTAGCTTGATAGAGTAAAAGACTCTTTGCTTAGCTTGATAGAGTACAAGACTCTTGTTATGCATGGATATTTGCAGAGGGAAAATGATATTGTTCCCACAACTCTGAGGAATGTTGGATGAAGCTCTTGAAGTGGCACAAGAAATAGCAATAGAATCTCAAAGAGAATCGAAATGAAAGCAATTGGGAGAGCTTTCCATGTCCTTTGGAAAATTAGATATGGCAGAAGATTTACCTAAGTCGGGGCAACAGATCTGAGTGGATTATTTCTTCTCTATTCTTCTTTGGGAGATGCATAAGGGGTCTCCAAACTGGCATCGATGGCAGCGATCAGGGGAAGAACAATGTTTATTTCCTATGTTTATTCATACTGGGAAAGTTAGAAGAGTGCATTCAATGTTTAGTAGACAACAATCGCATAACTAATGCATTTTAAATGAATGCAAATGTTGCACAGAGGGGGTTAGAGTTCTTTCCCAGAAGACATTGTGGGATAATGCCCAAAAATCTAAGTTCTAGGCAGAGGTTATGCTTCAGATAATGACTAAAGAAGATCTCATAAAAATCCGGGAACAATTGCCAAATATGGAATTTCAAATTTTCTGGAACAAATGCACCATAGAACCTAATTTGTTTTTGTGTGTCCTTCAATGGCATGTCTCCAACAATATTGGATTGAACAAAGGAAACAAAATTTTCCCTCTATTTTACTACAGCTGCTCTTTCCAAGTATGTGGGAAACCCATTTTTACACAGTCTTTCTAGAAAAAGTCCTAGAGGTCGAGTTAACAGGTTTTTCTTCAACTGGAGATCCTCCAGAAACTCCATCTCCAACAATTTTAGACTTGAATTGGCGATGTAACAAGGCTCAAGATGATATATGTGTAGTAAACATCATTGTCCAAATAGAGGGATATCTTCCAATCAATTTCTCTTTGGGAAAATTATGTGAATATTAGCAAACAAGGAGAAGCGATAGTACTAAAAGATGGGGAACATTTGGCATACTTTGTTGCAGTCTCATAGTTTTATCAACAACGTCCTGTGTGCAGGATTTCTTTACAAAAGTCGAATGGAGAAATAGTATGGGATATATGTTGTGTGTGGTATGAATGTTCTAGCAGCTTGTTTTGAAGTTGCAAGCATGGGAACTAATGGTGACTACAGTCCTACTAATGGTGCGAGGAAATCCCATATCAGAACTTTTGGGAGCATGTTTTATCATTCTTTTCTATAGAAATAGGTAGAAAAATATTTTTTGAATCAATTCCAGATCCAGATTGTTAGGAATAGGATTGATAGTCAAAACAAATCCCAGATTTCCAGGAAGACAAAGCTAATCAGTGGCAATATTTGATAGTGCTAGTAGCAGTGGCATTTGTGCAGCTGTTGAGATTCCCTCACCGAGGTTTCTGTTTTCAGTTTTGGTACAGATTTTAAGCCAAGAGTTCAGTAGTCAATCCCAGATTTTCAGGTGTCAAATTATTATTCAAAAATATTATTCTTAACTTCTCAAGGCATGAGGGAAACTAACCATACAGGTGGCAGAGTATCTCTTTTTCTCAGACAGAGGACCAACAGTCAAAGGGAAAGGTGGCCATTAGTTCCATAATTTGAGGGATAAGCATCAACAACCTTCCAGCAAGTTCGTGACAACCAAGCAGTAGTTACCCAATTTAATTTTCCTTTAATTTATTGTTACAATCTATTTTGTTTATTCTAAGAAACAGTTTACATGTGTCAATCACTGTAACCATTTTCTATTTTTAGAAAGCAGAGAGAGGACCCGGGTCTGGAGGACCAAGAGTCTCTTTACCTATATGAAGGCACATGTAAAAGAGGCAGGGGGGGGGTTCGACCTGTGAGGGAGTGGATTCCTTTTTGCTGGACCATGGGCCTTGCCATTCCAGAAATTTTTTCTTGTAATCTCAAATGATCAATTAGTAATAGGCAAGTTGTTGACAGGATTCTTGTGTGTAGGTGTTGGTGGCATTTCCTTTTCTCTGTTGAGTGTTTTTCTAGTTATCATACCACTTGTTTTCAAATTCTTATTGTCAAAGGATAGTAATAGAGCAGAATTTATTGGTGAAATACTCTGCATCTGATATTTTGGTAATCTTTATGTTTCTCTTATAAAAGCTCAGTTTAGGAATTCTTAAATGCTCCTTTGCTTGATTTTTTCTCCTCTACTTTTTCCTCATTTGACACCATTAAAACTTGATTCAATCCAACATTTCCACTACCTTGCCCTGTGTAAGATATTTTTCTAGATCTAAGAGTGAGTCATATATTCAAGCACAGACCCCATCACCCAATGGTCCCTCCTCTCACGCTCCAACCAAACCATTTAAAAAACCAAATCCCGATCCATCATAACTAGCCTAATATCCTATTCTAAACCAAGCTAAATCGTA
>ML786391.1:82597-96074 GCA_009831015.1 Picea engelmannii | reverse complement strand
CATCTGCTAAGGTTTCAATATTAACAAGTGTTTGAGGCTGAGGTCTTGAGGACCTAGCTTGCAACCTTAATGACCTGACCTTTTTCTTCAAATGCATAGATACTCTCCACAGACTGTTGTAGTCTTTTACAATCTTTTTCTTCCTTTTCTTTTCTTTTATACTTTCATGTGCCAATATTTCCAAGGTTGCACTGGTCTCTGCAAAATTATTTGATATAATTTCATATCTAGTTTTAATTAGCCTCTCTAGCACTTCATGTTGCTCTATCTTCTCTCTGAGTTTTTTAATCTTCTTTGATCTATTTTTCTTTGAATTGCTAGATGATGCCTCTGCAGCTTGCATTTTGACATAGACCCTCGACCCTCAGGCCAAGATCCACACAGGATCGATCTTCTTCAAATCCGCAGAACTGAAATAGTTCTTTCGGGCCCTCACTGGAACCCCACAAATCCGATCCACAGGTCCTTCACGAAAACCCCACCTGCACAACGTGAACTAGGTATGAGTCTTCACCTCCACATGACCACCAAATATGACCTCTGGCCAAGCCAAGAGACTCTTTTCGCAATTCGCGACTCGACAATGCAAGAGAGTCAAGTGTTTTGACTCTTCAAATCTCGAAACCCGAAATCGGTCCTGGCTGTATCGGGATTTCGGTAACCGGGAGTTTGAAATTCTCGATTCTAAAATCATAGCCTCCTCCACTTCCCGGACCCCGAAATGCCGAAATGCCGAAATGGGCTTAACGATGATTGGTCCCTGACCAAATCTCGGTCCATGTCACTACTTCCTCTGTGACCAAAGTCCTACTCCAAAGACATGTCATGTTTCATGACTAAAGGGTTTTCAACGCATTGTGCCCTGGCTCCTTGTCATCAGGATTGCCGAAATGCCGAACTCCAAAATGCTGAAATGTCAAAATCCCACTCCAAATGGGAATCAACGGCTCCTGTTGCTTCTCATCCAACGGCCACTACTCCTCCTAAGCTTTTGAACACTAAAAGATGCTCAGTCTTAACTTCCTCATAGATCTGTGAGATCTAACGGTCTATGGGATTTCGCACTTCTCCCCAAAGCGTCTCCACCATCCGTTTCTGCTTTTTTGTGTGGCTTCCAGATATTAAACTACGTGCCTCTTCGCTTGATCCAACAATTGTCGAATATCGACGCTAGATCTGACGACTCAAATCTAACCTTCTGCGCTCTCTCCTCTTGTTGTCTGGTCATGAAACTTGATGGTCCAAATCTTGTCTCTTCGGCTGATCTAACTGCAATTGTGCTCCCTCTTGAGCTTGAGAACTTCCTCCCTCCCCTTGGAAGATTTTCTAAAGTTTCAAAGGCATCGACCTTTGCTTCCTCTGCGAGCCCAATTCCTTTAGATATCACTTGCGTTCTAGGAATGATATCCCTCCTGAACTTTGTCAACTATGAAACCTCAAAGGGTTTCTCGAACTTCTTCTCACTCTGTCATTAATTGGTGCGTTAAGTCACTATCCTTCCTAAGATTGTTTACTCGAGCCTCTAGGGGACTCGCCCTCTTGTGTCCTCAAAGGGAAATCTGGTGTCCTCCTAACGACCTTCTGCTCAAGCCCTCCTTGTTGATATTAACAGAGTATCCAGTAACTCTGTGAGTGTCTCTCCTTGACACTTCTCTTCCCAATAGAACTTGAAAAGAGTCCTTCTGTGCACTCTATGCAACTTCTCAATGCCCTCCTGGAAGAGCTTCCACAGAATCCTTAATGGTTATGTTTCCTCTCTGAACTCGAAATAGAATTATTCTATGCACTCTATGCACTTGCTCAATGCCCACCTGGCAGATTTCTCCAAAATCCTCAGTCACTCTATCTTCTCATCGAACTTGAAATAGAGTTCTCCTCAATGCATCCTGTGCATTTTCTAAATGCCCTCCTGGAAGAGCCTTTACAGAATTCTCAACAATTATACTTCTCTTCTCTCTGTGTTCTCCTCTACATAGTTTCTCCTTCAAGGTGTTCAACAACCTTGAGGATTCCTCCTTGAGTCAATGAATTTAGTTCGTGTGACCTCCTGGCACGTCTTTGTCTGAAATTTCGCAGAATTCAGAAGTGCACTCTTGCATTGGTTTTTAGAGACCACAGTACTCTGTCATGCACTCTTGCATTAAACCACAAAGAATCCAAACCTAAAATCAAAGAACTCTCAGATAGGAAAATCTATCTATCCCTACAAATGCATATCTAACATACATCTACAATATATCATCAACATGTAAAGACATTCATTCATGAACTTACAAACACATGAACAACAACATGCAGGAAAAACTGCTATGATTGTATTAATATGAAATGCCTCTTTACAATGTGAGCTCGAACTGTAACAAAGTCACAGCTTCCTCTCCTCTCCCTATTCCTTTTGTTCTTCTCTGCATCTCTCTAAAAAACAAAAGAAGATATTTTTACAAAGAGGGGCTCCTCGAGCTCTTCCCTCCATCCTCATCAACTCTCATTAATTTACATCCAATTACATTTAATTGTTGTCTAGTCTGAATCGGATATAGATCTCATCCATACAACCATTTAAGGCAACCTTTATCTAAATCCTATGCACATTCATGGTTTTTGGCTCTACCAGCCTTACAACATTTAATACAATTTTTCAAATTTGAAAAATGAGAGGGTTGTGCCTCTCTCCTCCCATTGAATGCATGCTTGATGTGATGTCTAGCTGGCGCGTAGTTGGGTTGGAGTGATGCTCCTGCATCATACTCCTCTACTGTGAAAAATTCATGAGCTCCTTCTCATGAGATTCCCAGCATGGCTGTCGAAATCCCCCTAGATCCCAAATAGTTCTCTGGAGCTGTCCATCCGCTCCATCACTTCATTGTTGCCATTGCTTCTACTGCCCTGCTGCTATGGCAGGTTTGCCTCTGCTCAGCTTCCCTTTGTTGACTACTTCTGCTAATCTGACCATCAACCTTATGATCTCCTCAATTATCTCGTCTAGCTGCTCCCAGGGCTGGCTCTCCTTTTGCATCCTACTCCACTGCACTTCTTCCATGCAAATGGGTAGATCAACTAGATCTCCCATGCCATCTTCTTCCTCTGTGGCCTCAACTTTCCACCCTGCTGCAAAATTCAGCTCTACAGTCTTATCTTCTTGACTGACCTATTGTTCAGTCACCTTCTCTGACAGACTTGCTTCTGCCATTTCCCCTTTCACTAGTTGAATTCCAGATTCCTCCAGTTTCTCCTTAAATTGGAATTTCCTTCATCTGCTGTTGCATGCCTCGGCATTGCAGTCATCATCAACTGTTCATCT
This sequence comes from Picea engelmannii, assembly GCA_009831015.1. Lineage (NCBI taxonomy): Eukaryota > Viridiplantae > Streptophyta > Pinopsida > Pinales > Pinaceae > Picea > Picea engelmannii. The sequence continues at coordinate 92,773 of ML786391.1, read as the reverse complement.
CCCTGGCTGAAATTTTCAAGCAATTCCTCGGAATTCTCCTCTGCTAACATCTTCATGAATGTCTGCTCATGGTAGTCATCTACTGGCTCTAGATGGTTCAACCAATCCTCCAGCATCTCCAACTCCATCTCCCATGGAGTGAGCATCTTATCTGTGTGTTCCTCTTCTTTTCCTTCTGCTGGGGTATCTCTTGATGTCTGCCCTAATTCTTCTTTCATGACAGTTTATTTTGGCTGTCCTTCTTCCTCTGTTGTACCTTCATCCTATGCATCGACCTCCACTCAGCTGCTTGGTATGAATACTCTTATCCCTCCAATCATCAGAAAACTCTTCTGATCTTCCTTCTCTGTCAGCTCCTCTCGTTGATTCAAACTCACCTCTGAGTTCATGAGACTCTCACGTGGCCTCATCTGCTCTCCCTTTCCCTCCTGGAAATATACGAGACCTTCACTTGATCTCTTTCTATTTCCCACCTAGAAATTTGAAATTCCATCTCTGCCCACTTGGCAGTCTATGAGATCTCTGCTCGATCTCTCCTCTTCATCATCACTGAGATTTATCCCAGCTTCTGGTTCATGGGCATGAACCATCTCCTGTTCATCTCTGAGGCATTCAGCATGCCTCAGCCATCCTATTAACATCCTTCGTTGTCTCCTAGCTAACAATCTCTTGACTGGCCACTTTGCTTTCCTCCTCCGAGGCTATTCATACACCCAATGTGTCTTTGCGTTCTGTTGCACCCATAGTGCAAGCTCTTCCATCCTCTCCCTCACCTCAGCGAGTTATTTATCCATTTCATCTTTTCTCTGCTACTGATGGTTCTTCTTTCCACCACATCCATGGACTTCAGTAGCCATCTTCCTGTTCCTGTCTGCCCTCCTGGAAAACTTGTTGTTGTCACTCTGCAACTGTGAGTGCTTCTAGCCTTTCCTATAGTCCTCCTGACTATATATTGATTGTTTCTCACCTTGCAACAATCATCACAGAGCTTCAACACTTTGTCTTCCTTTTCCTCTGGCTCCCTCTACCTGCAATATACATACAAGATCAAGCTCTGATACCACAACTGACACAGACCCCCGACCCTCAGGCCAAGATCAGCACAGAAATGATCTTCTTCAAATCCGCAAAAATGAAATAGTTCTTTCGGACCCTCACTAGAACCCCACAAATCTTATCCACAAGTTCTTCACGAAAACCCCACCTGCACAATGTGCACCAGGCACAAGTCTTCACCTCCACACGACCACCAAATATGACCTCCGGCCAAGCCAAGAGACGCTTTTCACAATTCGCGACTCAACGATGCAAGAGAGTCGAGTATTTTGAGTCTTAAAACCCCGAAACTCGAAATCAGTCCTAGTTGTATCGGGATTCCGGTAACTGGGATTTTGAAATTATCGATTCCAAATTCACAGCCTCCTCTACTTCTCGAACCCTGAAATGCCAAAATGGGCTTAACGATGATTGGTCCCTGACCAAATATCGGTCCATGTGACTGCTTCCTCTGTGACTACAATCCTACTCCAAAGAAACATCATGTTTCACAACTTTGTGGTTTTCAACGCACAGTACCCCAGCTCCTTTTCATCAGGATTGATGAAATGCCAAACACCAGAATGATGAAATGCTGAAATCCCACTCCAAATGGGAATCAACGGCTCCTATTGCTTCTCATCCAATGGCCACTACTCCTCCTGAGATTTTGAACACTAAAATATGCTCAATATTAACTTCCTCACAGATCTGCGAGATCTAATGGTCCACGAGATTTCGCACTTCTCCTGAAGCATCTCCACCATCAATTTCTGCTCTTCTATGTGGCTTCCAGAGATTAAACTCCGTTCGTCTTCTCTCAATCCAATGGTTGTCAGATATCGATGCTAGATCTAACGGCCCAAATCTAACCTTCTGCACTCTCTCCTTCTGTTGTCTGGTCGTGAAACTCGACAGTATAGATCTCGTCTCTCCAACTGATATAATGGCAACTATGCTCCCTCCTAAGATTAAGAACTTCCTCCCTCCCCTTGGGAGATTTTTTGAAGTTTCAAAGGCCTCGACCTTTGCTTCCTCTGCGAGCTCAATTCCTTTGGATATCGCCTACGTTCTAGGAACACTATCCCTCATGAGCTTTGTCGACTGTGAAACCTCAAAGGGTTTCTCAACCTTCTTCTCACTCTGTCGTTACTTGGTGTGTTAATTCACTATCCTTGCTGAGCTTGTTTACTTGAGCCTCTAGGGGACTCACCCTTTTGTGTCCTCAAAGGGAAATCTTGTGTCTTCTTGATGACCTTCTGCTCAAGCCCTCCTTGCTGAGCTTAACAGAGTATTCAGTAACTCTGTGAGTGTCTCTCCTTGACACTTCTCTTCCCAACAGAACTCGAAAAGAGTCCTTTTGTGCACTCTATGCAACTTCTCAATGCCCTCCTGGAAGAGCTTCCACAGAATCCTTAGTGATTTTGTTTCCTCTCTGAACTCGAAATAGAATTATTCTGTGAACTCTATGCACTTTCTCAATTCCCACATGGAAAAGTTCTCTAGAATCCTCAGTGAATCTGTCTTCTCACCGAACTCAAAATAGAGTTCTCCTCAATGCATCCTGTGCATTTTCTCAATGCCCTCCTAACATAGCCTTTACAAAATTCTCAGAAATTCTACTTATCTTCTCTCTGTGCTCTCCTCTACATAGTTTCTCCTTCAAGGTGTTCATCAACCTTGAGGCTTCCTCCTTGAGTCAATGACTTTAGTTCGTGCGACCTCCTGGCACGTCTTTGTCTGAAATTCCGCAAAATTCAAAAGTGCACTCCTGCACTAGTTTTTAGAGGCCATAGTACTCTGTCATGCACTCTTGCATGAAACCACAAAGAATCCAAACTTGAAATCAAAGAAATATCAGATAGAAAAATCTATCTATCCCTGCAAATGCATATCTAACATACATCTACAACATATCATCAACACGTAAAGACATTCATTCATGAACTTACAAACACATGAAAAACAACATGCAGAAAAAACTGCTATGATTGCATTAATATGAAATGCCTCTTTACAATGTGATATTGAACTATAACAAAGTCATGTATTCCTCTCCTCTCCCTATTCTTTCTATTTCTCTTTGCCTCTCTCTGAAAAACAAAAGAAGATCTTTTTACAAAGAGGGGCTCCTTGAGCTCTTCCCTCCATCCTCACCAACTCTCATTAATTTACATTCAATTACATTGAATGGTTGTCTAGTCTGAATCAGATCTAGATCTCAACCTTACAACCATTTAAGGAAACCTTTATCTAAATCCTACGCACATGCATGGTTTTTGGCTCTACCAGCCTTACAACATTTAATACAATTTTTTTAATTTGAAAAATGAGAGGGTTGTGCCTCTCTCCTCCCATTGAATGTGCGCTTGTTGTGTTGGCTAGCTGGCATGTAGTTGGGTTGGAGTGATGCTCCTGCATCACATTTCATGCTCCTCTTTGGGTGTAGGTGATGGAATATCTCCATACCTCGTTGTGAATGGATTTACATACACTATATCTTCATGCCCTGTGGTAGCTAGATCTTCATTCCCTGTGGTAGCTGGATCTTCATGCCCTATTTCAACCTGGTGCTCTTCATGCCCTATTTCAAAATGGTTCTCTTCATGCCCTATTTCAAACTGGTGCTCTTCCTCCTCGGACTCTGTATAGGGGAGATTAAGAACCCTCTTGTTTACTGGGGGCTCTACTGCCTTCTCTGCCTCCTTGCTAAAATCCAGTTTTTTCTTAGTCCTTCTAGGCTTAGAGGATAGAGAGGGATGATCAACTGCAATTGGAGAGATGGCTCTCCTCTTCCTCTTTCCACTTCTAGGAGTAGAATACTTCCTTGAAGAAGGACTCTTCTTATCTTCTGGATGTACATCAATCTAAAATTCGTTCCAAAACAAGAAATAATTCCATTCTTTGTTCCTTCTCTACAGAAGCTCACAAACCAAAAGCTTAATCAAACCATGATGAGATAATCGACCTGCAACTTTGCTTGTCTTTGCCTTGACTTGATGATCCATCTTAGTCAAGCTTATGTGGAGGTAATAGGGCAGATTGAGTGGGATTCTACCAGTGAAATGGTTCATGAGTTTAAAATGGTAGATCATCACCCTATTGTATATACCTTCACAAGTTATATAAACAAGAATGGATTTTAATAAATGTTGTCATTTCTCTTCAAGAAAAAACATAGGAATGTCTTTCTTCCATACCAAACACTTGTACTATGGTTTCAAGTAGGACCTAAATTCAATATCCTTTGTGACAATGGTTTTGAACTAGTTTTATCCTGTCCTGGGAAGATCTGTCACCTCATTTATGAGGTCTTCATTCACCTGGAATTCATCTTGACTGGTGACTGCTTTCTTCCATCGAAATTCAGATCAAAATCTTCTGCCACCCGTTGGTGAGAGATTTGCAATTTTTTACAAAAATTGTAGCAACATGTGTCCTTGAAAAGTTGACATACCTCCGGGTGCGATTCCAGGTAACTAATATCATCAAGATCCTTCCTCGGAGTTGGTCCTCCTTTCTTCATTTGTTGAAATGTTCATGTAAACCTGCAATTGGAAAATCAGGCTTGGTGAAAAACTACACAGCGTAGAATTAGGAGGATTTGGCTCGGCTGCGATAGGGATGAGAAGTATCGGGTATGCATTAAGGAGTGGCACTGATTACAAGGGATGTGAAAGAGCAACTTAAGATTTGAAACAATCATGATTGTTAACTAATTGATGGGAAGTACACACCCACTTGATTTTATGAAACAACAACTTGAAAAGATTCAATATATCATGTAGAAATGAGATCCAAGTCTCTAAACGGTTTTCCTCCTGTCTTTTCGGCGGCCAATTGCAATTATAAAACCTCAATCCAGGCGTGTGAAAGGATGTGTTGACTCATTCAAATATCCTGTGATTTCGATGGCTAAAATAGCCTCGAACTTCTCGTTTAAGTTGTCGAAAGCTAAGGCTTTCGGTGGCTTAGAAGCACTTAACCACCGAAACCTATGATTTGACCTTTTTGAAATAAAAACCAAAATCAATGTTTTTCAAACTTTATTACAAACATAAGGCTCTCAAAAATGAACCTTAAAAAATTTAGAAAAGTATTTTTCAATCAGTTCCTATCACCTAAATGAACGAAAGTGACTGTGTTATTTTAGGAGATAACAGGTTCAATAAAAAAAAAAAACACAAATCTATTATGATGGATGGGACGGGACTTGTAACCAACATTGTGATGACTAAAATTGTACCATTGATATTGGTGGACTAAAGGGATTAGCTTGCAAATGGGACATTGTTGATTGTGACCTAATATTTTTGGTATTCTCCATTGATCAGAATTAAACAACTTATAGCTTTCGTGAAAACCAATTGTGATATTTTTATAATCTAAACTTTATTCCTTTGGTACGAGGTGTCATGAAGTTTATGGGGTTTTGTTTTGTTGGTTAGAAGTGCCATTCCCTTACCATGCTTTATACCATTTATTTCTTGAGGTACAAGCTAAGTATAAGTTTTATAGGTGTTATAATTTTTAGGGATTAGGAGTTATAGTGGTTATGTCTTATATTATGGGTTATAATGTACTGTGGAAGTGGTTATTTTTGTTGGGATTCATATGGGTTAGGAATGAGATGGGTTATAGGGTTATGGATCAAAGGGTATATGAATCCATTATTATTTTAGTTAGATGCAATAAAAGGTGTAAGGATTAGATATTATATGTCTTTATAGATACCAAGGGTTCTATTAGTTGTTAATGGGATATGGGTTATTGAGATTATAGATAGTAGGGGATAGGGAGGTTATATTAGGGTTTATAAGCTTAAGGCTCTAGTGGCATTGAAAGTTTAAATTTTGTTGAAGACCTTGATTACATATATAGCTTCCAACAAAAAACCCATCTGGTCAAAATAAGTGTTACCATTTCTAGGTTTATGAGGATGACCATGTTGAACTCTATATGTGAAGAAGCCAAAAAAAATATTAGGAAAGATAAATACATTTAATACATGAGAAGGAATAACTCACCAGATATTTTACAACCCAATGATTCTGAGCCACAAAGAAAACCATGGAGTAGGCCACCTCTACCTTTGAATACTAGTCCAATGACTTCATTTCCATCTAACAAGAGTACCACTAGTGATAGTGTGAAACTAACTGTCAATGTAGTCAATGTTTTAGCTAAGATAGCAGTTCTAGCTCCCCTTTCAAAGCTAATCAATATTCCCTCACAAATGGACAAGGTGAAGAAGTATCTTAATCTAGAAGCAACAAAATACCAACCCTTAATTTTGAAATTCATTCATCAAAATAGGAAAAACATGAGTCATGCACCTTTCTTCATAAACTTGGTACTAAATGAAATTATTCTTCATCATTGTATGTTGGATTATAGGGCCTCAACCAACGTAATTTCATTGCAATTCATGGACCAATTAGGTATAAATACTACAACACCATATTGGAATGTATATGGTGTGGATAGAGAGAAATCAAGGTGTGTGGTCTTATCAAGGATCTGAAGGCCAGTCCAGCTGCATATTCAGACATCTTTGTATTGATGGATGTGACAGTCGTAGATGTACCAAATGCTTGGGGAATGTTATTGTCTGAAAATTGGGCTACATGTTTAGGTGGTAATATTCAAATGGATTTATCTTATGCAACCATCCCAAGTTGTGAGGGTACTTATGTCACACTTCATAGGGAACCAGGGATGAGATACCAAGTTGAATATCAATTATTAAAATCAATTTCTATGGGAATAAAATGATTAAAATAAATTGGGGGATATAATCTCATTATATTAAAAGTAAAACGAGCATATGCTCCTAAGAATTAAAGGTTAAAAATGTGTAAATGCAATATGGGATACCATGGAACTATATGATGATTTCGCAATCGAATTAGTTCCTAGAGAGAAAAAATGTGTTGTTGACGCACTAGTATGAAATATATATCTACTTTTGATCAATCCCTAGGATGATCAAAATATGAAATAACACTACTCTAGATTAAAAGAAGGACATTGAACATCTCAATTTGATACTTTGCAAGCTAGCTGGACCTTTAGTCAAATACAAATATGAAACTTGGAATCATTAACATATCTACTAGAACATATGAAAGTTAGGGTTTATGGTTTCCATGATGAATTGATGATGGAATAAAGTGGGTGTGTTAGTCAAATTTGAGTCTAGAAACCCTCCCATATCGTTAAGGCATGTGAATGTTCTATCCATGACAAATTTCAGTGCTTACAGAAACTGTTTGAAAAAATTTCAGCGTTAGCCCCATTCGCAGGTCCATGTTGTCGGTGTCTAGTCCTCGTGCAATTTTCGTTCCTCCTTCATCGTTCCTCGTTCCTCATTACTTGACCATGGTGTAGTCCCCAAGATCCATTATTTTTGTACAAAATTACATACTAATGGCATAAAATTATCGATGAACTTTTTTCGTAGATAGTATAGCAAATTCGTCACAAGATTATTTACATTCGTCTCTCTTGCGATGATATCAAATGATGCTTTGATTCATTTCATATTTGGTTTATTAACTTGAAATATCAATTTGATACTTTGCAAGCTAGTTGGACCTTCATTCAAATACAAATATGAAACTTGGAATCATTAACATATTTACTAGAACATATGAAAATTAGGGTTTATGGTTTCCATGATGAATTGATGATGGAAGAAAGTGGGTGTGTTGGTAAAATTTGAGTCCATAAACCCTCCCATATCTTTAATGCATGCCAATATTCTATCCATGACAAATTTCAGTGCTTACAGAAACTGTTTGAAAAAATTTCAACGTTGGCCCCATTCGCAGGTCCATGTTGTCAGTGTCTAGTCCTCGTGCAATTTTCATTCCTCCTTCATCATTCCTCGTTCCTCATTCCTTGACCATGGTGTAGTCCCAAAGATTCATTATTTTTGTACAAAATTACATACTAATGGCATAAAATTATCGACAAATTTTTTTCATCGATAGTATAGCAAAATCACCGCAAGATTATTTACATTCGTCTCTCTTGTGACGATATCAAATGATGCTTGGATTCATTTCATATTTTGTTTATCAACTCGAAATATCAATTTGATACTTTTCAAGCTAGTTGGACCTTCATTCAACTACAAATATGAAACTTGGAATCATTAACATATCTACTAGAACATATGAAAAATAGGGTTTATGGTTTCCATGATGAACTGATGATGGAAGAAAGTGGGTGTGTCGGTCAAATTTGAGTCTAGAAACCCTCCCATATCATTAATGCATGCCAATAGTCTATCCGTGACAAATTTCAGTGCTTTCAGAAACTGTTTGAAAAAATTTCAACGTTGGCCCCATTCGCAGGTCCAAGTTGTCGGTGTCTAGTCCTCGTGCAATTTTTGTTCCTCCTTCATCATTCCTCCTTCATAATTCCTTGACCATGGTGTAGTCCCCAAGATCCATTATTTTTGTACAAAATTACATACTAATGGCATAAAATTATCGACAGACTTTTTTCGTTGATAGTATAGCAAATCCGTCGCAAGATTATTTACATTCGTCTCTCTTGTGACGATATCAAATGATGCTTGGATTCATTTCATATTTGGTTTATCAACTTGAAATCTCAATTTGATACTTTTCACACTAGATGGATCTTCAATCAAATACAAATATGAAACTTGGAATCATTGACATATCTACTAGAACATATGAAAAATAGGGTTTAGGTTTTCCATGATGAATTGATGATGGAAGAAAGTGGGTGTATCACTCAAATTTGAGTCCAAAAACCCTCCCATATCATTAAGGCATGCCAATAGTCTATCCATGAAAAATTTTAGTGCATACATAAACTGTTTGAAAAAATTTCAACGTTCGCCCCATTCGCAGGTCCATGTTGTCGGTGTCTAGTCCTCATGCAATTTTCGTTCCTCGTTCCTTGACCATGGTGTAGTCCCCAAGATCCATTATTTTTGTACAAAATTACATACTAATGGCATAAAATTATCGATGAAATCTTACACGATCATGATGGTATAAAAATGAAAGAGCTTCTCTTGGTTTCAAGAATAATTTATCCTCTATTGAACAAGGCCAACCACATGAAGGTGGAAGCTCACATGGACCCTCCCCTCCCCCTCACATCACTTTAAATTGATCCCCAAAACCCAATCTATAAAATATAAAATAATTGAAAGAAACATCCTATTAAGATTCATGCATAGAAACTACAAAAACAAAAATTAATGAAGGTACATGAAACTATGTATTTCTAAATGATATTTTTAGTCTACCACGTACTTTACTATATTAACAACTATTTTCAGATTTCAAATAATAATTAAATAACATGTAACCTAGGATATAAAAATGTCTCATAAAACTTAAAAACATGTAATCAACCCATGACATTAAAAGTAAATGGTTTTAAGAGAATAATTCATACAAATTAAAATATTATATAGTCACGTACCTAATCCAACCTCAACATCTTTGTAACCATCCTTATTCTCTATCTTGATCTTATTCATCAAACTCAACATCTGTATCATCATCTGGTTCTGAAACGATGTTGAAAGGATTGATGATATCATCATCGTCATTAATGATATTTTCGAGCATATTTTCATTGACATCATCATTAGGAATTGCAGTATTGTCTCGTACGCCTAGATCATGATCTTCTTCGTCTTCTTCATATGTCGACCCTCCATGATCTTCTAGCTCTGTCTGATATTCTGTCGAATCATCTTCTTTATATTCAATATCATCTTCTTCCTGTAAATGAGTATAATTAATTGACCTTCCTCTTGGATCATATCTAACAACAAATGACCAATCCATTTCACCTGGAACATTTGAGTAAAATACCTATTCACATTGGCTTGGAAAAACATAGCAATCATGTCCTCTTTCAAACATCGGTGTTTTAATCATTTGAAATATGTTGGCATGTTGAATAACAGTTCTTTCCTCACCACATTCATGCATTCGTAACCTATACCATTTGACATCAAACAGAACTAATTTGAAGGAATTAAAGTCACACTCAAGTATATCATTTAAATACCCATAGTATCTATTTTTAGACTCTCGGGGATGTCTGTCACTCCTAGAGGAAACATTAGTAATCTGGAATACT
>ML786391.1:0-16406 GCA_009831015.1 Picea engelmannii | reverse complement strand
TTAATTGGTAGGTTGGTATGGCCTCTGCTACTCTTCTTTTAGTGTCAGTAGCTAACTGTACTAACCATGGCTTGGTGTGATTTTTTGGATGTAGTTTACACTTATCAACAACTTTAGGGGATATATAACTCAAATATGAACCAAGGTCAATCAAAACAGACACCAGATGGTTGAAAATCATACCTTCCATTTCCACCACTGAAGCTTGGTGGTCAGCTTGGTTATTATCCAAGGCTACATAAATCGGGCACACTCCCTGCCACATCATTGACTGTGGTAGCTTCCTGAATGTTATAAACTTTCTGACTGTTCCGTTGTCAGCGTGGACAATCTCTCAGGAGATGCTCTTCTCCGCAACCCCAACATTTCAGAGGTCCTCTCTTTGGGTTATCAGTCTTTACTGGTATAGGTCCAAAAGTTTTATTTCCACCCAATGAGGGAAAGTTCATGACAATATGTTGCCTTTCGAATAGTGTCTTCTAAGGTCTTTGGCTCGTCAAATTCAATTCGGTTCTGGTATTCCTTGGGTAGCCCACTGATGAAGCGTTGCACATTTGCCTTCTCTTCCTTGATGTAGGGTACATATCTCAATAAGTCGAGGAATTTGTTGACATATTCCTCTACAGTGAGTTGCCCCAGTTTGAGTTCATAAAACTCTTTAGCCTTCTCGTTGAAATATTTTTTCGACAAATACTTCTTCCGAAAGTACTTCTCAAACTGTTTCCAAGACAGGTCCTCCTCGCGGACCCCTTTCATATTCTTAAGATCTTCCCACCAGATGGAAGATTTTCTGTTCAAATTGAAAGTGGCCACTCGGGCCTTCAAATTCTCTGAAAAATCATGGACTCTGAAATATTTCTTCAGTCCAAGTAGCCAGGCCTTATCTTCCTCTCCCTTCTTTATCTCACTGTCAAAGGAGGAAGGTTTGGCCTTTCTGAATTCCTCAAATTTATGACCCTTGGAAGTCTTTTGCTTCTTCTGTTTTCTTCAAGAATAGGCACTGGTCCTGCTACTGGAAGAGCCTTCTGAATTGCCAACTTCCTTCTTAGAGGAATCGTCTGGCACTGATCCTTTACCTCTGGGGTGGACCTTCCTTGAGGTGCTCCTCTCAGTATGGCCACTGATACGACCATGTTTCTGCATCTCAGGTTCATGCTGCATTTGTCACTGTAGGTCGGATAAGCTCTGCAGTAAAACTGCATTAATTTTAGTTTTATTTTCTTGTTCTTTCATCATTCTTTCATTGTCGGCCTTGCAGCTTTGCAATTCAACCATGAGACTCCTCACAGTCTCGGCTAGATCTGGAGGGGTTCCTATTGCTCTTCTTTCGTCAGACTCTTTGTCTCTATTGTGGGAGCCTTCTCCCATCTCTTGGTGAGTCACCATTTTCTGCATCTGTAAATTCTCGCGGTTGATCGTCCGCTTGGGTGAAAAGACAAACGTTGGTTGTTAGTCAAGAGTTAGATACATTTTTATGACCTTTGCATAAATTCATATTTTCACATGTATACCCATATAAAAGGGGTTTTTCATTTGGGTCTCAATCCTTATCTATCTAGCCATCTCAATTACAAGAGACTCCACCTACTTTAGTAGGTAGCTATCGTAACACTAAAACAGGACAATGTAGTTCATGTCCCAGATTATAGTTTCATTCTGCAATCCTTCTTCTTAAGGAGAAAACGTAGATGACAATATCTTCTTACGCGGCTCCTGCCTGAGCCCAAGTAGGCCAAGTGTTGTAACCATGCTCTGATACCAATTTGTCACACACCCACTACCATAAATCAATTTTTTTGTTGCTTCCTGCAGAATCAGAGCCCCCCCAAAATATCTACGGAGGCCTAGCGTAAACTAGTTCTCTCTCTCTCCCTCTGCTCCCCTGTGATCATGGTTCATGATCATAGGTCAACTAACCATGGTGCCTCTCAATAATTCGCAACTCGACACTACAGAGATGTTGAATCATTCGATTATGCAACCGTCGAACCCCGACAAGGCTAACGACTGGCCAATAGGGACAAATCCCACCAAGGTTAGCGAATGGCCAATAGGAACGGACCCTGTCACTCGATTGGGTGGAGTATAGGTGTAAATAGGGAAGCACGACATGTGGGTGATGTGACAAGAGACGGGTCCCACTTCACATGCCACACTATTCCAGACCCCCCCCCATTAAAGGCAGAATGGCAAGGGGGGTCCAGAATTCGCCTGAGCACCGTTGATCAAGGTGAATTAATCCCGACCATTCANCCCCCCTTTAAAGGTAGAATGGAAGGGGGGCTCTGGAATGAAGCCTCAGCCATCGATATGGACGGGTGGACTCTGGTCCTCCAGATCTACTCGCTACTTACTCTGGTGCGCATTTGTGCCCTAGCTTAAAGCCGACATCTCTTCCTCACATCTGATGGTCGTATAGACCCTAAGATCCTCCAGAAGAATCTTGTCTGTTCATCGGGACTTATCATCATGAGAGTCCAAACTCTCGACCACGAGGCTCCCAAATTCTTGATCCCTAGTTTCCCGATGTGGTTAATCTCTTGACACGTAGCCTCCTTAAATCGGACGGTCCATGAATGCTTTGGGGTTTCCACCATGGAAAGTCCCGATCTCTCGTCACCAGGACTTCCGAATTCGTGATTCTTGTTTTCCCGAAATGGGTAATCTCGCGACACATGGCCTCCTTAAATCGGATGGTCCATGACTGCTTTGGGGTTTCCACCATGGGAAGTCCCGATCTCTCGTCACCAGGACTTCCGAATTCGTGATTCCCGTTTTCCTGAAACAGGTAATCTCGCGACACGTAGCCTCCTGAAATCGGATGGTCTACGACAGCTCCGGGGTTTCCACCATGGAACATCCTGATCTCTCGTCATCAGAACTCCTGAGTTCCTGATTCCTGATTTCCCGAAATGGGTAATCTCTCGACACGTAGCTTCCCGAAATCGGATGGTCTAAGACTACTTCGGGGTTTCCACCATGGAACATCCCGATCTCTTGTCATCAGAACTCCCAAGTTCGTGATTCCTGATTTCCCGAAATAGGAAATCTCACGACACGTGGCCTCCTTAAATCAAATGGTCCAGATCTTATCTCGGGGTTTCCACAATGGAAAGTCCCGATCTCTCATCACCAGAACTCTCGAGTTCTCGACTCTCGATTTCCCGAATTGGGAAATCTTGCGACACATGGCCTCCATTAATCGGATGACCCAAATCCATTTCGGGGCTTTTTCCCTTATTCACTAGGGGTTTAACCCTCGGGTAGCTCCTGACAGATCCAACGGCTGTCGGTTTTTCCAGCCAAGATCTGATGGTTCAGAAAGGTTCATAACTTGTGCATTCTCCCATGACTTCCTGAACGGGGAAAATTCAACGGCCCGGATGTTCTCATGGACCTTGGGGATCTACGATCCCGATCTCTTCGCTATCCACGAAGGTACAAAAAGACAAGGTGGTAAGGCGTTTAACATCCTACTTTCTCCTACCAAATCTAATGGTCGTGAGTGACCACAGATTTCCCGATGGGATCTCGTCTGTCGATTCGATACTTATCAGGGATTTCTTAGGGCCTTGCGCCCTCACGTCCTCCTTCCAGGTTCTTGATGATTTTTTCAAGGAGGGTATCTCTATGGGGAGGTTTACCCAGGGTACTATCCAAAGCAGATAAGGGTATCTCTCTCCCGAGAACCAGGCGTGAAGTCTGAATTAGATCAACATGCATATAAATAACACTTTAAGAGAGCATAAGCCACACATAGTCTTTCCATATAAACATACAACTACCAGTATTGATCAAGACACCATATAGACATTCTTATAATGAATTCATTCACGATTTCACAACTTATGATCATAAATGTCATCATACATATATTCCAAGATGTCAAAGGAAAAACACTTATCAGAAAGTAACACCAGGGGTTATGCAACTGCTAAGAGGGGTGCTCGTTTCCACCCAACCGTAGGCTCAGCGGCTCCCAGCGGATTTACCACTAGCCACCCCCGAGATAAGACCACAATGTTATGAGACTGTGTCTCTGTTTTCCAGTGACCAGGAGCGAAGGTTACTCTCCTCCCTCTCTGTTATCACTCACTATGCATATCGCCAAAGTTCTCCCCTCACGTCTACCCCCCCCAAATCGCTTCTTCCCCATGCCTTATCCTCTTGCGAGGTTGCGCGTGGCACGATTTCCATCGCGCTGGTCAGGTCTAATGGCTCTACGGATGGGAGGTTCACCTCCCCATCCCTCATTAATTTCTGAGGAGCCATCTACCTACCAGCCTGTGAGGCATTTAATTCGGGGCTAGCGAGCCATTGTTGGTTCTCCGAGCCAGTGGAGTCCAAATATGGTATTGATTGTCGATGGAAGTTAATGCCACCATTCCAGGTTCCCTCCACCACCTTTCTACAACCATCGTGGTCTCTTTTTCAGCATATCCCCTCTCAGCAATCCTGCAATATAAATTCATAATATTATTCACATTCTGAGTTTGCCACAGTTCTTGGCCAGTCCAGTTATTTTTACAAACTGGGGGAAACAGGGTGTTACATTATTCTTACCATAATACTGACTTTTACCTCATGTAGCAAGGCCCACTTCCTTCCGGAAGCCAACCGATGTGGTGGGCTCCATATGGAAATCTACGACCATCTGTGGTGGTGAGGGGGTCTCCATCTATGCAAAAAGGATATTACTAGTCATGTAGTCTCTCAACACTCCATATCTGCAACATGAGGACCTCAAGACATAATCTCCTTAGTTATCCTCAAAGTGGGGATAACATTTGGCTCATACTTGGGGACATGTGCTCGTTGTAGAGTGCATGAAAAGCACAACATCTCCTGGTAGACATGTTCCTACCAAAAAATCAGACAAAGGGATCTAAGCATATAGGGTGGTGCTATCACCGTTCATCGATATATATATAAATCGAAAATGAAAACTAATATAGAAAAAAAAATGACATTTTTCAAAAATTTCTAAGCTAAGCATGAAATCAATATGCAAGTAGAGAAAAATGAAAATGAAATGCATCTAAACTAGTATGAGCAATCAAGATGCAAATGCAGGAGAAAGATAGATGACTTACCTACTTACCTGGGGCATGGGCCTTGAATAAGTCATGTGACCTAGATGTAAGGTCATAGAAGAGCTCCATCCACTGCTAATGGCATCTTCCTCTCATCTAGTGTTGTCAGATAGTACCTTTCTTTATCAGACTTCTTCTTGATGATGTAAGGGCCAAACCATTATTTTTTATCTCACTGGTCATATCTAGGCTTGCCCATTCTCTTGGCCCACATGAGCATAAGACTTCCCTTAGTAAAATCGATGCAAGGTGTATTTTAAACGTATGGAGGCTTTGTGTGGACTGTCTCTTTGTCGATCTCTTTGTGTTTCTCATCTTATTTCTTCAAAATCTGGATAGACCCTGGCTCCTTCCCATGGTATTTTGCAAGTTTCTCTTTGTATTGATATGTCCATGGAAGAAGCGTGTCTATTGAGTCCTCCTTCATAAAGGGTAGCTCATATGGATCATACTTAATGGTCTGTGGGGGCACATCATAATCACATTCGCTGACATAATCAGGACCATCAGGATTCATCACGTGTCTATCAACATTCTCTCGCTTGTATAGTATCTAAAAATTTCCATCTCCCATGGGAATGTGTGCATGGGTGAGATCCATGTTAAGGAAACCCCCAAGAGCAGTAGAACATCTCCTAGATAAGATCATCCCACAAGCATTTGGAATGTCTATCACTACTATGTCCATCAGAATGTTGATATGTGGAAAATCAAATAGGAAGACCTCAATGTCCTCACATACCCTGAGAACCTTGACCCTTTTGGAATCAATACCACCCACATTTCCATAAGGTCGGGTTGTCTTTAAACCAAGATGTTTCATCACCTTCAATGATATGACATTTGTTGAGGCCCCTGAATCAAGCATGTAGTTGTTCAAGAGGATGCCATTCATGCCTAATGAAAGATAGAAAGGAGGATTCTTGTCCCTTGGCCGATCGAGATACATAGTGTTTAATATGATGGGAGGATCTTCCTTCTCGGTTGGCACTTGTAAGACTTTCAAAAATTCCCTTTTTACAGAAGGGATCTTACACATCTTTGTCACTAGGACGGTCATATTTAGTTTTCCAAACATACTTGCAACATATATATTTAACTAAATATCATCTATAGGATTTGTCTTAGGAAGCAACTCACATACCAGTGGTGAAAGTGGTGGAGCCACCTTCTCTATTGATGGAAGAGGAGTATCAGGCTGTGATGGAGGGGTCGAAGCTTTATTTCTTCTAGTGTAGGTCATAATTTCCCTCCTCCTTAATACCTTCTTCTGATCATCTATCAATTTATTCAAGGCCTGGAGTCTCCCCTCTCTTTCTCCTCTTCTTCTAGATTCATTGATATTCTCTTGGGTAACTTGTTCCTCTTCGAAATTGAAAATCATATCAATGAAGTTTATATCATCAGGATAATCTTCATATTGTCGTGGGAACTCATCTTACCTATGGGGTTCTTATAATGGGAGGCACCAAGCTTCTCAATCAATTGTCCCGACAAGTTTCAAAGTATCTGGGGCATTTGCCTCTTATTGAGGTCTTGGTTTCCAACCGGTGGCATCTCTCTATTTTCTGGAAAACCAAGTTCTGGGAGAATATTGATTTCTTTCCACTGTAGTCATATGGCTCATAAGACAATTCTTCACTTGAACAAACTAAGTATTCATTTGGTCTATCTTCTAATTCAGGAGAACAATCAGATCAGGAGACATGTTGTTGGAAACCTTCGTCTTTGCTTCTGCTTTGGCATGAGGGTACTGAAAAGGTTCCACTTTTGAATCAATGAGAATATCTTCAATGTCAATACTAAACTCTTTATATTCTACTAATGACATGGGATTTTTATCTTTGAGAATGAATCGAAACTTCCCTTCAAAAGCATTGATGTAGAGGAGACGAACTGATGATGTTGTGGGACAAAAATGTGTTGGAATTTGATTGTACATCTTGTCAAATCCGGTAATGAATTCATTTACTATTTCATTCTCCTTTTTCTTTATCTAATTAAACTGAGCCCCAAGTGTCCCACCATATTCCTTTTTCAACCATGTATTATTTAATAAGTTGGAAAAACCATCATAGGATGTGAGATGATTGTCGGGGAGTCTTATGAACCAATCAAGGGATTCTTCAGTCAATGATAAGGAAAATAACTTCATGGCCACATATTCATGCTCAATACTTGCATTGGCCATGTCCCGACCCATAACATAAATATGGTCATCAACAGTTATCACATTATTTTCGGGGAACTTTGGCAACCACGTGTTGACTTCTTTTGGCATTGTATTAGGGTATCCTTGGATATTGGCCATGTTAAGAGGTTTGTAGAGGTCCCTTTCCCAAGGGTGATCCATTGGAGCAAGAGGAAGGGTATTATGGAAAAGGGTTTTAACAACGAGAGACTTGAGAGGAGGCCTTCTTTGGTAAACCTTAGAAGTTTTGAACCTCCCAAGGGGAAATGTTTTGGGAAAGAAAGGGTTTTGGGAAGGTGGAGTCACTAGATGGGCTTCAAGATGAGCTCATCAGGAAAAGTGGAAAGGGAACGTCCCTTGGGTGAAGTCGCCAGGAAACCTAAGAGAAAGGCTTTGGGATAACTTACCAAAGCGTCGTTAGGGTATGAAAAAGATTCAAAATCTTCCCCGGAAATAGTGCCAAAATGTTATAGCATAGGTTGTAGGTTGGGAAAATCCTGACCCAACAACAAAAGCAAGTGCTACAACTAGGGAATCCTACATCCAATGTCACATCGATGTAGGTGCCACACTTCAAGGGTGACTAGGTCACTCTAGGGAGGTGATCCTGGTGACCATAGGAGAATGAGATGGAGATGGATAGAGATAAAAGTGAAACCCCTAGAATTCAAGTCTAAGCAGAGTGGGATGTGAGAGGAGATGCCTTGTAAACCAAGTAATTGTTTCCTCAAAGATGTAGTACTTCTTTGGATGATTGTACCTTCCTGAGACACAAAGAAAGACACCTTGCAATGCTATATGTTACTATGGATTAGAAAGTTAAGATTTATGTCCCTAATTTGCAGCAGTAGATAATAGTTTATATCAACAAATAAAACATCTAAATCAACATATAAAAGCGTAATATTAACTAACAATATTATCAATGAATTTGGAAATCAATCATGACTTCAATATAGCACTTTGAGATTGAATAAATCAAGATGTTATAAAGTGATTTTATGCAGTAAATTATCATCCTTGTGGATGTAGCATTCAATGGCATGCAGAAGAAAAATTAACCATGGAAAAGTGCCAATAACTAGCCTAAAAAGTGCACCCTAGTTAGTAGACTAGGTGAGTGAAGTTAGAGAGATTTACTAGGGTTAGTTTTTGAGGTAAGAGAGAGTTATCAGATAGGGTTATGCATCCCTAATGGTTGTAGGATATTTTTTATAACATAAAACAAATTAGTGGGAGAAGAGGGATGCCTCAATGAGGAAAGAGAACTCAAGGCTCAAGGAACACTTCTCCAAAAGATAAACTTGAAACTAGCAAAATTCACTTTTCCTTAGGCAACAAATTTATATCTCCAATGCAATGAATAAAAGAATAGTGCCTTCAAAGAAGGGTTAATGGAGTCAAGTAGAAATAACTAGAGATGCTATCTCCGTTGGGGTGTAAACCCTCTTACTCCTCAAGGCAAGTATCTCTAGTTAGGGTTTGAAGATGAGGGGTGTAAATCCTCTTACTTCCTCAAACAAACCCTTGCAACATTAATAATATTAAGAATAAAAATGATCGAGACTAGAGTGGGGGTGTAAATCCTTATACTTCCCACTTAGTTCCTAGCACCATAATCTTGAATTGAAACAAATTATAGCATGAAAGTGCAAGACCATACCAATTCCAAGAAAATGCTACGACAACCCACCATAAGAGAAAATGACAAGCCTTCCAAGGCTAGCGCTAGACTTCTACCAACCATTCATCAATAGATATCCATAAACAAGAGCATGAAAGAGAAAAATATCCAAAGATAGCGAAAATTTCAGATCAAGTCCTCTCACAAGAGGGAGAGTTATGTTAAAATGAGATCTTATGATATCTTATTTATAAAAAATGTCACCAAGGTGAATTGTCCACATATTTAGGGGTAAACCACAAGACTAGGGGTCAACAACCCTAATATTCTCCCTTAACAAAGTAATATTAAACAATTCATTTAAAAATTCACTTTTACACAAATAAAACCCTAATTTTAGTAGGATGTCACCCATTTAGGGGACATTTTGGAATTTCGAGGAGGTCGTTGGTGATGGAGAAGAGTAGAGAGGCTTCCCAAAGCCACATGCCAAGAATACAACAAATTCCTTCATGACGAAGGTTCAAGCCCTTCAAAACGTCCAAGTGCCAATGTATGTCACCTCACCACCAAGCCCTAACCCCGTAGGTGACATCATGCTAAAAAATGAGATGTTTTTCCTCTCCTAATAAAAAAGTTTGGAAGGTGGGGGCTAGGCTACATTTTCCAAGTCATATTCAAGGCCTTTCAAGTTTGATATTCCTCATCCGACAAGCGGTCCCTTAGCATCCACTTGTGGGCTCCAAGACCCATGGAATCCCAAGCTAGGCTTGTTCTTCCAAAATTGTCCACTAGCTAGGTCCTACAAAGACGAACAAGCATGCCCTCCAATGATCTCAAGTCATAACATCATGATAATTGAATCCAATCAATAAATGTGCCACCTAAGCATGTGCATCAAAGATCACTATATCAAACAGTTAATTTCTCAAAGACACTATGCGACTTGTCAAGCTTGAATATGGGAGGGTTGACGAGGTGTTCTATTGGGTAGATCTTGCCCTAGGTCAAGGAAAGTTTCCAAGAGATACCTCTTCAAGCCACGTAAAGTGGGTGAGGTGGTTGGGGTCAAGACTCAATGGACATAGGGCTCATGAAATACAAGGGGTTGTATTGTCTCATTCATGGGTGCCTTTGTAGAGGGTGTGTGGCACCTTCGTTTGCAATGCACTTTTTGGAAGCCCATTATTTTTCCTTTCTTTCATTCTTCCATAAATTTAAGGAAAGGTTGAAGACCATTACCCTGGTGTAGTGTCCAGATAATGGCAGCGTCACCCACAAACACCTGGTAGAAATGAGAAGGTTGGCTCGTGATGAGACCCCCTTTCTTTCAGCCATGCAACTGAGAGCCATTACCCTGGCTTGGTGACCAGATGATGGTAATGTCATACTACTATATATTCATGGACATGATAGGTCAACTTGTGATGAGACCTCCTATCCTTCAACTAAACTTTTACACATTCTTTATAATATTTTATTGTGGGTCCCCCTTTACTCAAAGATAAGTGTTTCATTGCTTTCTTGGGTGATCCCTGGGAAAAACATCTAGAAGGTTCATACAAGGATTTTATCTTTTATCCAACATCAATCCCTCTGGGCCTTCATCCCCTTCTTCCCATAGAATGAGGGACAACCCCTTCTTGGGTCAATACACCCTAAAATCCCAAGAGATAAGGAAATGAGAGGAAATAGTGATGAAAAGTGGTAAGTATGGTCGAGAACTGTATGGTGGCTCTTCAAGGGATTTCCTAGTAGAAAACCCATCCCCAAGGTAGACCACTTACTAGGGAACAATGTCCACCACCAAGGTGAAGCAGGGCAAAAGGCATAATGTCCAAGCATATATCATGAAATCTAGAGCAATGTAAGATACAACATACTCAAATGGATTAAATATTGAAATGATGCTTACCATAATACGGACTTGTACCTCATGGAGTAAGTCCCACTTCCTTCTAGAAGCCAGCTGATGTGGTGGATTCCATCTGGAAATCTGCGACCATCTATGGTGGTGAGGGGGGGTCTCCATCTGTGAAAAAATGATATTGTTGGTCATGTAGTCTCTAGACACTCCATATATGCAACATGAGGGCCTCGAAACATAATCTCCTTAGTTATCCTCAAAGTGGGGATAACAAAACCAACTATGCTACATGTTACATCCTTCATGGAATTTATTTCAAGATTCAATATTGTGCATGAGGATGCAAGGATGAAATCGTTCATATGTTCCTTGAAGGATGATGCAATTATTGGTTTTATGATTATTGTCCATAGAGGACATCTTCATTTTCAAGTTTGATCAAGGAATTTTGCAAGCAATGGGATGATGTTTATGTAGAAGAAGAGCATATTAAAGATCCGCATAGCCTTCATGACATATGAGAGGAATCATCCTTGGAAGACCAAACTTCTTCTTCATCCCATGAGCTACTTGTGCATAATATTTCAGATCTAGGAGAATCACATGTTGATAATGAGATGCACTTGCCTGAGGACATTTCAACCGTCATCATCATAAATGTAAAAGAGGACAAGGGTTTGGTAAGTAATGATCCATTTCAACCTTTTGAATTTAATGATCAAACCCTTGATGATTTGGATCAATGTTTCAAATATTAACTATATATCACTAACATCACGATATATCATGATTCTCTTAGCATGGCAACAATATCGCTGGAAAATATTGCAAATTTTTCCAATTTTGAATATATCATGATATTTTGAAAAAATCACAATATACCGGCAATATATCGCCCGAAAATGGAAAATATCGGCTAAATCAAGAAAATTTTGGATTTTTTAGCTCGGTTTGAAGAGGGAAAGTAGGGGATTGAGAACAAATGGGTTACTCACTTATAAATTTTCCTTTGAATGGGGCTAGATGGGATGGGGTTTCTTTAGATGTTAAAAAAAATATTAAAATGAATTTTTTGTATATTTGTTCAAGTTTTTCGATATTTTCTCTGATGTTGCCAATAAGTTGATTTATGGAACCTTAGCGATATATCAACTAGCTGATATTTGTAACATTGATTTGGATATGGTAGATAATCCCTTGGAAGGAGAATTTGAAAGTGCATCCACTAGCCCAGGTGATAAACAACATGTCAGCCAAAAGGAGAATGACATGGACACACTTATTGTGATTGGGAGACATGGATGGGATTTAGACAGTTGGTTCATTCATGGAGATCTCATCTATGACACCGATAGTGAGAGCCCTAAGGTTCAATTTTCAGTTTTGCTGTCGCTTGAACAACCAAACATGTTGGAGGTATGTGAGCCACTTTCCATTGTTAATCAACAACCATATCCTCTCATCACTAGAGCCGATTTAGCACAACGTAAAAAGGTTTTCATGGAAATAATGATGCATAATTTTCAAGCCATTTATTATCCAAATTATGCATAAAAATTCAGTCAGAGGATGTGTTTATGAGGATGCAATTTATTTGGGACAACAGATTTTCAATTGGTGTTTGATTGCAACAGTTTTCAGCCTCCTGAGAGAGGAAAACACACCCTAGGTCATGAGCAATTGTATTTTTCTATTTTTCTAGATATGATACACTTCCTTATTTTTCATGCTTGATATATGGAAGACAAAAGGGTTGATGCATATTTTTGTTGGAGCCACCTAAGCCCTTGTTGCTTGAGAGCATGAGGCATTCATGGGATGATTATAATAGCCTTAGTGAATAATGGATAGATCAATCATGTAGCAATACATGCCACTCTTAGTGTGATTATGGATTTCTCTATCAGTATCAAGAACCCACTTCCATTTCCAACCAAGCAATAATGGACATATCCTTGTTTTGTCTCATAGACAAACACAAGGGGGGACTTCATGTTCATGATGAGATATTTCGATGGTTCATCCGCTCTATGATTTCTGTCAAGCTAATTAATTGATTTAATTGTTGAACATGTAATCATCAATCTGGGGATGTAATCTTAGATATGCCAACATTGTATGTGCAAGGATTAGGACACAAAAATGATTGTCTATACTATTTTACTCTATGGAAAGGAATACTCTTCACACCTTAATCAAAATGAAACTATTCTATTGCAAATAAAACAAGGTAATCTATGTGTATTGGGTAGCAGAACAAAGAAGTTGCTTGCTAGCCAAAGGCTTTCAATACTTCACTTAAGTTGATCTCTAAGTGTTAAGAAGCAATTTTGGTTCCTACCTTCAATGAAACTTTGTCTAATTATAAATGAAAATAGAGCGTGTAAAAGAAAACTAATCTTCTTCACACTTATCCTATGAAGCTCACAGAATTAATAATATAATCTCAACTTGCAAATATTTCACTAAGGTTTACCCAATATTCATTGCAAGAATATAACTCAATAATATCATTTCAACTCTAGTGAGATATAGGCTACCTGTAACCAAAGGAATTCAATTAACAATATAATAAAGAAAGAAGACTAATGACAAGGATCAATCCATACACTCATACTCTCATACTGCATACAAACTTATGTAAACAACTCAAACAACATCACACTAACTCAAGAATCTTCAAGTGATACTATTTTGTTTCTTAAAATCAAACCAAGTTCCTTGAATTATTATTTGAGAAGTAACACAATAATTGTTCTTAAACTATGTTTGTGTTATACTCAAACCAAATCAAAGCATAAATGTATAAACCATTGTGTAAATCGAGACAATTGTATGTGATGACACAAGTGTATTTCAAAGTATTTAAACCAAAGCTACTACAGGAGTGTGGTTATGATTCGATTCCAACTATCTCAGAACACGATTTGTACAATGAATCAACATAATGACAACATTAAAAATGACATCAACATATTGTTGAATTGAAGACAAAGTAACTCTGATTTTAATACAAGCAAGTTATTATTTGAAATGAGTGTTGGAACATAGAATGCTACCAGCGTACTCAAATTATGAAACTTCAACAATCTTATGATATCAAAACGTCTGCGTGCAATCTTTTAACCCTTGATCAATTCAATACATGAAACAAAGTTACTTATAACAAAAATAAATACAAAATAATAAAATAAACGAAACTAAAATACCAAACCAGAAATGAAACTGGATCTAACTCTACAAATGAATTAGAAAACTACACTAACAATACAAAGCAACGAACAAGACGTGGTGGTCCCTTCACAGTCGGCGGATCGTTGCGCTACAAATCTATAATATGAAGGTGAATTTAACACGAAATAACTCAGAATACCATCTTTTGTATTAATCAACAATGAAGTTCAATACATGGCAATGATGATTTGGATCTACAAGCTCTGACAATTTATTGTTTGATCTATTGCTTCCTTAATGCTCTCAACTTCAAACTTACCTTACCTCATACATTGTTTTGAGCAATAATTTATACATATTTCATGTCCTAAATGTCCACGTGTCGATCTAGATGGATCCCTATTCAAACACATTGGACTCATCAAATTACATCATGAAATCTCAACAATTTACTCAATTAAGACTGAAGACGCTAAGATAACTTTGGGAATTCGTTGAGAAGATATTCTCATGATAAAATGCATGATAATATCTCCCATTCTCGTCCTCTATATGATCTTTGTTGTTGGCACACTAAACTTGGAGAGAATTGACCTAGACTTTGACTGCAACCTGGCACATTCCTTCTGCCTTCTAGAATCGATATGAGAAGCATGAGAGCATGTCAAGGCCGCTGCAAAGAAAACCCATATCTTTTTTTTTCTTCTAGAAGTCTGGAGATATGACGAACTTCAACACGGGTTACATGACCTCTATACAAGTTACAAGACATGGCTCAATTAACCATCATCGGTAATAATTAAACCTTTTAACTCTCCTAATTTATCAAAGATTACGGAAAAACACATAATAAACCATTATAATTACCTTATGAGCTTAGGATGACCATTTTAGAGAAAATGGGATGAAAGAGTGGTTACCATAGTGAAAAGAGTGGTTTTGGAGAAAAGGGTCACTTGGCAGTGAAAATGGCATTAATTTAGGGGCCCAACAATTTCACTTAGCATTGGCTTTTTCCTATGTTAGAGTAGGATAGGAGGAATAAGATTGATTTTGTGAGCAATAGGTTTCATTTCATGTTCCATTTGTCATGTTTGGTTTATTCCTTTCTTTGTAAAGCCAATTTTGAAACTTTTGAACAAGAACACTTTGAATTGTACAATGTGGGGTTATGGGATGCTAGTGTGGATCCATCTCACCACATTTTTTGGCTCAATTTTGATGGTTGTATTAACAACTATAGTAGATATCTCCACACGTTTTGCAAAAGTGCAAGTCCCCATATGGAGCTAGGTGTTACCCTGAAAGTGCATGGACATTTTGAGACATTCTTTCTAGTGGGAAATACACTAGTTGAGGACTATTTGCATCATGGAAAAAGTATTTATGAAGATCACATATGAAGAGTACTTTCAACAGTTCTATAGATGCAAGATAAAAGTTAGACATTTGAGATCAAGGAGTGTTAGTTCATAGATAGATTTTAGCAACATTTGACAAGATTGAAAATTAGACTTTGTAGAATGTGTTTTGTTGACCCAATATATATATGGCCAACCTTTATAGAAACCTGCAAATGATTGCAAGACTAGATCCTAACCATTACTTTATTTTTGCTAAGGTTTGGCAGGGGTCCCAATAGGAAGATTATACAATGAATTCAAAGGGGTATCAATTTTTTTGTGGCAAGAATGGTTATAACTCATGTCTATGGAATAAAATTGTATGGTAATATGGAACATTTATGGGTTATACTTTATGTTTGACATAAGAATCAAAGTAAGCATTATAATATTTGGGAAATACATATGTCACTTCATTGATAATATCACAAATTTTAAAATGGATGGTTGATGGCTCACCCTATCACTTTGATATAGTTGACATATGTTCCATATGTGACATGGTTGTGCGTATTAATGGTTATTAGTATTTTCAACAACTTCGAGAAACATGATAATTAATGAATGATAAATGTATGTTTCGAGGTTAAGGTGACGAAACAACAATATGCTAGCTCATTATGTTTGTTTGAAGATCATTAGGGTTTGAAGCACTCATGTTTACTGAGCTAGTTTACCATTGCAAGGATTCCCCTCCTCATGCAACAGTGAATTCAAACTGACTCAATCTTGGCATAACATAATCGTGGGTGTATAAAGCTGGGTTGTTGTAACGCAGGTTTGAGAACAATTGGTAACTCCATAGCAATGGTATGTGGTCAGTTCACTAGTGTAATATTTGTTCATTGATTAAAAGCTTTACATTAGCTATGTTTGAGCTCACTTTTCCTCTAGTTCACTTCAGCTTTTATCCTTGAATTCCTATGTGAGTACAACAATTTGTCTTATGTCAGCTTTGTGAAGTGTTTTGCTTCTAGAAAATTCGTATGAGTTTAAAAATTGCATGGCCATTTATCAAGCCTTTGCAAGTCCGACTTTCGCAAAATAAATACAA
>ML786390.1:915725-951966 GCA_009831015.1 Picea engelmannii | reverse complement strand
CATATTGTATATTTGTGAATAAAGAATGATTGCAGCTGACAATTAAGTAGTTGATTTGAGTTATTATGATCATAGTTAGTATTTAGTAGTTAGAATAGTTAGCGTAGTTTATAATTAGTTTAGTATAGTTTAGTTAAGTTTGTTTTATTAGTTTCTAGTTTCCTTAGTTTAGATCATTTAGCTTAAATCACTTTCTCTTCGGTTTCCTTGCGAGACCTTAGAGCGGCCAACGGAGCCGTTAAACTCGTCAGGGTGGTCCATACCAAACGGCTTGGGTTATTTAGACAACTCCGGACCGGTTCCACTCTCCCAGTTGACGGACGGTCATTTTCGCCCGTCAACAGGTGGTAATATTATTACACATGTCAAATTTAAGGTGTTTCCTCCAGTCTTGGATTTTAAAAGTTACTCTTAACTCATTGGAGAGATAAACAAATAGACAAATAAATGAAGGCCATATACATAAATTAGTAACTTTTAACATTTGAACCAAGTTATATAAATCCATTTAATTTTTTTTATAAAAAATATAACAAAACCCTTATTCAAAGAAAATATTGAACTTGGAAAATGGTCATTAATAATGTAGATATGAAATGATAAGGTTTAAGGTTATCTATAGTTTGACAAACACATTTTTTTAGAGATTGTGTTTAAAAAAAAGGAAGATAAATATGATAGAGAAACCAAAACCCTTTAATAACATACATGTTGGTACAAGTAATAAGATAAATGCTCTGCTAGCTCTTGCACTAGTATGAGAAGGCTTCACCAACAATCACTAATGGTATAGGGAAACCTTCTCCTAGTGCCACCCCACTGATATGAATAGATTTTGGGTATTTGTTATATTCTTTACACGACTAACCCCATCCGATATTCGTTGCACTGGGTGCAAAGGTGGGGTCACAAGGGGGAAATATCCCCCCTTGTTTGGGGGGTTGAAAGGTGGTGGAGCCCCCAATTTTGTTTTGGTGATTTTTGCATATCGTTTTTTAACAATTTGCAGTATACATTTTTTTTGCTTTTGGCAGTTTTGTGGTGCATGGGAGGATTTGTAGCTTATCCTATGGTTTTCTAATTTTGGTTAAGGAATTTGGGTTGTAGTCTAATTTGGGTCAATGTATTAGGGGTTTTGGATGTTGTGGGATCATATATATATTGTATTGTAAACAATGAAGTTGGAGGATTATGAATAAGAATTAGAGGTGTGGCTCTAAGCAGATTGTTGGTTTTCCCGGTGTGGGTTTTTAGGGTAAATATTTGTGTATATGTGTGATTGCAATTGCGTTCTTTTCTGTTTTAAGAATCTGTGCATGCATTGCATTACTGTAAAAGGTTTAAAAACTTATATTTGGTATCAAAGTGGTTATTGGATTCATAGGGATGGTTTTGTGGCTAGGGGTTTGGCTTGGTCCTATGATAAACCTTATTACATTGGGAGCTCTACGATATGGATTCTTTTGGTGAAAAGAAATGGTGAGTTGTTCAAAAATAAAAATTGAAAAAAATAGTGGGAAACGTTTTGAGTTGTGGAAGCTCAAGATGGAAGATGTGTTGGTAGAAAAAGATCAATGGGTCACTGTGGATACAGGTACTGCATCTATAGGAACATCAACAAAAGACTAGGAAAAGTTGGAT
Source organism: Picea engelmannii (assembly GCA_009831015.1). NCBI lineage: Eukaryota > Viridiplantae > Streptophyta > Pinopsida > Pinales > Pinaceae > Picea > Picea engelmannii. The sequence continues at coordinate 950,325 of ML786390.1, read as the reverse complement.
CGGAAGGCAGAGATCACAATCTGGTTGTATCTCTCAGATTTAGTATTACTAAATGTGTTAGGGGAAGCTAAAACCAAGGAATTATGGAGTAAGTTAGGGGCTTTGTATCAATCTAAGTCCCTAGTAAACAAAATTTTCCTACGGAAGAAGCAATACAACCCAAGGAGGAAAGATGGAGATTTGGTGACAAAGCATCTGAATGCCTTCAATACTATAGTAATTCAATATTGGTTGTTGATATTAATATTTCTAATGAATATAAGTGTATTAGTTTAGTGTTCTCTTTACCAAACTCGCGGGATAGTCTTGTTTTGGCCATAGGTAGTAATGTAACTACTTCAAGTTTCAGTGATGTGATATCATCCTTATTGTCGGAGGAGATGAAGAAAAAACACATGGAAATCCAAAGCATAGATGCCTTATTTGTAAGAGGATGCTCCCAGGAAAGAAATTGAAATAAGTCCTCAAATGGTAGATCTAAATCTCTCAGAAAATTTGTAAAGGTATGTTGGAGATGTGGAAAAGAAGGGCATTACAAGAAACAATGTAGATCCAAAAGTTTTGAGAGAGGGAAGGGGTCTGATGATGCCTCTTCTACATAAGAAAATACATCCACAAATGAAGGAGTGGATGTGTACTTGGATTCTTCAAGAACACATGAAAATCATGGGGCATGGATGGTCGACTCAGGTGCATCCTTTTATATGACTCCCCACAAGGAGTGGTTTTGTAAATATGAAAGGTATCATGGGGGTGATGTTTTTATAAGAGATGACTCGATGGCCTAAATCGTAGGATGAGGAAAATTCAAGTTGAAGGTCATGGATGGTATGAATAGAACACTCCTTGGTGTTATGCACATCCCAAAATTGGCCAGGAACTCGATTTCTATAAGTAATATGGACAATGCAGGTGTAAAAACAATGTTTGAAAAGGAAACCTGTAGGACAGTTCGAGGGGAAATGATGTTGTTGAAGGAAGTTCAAATTGGAACTCTGTATAAGATGCTAGGAATAACTATTAGTGACAGGTGCAACAGTTCCATTGTTCCTGATATTGGAGATGAAGAAGGAATAAAAACCTACAATCTATGGAGAAAAGACTATGTCGTGGCATCAAATATTGGGGCATATCAGAGAGAGGGGCCTTCAAGTACTACATGGTAAAGGTATGGTTGAAGGTATGTCCAATTTCTCTCTAGACTTTTATTTCAATGAACATTTCTTATATGAGAAGCATAATTATGTAAGATTCTCCTATAGTGTTACGAGGGTAGAGGGAATATTATAGTTGGTGCACAATGATGTGTTTGGACCTGTTTCGGTTCCATCATTGGGTAAATATGTGTACTATGTCTCATTTATAGATGACTTCTCGAGGAATACATGGATTTATTTCCTTAAGAATAAATCTGAAGTATTTGAAAATTTTTAAGAGTTTAAGGCTCTTGTGGAGAATCATGTAGAGAGGAGAGGGAGAATTAAGGTGTTGATAATGGATAATGGTGGAGAATTCTATGGAAATGAATTCAAAGAATTATATAAGAAGTGTGGTATATCAAGTTAGAATATGAATCCATACACAACTCATTAGAATGGAGTTTCAAAAAGGATGAACAAGGCATTGATGGAAAAAACAAGTCACATACATAGTGATGTCAGGTTAGGACAAGAATTATGGGTAGAGGCAGTGGGTATTGCATGTTACCCAGTGATTTGATCACCCTCATCAACGTTGGATGAAACCACAAGAGGTATGGATTGGTAATAAATCCTCTCTTACACATCTCAAGATATTTGGTTATGATGACTATGTACACATTCCAAAGGAAAATAGAAGTAAGATAGATAAAAAGGATGAAACATGTATCTTTATTGGCTATAAAGATGGTTTGAAAGGTTATAAGCTTTGGAACCTAGAAAAGGAGAAGGTAGTGTATAGTCGATATGTGGTACTTAGAGAAATCAAAGATATTTTCAAATAGGAAGTCTCACCCAGGGAGGACCATCCACAAAAAATAGAGTTTGTATTGAAGGATAATGAACCAGACTATACAAAAGAACATGAATCAGAAGAAGAAGATCCTCATACTCTGGTATTTAGGAGATCGGTTTGGGAAAGAAGGAAACCAGAAAGGTATACTCCACCTTATTTTCTCTCTATTTTTTCTTTGTTTATTATTAATGATGATCCTAGAACTACTAGGGAGGAAATGTATTTATAGGATGGAAAACTTTGGAAAAAGGCCATGGTCGAAGAAATGACAACCTTGGACAAGAATGAGGTTTGGGATCTAGTGGAGCTTCTGGTTGGAATAAATCCCTTTGGAAGAAAATGGGTATTTAATAAGAAGTTGAATGCAAAAGGCAAAGTGGATAAATACAAAGATTGGTTAGTAGCAAAATTTTATTCCCAGGTAGAGGGAATTGACTTTGATGAAATGTTTTTCTCTTGTTGCAAAGTTAACTTATATTAGATTCCTTTTATCTATTGTTGTTTCTCTTCATTTTGAAGTAGAACATATGGATGTGAATAAAACATTCTTACATGGGGATCTGGAATAAGAAATATACATGAAGCAACAAGAAGCATTTCCAGTGAAGGAAAAAAAAGAGTCGGTATGTAGGTTGAAAAAGTCCCTATATGGGTTAAAGAAATCACCAGTAATGTGGTATCAAAAAATTGATACATATATGTTGGGACTTGGCTTCACAAGGAGAAAAGTCAATGACATTATGTATTCCAAATTAGTTGGTGATCATCTTATTTATTTGGTCTTGTATGTGGATGATATGTTGTTGACAGATAATGACAAGGAGATTATCCAGGATGTGAAAACTCAGTTGTCCTGTAAATTTGACATGAAGAATCTTGGTGCTGCAAATTTCATTTTGAGCATGGAAATTAAAAGATATTGGGAAAATGGGAAAATCTAGTTAAATAATAGGAAACATGTCAATACAATATTGCATAGGTTTAATATGCAATAATGTAGACTGTTCAAGGTTCTTTTGTGGCCACAACAACCTCGGTTCTTTTGTGGCCACAACAACCTCCATTTTATTTTTATTTTATAAGAAAAAGAAAATGGCCCTCCTACTAAAATTTGAGCTCTAATTCCTAATCCACTACTACTATGAGCCTACTGAATATTATTTATCTACCTTGAGGGTGTTATGGGTTTATATATTTATTCATTATTTATCTTTGAGAATGTTTTCCCTCACCAATAATCTCTTTGATCTTGTACTTTCATATGTTCTTCACTATACCTTTGATTTATGATTCTTATTTGATCCTTTTGTAATGAGATTGACATGTTGTATTTTGAACCTTTTGCATTAATTGTTTTAATGTATTTAAAGGTATTTTTTGATCCCATTTGATTGTAGGGTTTAATTCTTTGTTTATGACTTAGAGAGAATTTTCTTTTAAGGATTTGTTGTTTCCCTGTATATTGGCTTGTACTATCATCTCACTACATCATTGATAAGTGAATGGTTGGCTTGAATGAAGAGCACATTGTTACTTTTCATGTTGTACTTGTTTTCCTCATATTTATGCACAATCTCTCACAAGATGATCAAATTCACTAGTTTAAAATACATAATATAATTAGAGTATCTTTAATATTTTCCCATAGTTCAAATTATTATTTTAAATTAGATAAAAGGAAATAAAACCTTTCTACAGATCTTTCATGATATTTGGTTTAAAACAACAAATTGTTCATAAAAGGCCAAGATAATAAATGATTGCTTCTAGCCTGCAGGGGTGTAGATCGATTGGCAAGTGCTGTGTAAATGGAAGGAAAAGTAAAAAAGGAGGTCTCACGTTCGATTATCACCCAGATTTACCCGTGCCCCATGCTTGCGGGTTGTGTGGATGCACCTGGAAGTTATAGAGGTAGCAGATGGGAATTGACCCCGTGTCACACGAGTACGAGAACCGCAAGTTGCCGATTACACCAGTCACAAAAAAAATTATTTCTTCTAAGAAATTTATTCTTTTCATTTCGTCATTTTTTAACAAACCCAACTTTTATTCATAGATTTGTTAGTAAAATGGAAAGAGGGAAGAATGTAGATTTCATAACCTATTATAAAGTGTCTTGTTTCTTGTACAACTAAGTCAATTCTTTCTATGGTTTCCGCAATAGGGTTGCAGATTCATTTCCTATGCAATATACTTATGTTGTTTCAATTTCTCAAGAGAATCATGCCTAAACAAAATAGCAATTTGGTGTACATTCAAGGAAGAATGATCATGTGCATTTGGACACAGATGATAGGAAACTCAAGAGTAGAGCCTCTAAGTGATATAAAAAGATGGAAACCACAATTTTCCTCTTCCTATAACAACCTTTGAATCCCTTTATGTTGAGCCTATCTTAAGCCTCAAGTCTTTATTTATTGGAAACCCCAAATTCCACCCATTTGGATCTTCATTTAACTTTGTCTCTCATATCTATTATAATGTTATCAATAAAATAAATGAAAAAATAACATTTCATAAGAGTAGCTATTCAAATTAATATTTTCATTTATTAACCAAATCTAGTATTTTCATACACGTTGATACAAAAATTAGTGAAATGCAATACTCAATGTATTTTTAATAGAATATTCAACTAATCCTTACATACTTTTTAATGGAAAATTCGTAAAATTGGTAATAGAGTTAAAAATTGTAAAACCATTTCATCAAAAGTATATAGATCGAAATTTGTTATTATGTATTCTTTATATTTAATAATTTAAAGTTAATTAAATAAATTTAATATATTATAAAAGTTGAATGATATAAATTAATAATATTTTTGGAAAAAATAAATATAATAATTGTGATTTTAGTAAACGATTATATTATAGCTTTGTCTTGTAATCTTTGAATAATAAAAATTAATAAAAGAACATTATTATTACATTATTATTATTATTAGTGAATAATTATATCATAATGTTATTATTACAATATATGAAAGAAACATCATTATTCAAATCACAATCATTTCATTCATCATATTTATGTATTTTTCTTTGTAAAAACATTTAATCAACATATTGTATCTTAATAGAATCACTCAGAAAGTCTACAGTCATCATTTGGATTGTCAACGTTTCAGACTGTGGACTTTCTGAGCTATTATGTTAACCACACTCACCACAAAAACCTTAAATCAATATTGTATCTTGATGGACAACACACAATTCACCTTGAAGAAGAATTAAACATTATATGGTATTAACGGTTATAAGTTTTTGCAATAATAATCCAAATTAAATGATTTCATAAAACTAAAGTTAAACATTATATGGAAACTCTAAATTCTAATGAGTGATACATCTCAAATTTAATTTAAAAATAGAGAAATCATTAGCGTACTCATAATACATTTTATAAATCAAACAACAACAACATCAACATGATATGAAAAAACACAACATACATTTGTGCTATACTATTTATAAAGCACCAATGCGATTGAAATCACACTAGTGTTTTTGTTACGTAAAAATGCATTGACAAACAAATTAATTGATAAAGTATGTATGCAAACCTCTGCAATTAAAGTTTTGTGGAGGTTGTGATTTGTGGAGGCAATCACTCTTTAGTGCCTCTCATAATTTAGCACATAGACTCAATCCTATGTCACTCCCTCGACACTCTGGCTCGCATCTCCTCCTCTATGGGTTGCTCGAATTTATTCAAGATATCATCCTCGTAATTCATGTAGACATAATATGAACTATCATCAATTTTCTTATAAATATCATACCTAAACATCATCTTCTTTTCCTCAATGAGATTATCAAATATCTCTTTGAGGCTGGGGAGGAATTGCATAGCCCCGAAGCATTTTAAACTCAGACCCTTGATAATGGAACTGGGCACATGAGCTCAGTTCCCTTCCAAGTCCATCATCTTGACCCCTACTTTGGCATATTTAGGACTACCAAGCTCTGCGATCAGAGCTTCCCAGTGCCCCTTTAGCCTTGATCAACGAGACATAAACCTTGGTGGGTGTCTTAATTATAATACTCTATCAACCTCAATAATGACCTAAGGCCATATTGTATTAATTAAATACAAGTTAAGAAGAACATTTGGAAAAAATACTAATGATCCATAAGATTCACTAACATGCCTTATTGTTGAATATTAAGCATTACTTTGGCCTTGGCTTGCTCCTCCATGAGATCCTCAGTCATGTATTTACTAATAATCTCATGTTTCTTCTTCTCCATAATGATGGGCTCGATCACTTTCTCATATGGAAGGGGAATATGGGAACCAAACTCTCACTCTCTCTATTGTTACTTTCCCATGTCCCACTCTCTCATTTCTTCTTCCACATTCTCCTCTTCCTCGAACAAGACTGACTAAACAAAAACGTCAAACTCCACACTCTTGACCATCAACCTTACCTCCCTCTTGATATACTTGATCCGCTGTCACTCGATCGACACTCTGGCCCACATATCCTCCTCTACGGTCTACTCAACTTTCTCCAAGATACTATCCTTGTCATCCTTGTAACCATAATAACCAATGTCAATAATTTTCTTGTAAATATCATACCTAGACCTTCTCTTCTTCATCTCGAGGGGCTTATTGAATATCTCTTTGACGTAGGGGAGGAATTTCTAAACCCCACTTGTACAAGTTATTGTTGGAAGATGACTTGATACAATCTTCAAGAAACCAGTTGTACAAGTGGGTCTACGATATTCCTCGTCAACGTCAAATAGCTATTTGATAAGCCCTCTGAGGTGAAGAAGAGGAGGTCTAGGTATGATATTTACAAATGAATAGATTCAAATTATTATGGTTATAAGGATGTCGAGGATGGTATCCTGAAAAAAGTTGAGTGTCCCATGGAAAAGGAGATGTCGGCTAGAGCATTGAGGGAGTGGTTGAGGATCGAGTCTATCAAGAGGGAGTCCAGGTTGAAGATCAAGAGTGGGGAGGTCATTGGCGTTAACCCAATCTTGTTTGAGGAAGAGGAGAATGTGATGGAAGAAATAGGAGAGAAAGACATGAAAAACCAACAACAAAGAGAACAAGAGTTTGTTTCTCATGTGCCCCTTCCAAATGAGAAAAGAGATCGAGCACATGGTTTTGGAGAAGAAGAAACATGATTTAGGATCTCATGGATATCACTAATAAATCATCGTTATGCAGTGCAACTAGAAAACGCACCAGTGCTCCATGGTTATTGGAGCATCGATAAGTCTTTAGCGATGTGTTGTGTTATATAATGCATTGAGAACGAGGTAATTCACAAGATGCACCGCTATGCCATTTTGAGTATTTTCTATGTTAGGAAATGAAATTGGTTGTCCATAATTCACTAGTGCTCAATTGTAATTGGAGCATTGTATGTCTTTAACAATGCGGTCATATGCAGGACACCAGTCATGAGTCGTTATGTACGATGCACTGATATGTTACATATTAAATGTTTGGCATGGTGTTGTGCTATGAAAATATCCAATGTGTTTCATATACCTAGACACATTGGTAACAAGGTGTCCCATAAGTCACATCGATATGATAAATATTTAAATATTGGGACAATTCCCCATTTTTTACAACACTGGTGCGTTTTATATACCTATGAGCACCACTAGGTTAATTTTTTTTGTCACAAATTAATCAGTGTGTTGTGTTAATGTGAAGGAATCGGTGCTCTTGACTCCTTGGAGAACTAGTGTTTTGTTTAGCGGTGCATTGTGTTTATTAATGTACCAGCAAAGGAGAATCCAGGAAGATGCACCACTATGATAAGCCATTAAATATTGTTAGGTACCTAACTTCCTGAACCCCTCACATAGGTAGAATAACATATTTTCTATGTAATAAAGGTTGATATTAGTTAATAAGGACTATTTAATAATGTGAACAAGTCTAATGTATGAAGACTTAATAGAATCTTCCACTTCTAGAAATATCTTCCTCTAGAATGTTCAAGTTGGAAGATAGAATTAGTATAAATAGGAGTAGAAGGCATGAAAAAATCTTGTCTTGAGAATTATTGTAATAGAGCTCTTCTCTACTAGAGCTTTCCCTCTCGAAGAGGCAAGTGAACCTGGATTTCTATCAATAAATTTATCATTTTTGGTGTTGTGATTCTTTATATTTTGTTGTTCCACTGGTAATTGTTGCAATATTTACGTTTTTTCTTATTATAATACATTGGGTACCTTACAAGTGGTATCATAACTCTTTCCTCTACAAAAATTGTGGGTAATTTTGTTCAAAGTAGAGACGTGTACTATCAACGTCTTTAAAGCACAAAGATATGTTGTTCAATGGGTAAAAAATAGCTAGGGAAGACTACACATAAGAATATAGACGGTTTCATGGGGTTTATCGAAACAAAATTTTCACCTTGTTGGAAACCTCTCTAATCCCCATTGGTACCCCTTCGAGTAGTACCACATGAGATGGAATTTGTACATAACCATCACTCCCACATACCATCAGGTATATAGGGAGTCCCTTAGGTCTCCTAAAACCAACTCTAGATCAACAAATCGATTGCCTAATTTCTATAGTGACACCGAGACTAAAACTCGGGAAGATACTCTCTAGTACATGGTTAATCAGTTAGTATGGATAAGGGTACAGTTGGGCCTCTTTAGTTGGTTCCCTGAGATATTGGTCCAAGTACTAATTTTTGACCCCACAAGTATATCATAGAGCTATAGCATAGGGAAAACCCTTGTCTATAGGACCCCTGCAAACCCTAACCATTGGGAACAAAACATAACAGAGAATGAACATAAGGGATATTTTTCCATGCAACCCTACCTCCTACATCCTGGTTGCAAAATTCCTACACACTTTTCCCTATTAATTATTTGGGAATTCTGTCATTGCATTATTCTTCAGGCTGAAGTATAACTCCGCACGAGTAGAAAAAAATGAGTATAGTGGTCCCATCGACACCCTTATTTGGTACCTATCCCATTTGATTACTCTCTTTTCCCCAATTGTAGTGGTATCTATCACTTGCAATCCTTTTTTTTTTCTCATGGACCCACCCACCCTTATTTCCCACCTATTCCATTGGATTCCTCTCTTTGCACTGATTGTAGTGGTACCCTTCACCAGTAACTCCTTTTCTATGTTGGCCCACCCACCTCATTCTTGTATTTCCCTTTCACCATGGCCCACACCTACAACCAATACCTTGAAGACCACCTCAACTCCTTGTCATCTGATATCTCCATGAACTAGAAGGAAATGAGAGACATCAATGCCAATATTTTCACCATCAATTCCTCTATGCATTCTACCATAGACCCCAAAATGGAAGACATGAAATGGGACATGAAGAAAGACATCAATGCCCACATTGGCAAACAAATTGAATCCTTTACTACCAAGATAATGGCATTACTAAATCTTCTTGAAGGCCTTACCTCATATGAACAACCTTCTAACCTAGAAGGTGATACTTCCTCCAATTCCCAGAATTATTAGTCCAACCCCCTTCATCATGATATGTGTCTTCCATGAGTATAGGTGAATAAATTTTATGGCTCAGATCCGATTATGTAACATATCCAACCTACAATTGATTAACATTATGAGTGAAATACACATTAAATCATAATATTTTCTACTATTTAAATTCTTGTAGCTTATTAGATACAGATCACACACAGATTTAACCAGTTGACTGATACCACCATTCTAAATGTATTTAACAACATATATTAAAACATGAATGCAATTGTTCAAGAAAGAAACAAACACACAACATTCATATAAACCATTCACACATCGGAATAAAAATAATAACATAATATAGAACTTATATGTAAGAACAATAACCAAGTGGATACATACGAATGATGAAACTCCCAACCATAGGCATTGTTTTTCATTTCCTCTCAACAATAGGACACCCCTGAGCTAGAGGCTATGAGTGCACAAGGATATATTACCCTTCTAGTTTTCCACTCTCCACACACAGTAGCCCCAAAACCTAGGCTCCAAATATGTTTCTCACAACCTGCACAACCCAAGGAATGGGATCCCCCTTCACTACACACTATCCCTTAGGCCTTACCACTTCCCTCCAGGGCTCCAATGCATCTGATTGAACTTAAATCCTCTTGAATACTCTAGGAGTTCTCACAACATCCTTCACAAGGCTCTTGAGCCTTTTCCTCTACACAAAAATGCTCTACATGATTACAACCCAATTTACAGAAACATATGCCTCTTTCTCAACATAAAACACAACCAAACCATGGTTAATTTAAAGCACACCATGGATGGTACTCTTTCTATCACTCAAATCTTCTCTTGTTGTCCAAAAACTGTATGTAAAACTTATCTCTCCTCTCCATATTAATTTCCTTCTTCTCCCTTCCTTGATTGACTCTCACTCTTCCTAAAGATGATTGTACCTCAGCCTATGCCCCCTAATAACTATGGGATGTGACTCTTCACACCCACCCTCTTACATGAGTTTAATTATCAACTTTGGGAATGCTCAACAACAATTTAAAAGGTTATACACAATGGTAATAATTTTAAGAATGTGGGTTGGATTATTACCCACGAATAATCCCCTCTCAGACCTGTTATCACTCCAAGAAATCCTTTGTGGTTGCAGACCAAAGGTGCTTGGTAACTTAAGAATAATGGTTTTTATGTATTTGGGACAATGGGGTCTTCAATGATTTGTATAAGAAAAAACTCATCACACATCCAAAGATAAAGTGCTTTCAGTAAACAATAACCAGATCCAATAATTGAAATAGATTATGGAGAAAATTGTTCTCGATTTGCCAATACTAGTAAAAGTAGGGCCTAATACAAGACAACAAGGAATCCTCTAATTTCAAGCCTATGAGTTCAACAAAGAGCTAACAATATTTATGAACTAGAATAAACTGAAATTAAAGTACAAAGAATGAAATATGAGCAATTCTGGTATTGCAAACGAAAGGAAACTCCACTTTATTATTGCAAAAAGAGTCTATACAATGGCATCAAAATGTCACCTATTTTGAACCCTTGCTTCATATCAAAATCAGGCATTTATAGCCTCTTACAAACAATTATACAGATCCTAAAAACATGGATCTGTATTTAATAAAGATAACTCAATTCTATCTAAACAACTTGAAAATAAAGTCTATAACAACTAGTCGAACTGTCTTCAATCTCCAAAATCGCCATCTGCATCCTTAATCTCCTGGTATTTGCAATGTGGTGAAAAATAGCAGGACACCTGTCTTTGACTATTGGATTTCTCAACATTTATGGTCGATTTTTGAGGAAAAGGTTTTGCATGTGTTACCAAAATTCTCTCGAATCCCTGATGTTGAACCTTTTGCATGCGATCTGATAGCCCACTGATACACTGGAACCTTTCAAAACCTGTTCAGAATGAACTGTCCTGTCCTTGGCTTCAAAAATTAGTGTTCTAGCTTTCAACAGTGCACTCCTTTTAATTTTTCACGGGTTAGCTGTTGAAAGCCGTCACTTTCCATAACTAACGGGTTATAAAATAATAGCTTTGCACTGGGGAAAGTCTCGATTGCGCTCAAAATGACTTTTCTCCTCCAAAATTTGATTTCAAACAAAAATCAGTGGGTATTCGATTTCTCACCTTGCATATTAACGGTGACTTGAGCGAGTAGCTTCAGATCTGGATGGGTTTTTTGGCTTAGTTTCTGTTTCAACCTCCTTATCTGCCTTTTGAGGCGTTTGGCAAGCCACCACAAGCTGTTGTAGTCTTTAGTGAGATTTTTCTTCCTCTTCTTCTCTCTAACACTTTCCTTAGCCAATATTTCAAACACAACATTGGTCTTGGCGAAGTTATCAGATAACCTCTTATACCTTTCTTTAATCACCCGCTCCAAGACCTCTTGCTGGGCAATTATCTCCTTGAGATGCTTGATCTTCTGAGACCTCTTTGATTTGGAGTTTTTTGATGATTCTCCCTGTTCTGTTTGATTGAAGGTTTCATAGTTCTGTGCACACTCAGCTGACTGCTTAGGACTCTTGGTGACAGGGCATTGGTCTTGCTGCTCTGATTCTAAATCTGAATAGGGCAAGTTTAATATGTTCTTCCCTATACTCTGCTCTGTAGGATGCTCTGTATTCTGCCCTGTGGTCTGCTCTATGGTCTGCTCTGTGGTCTGCTCAAAGTTTAACTTTCTCTTCAACCTGTGAGGCTTCACTCCAGATATTCTGTCTTCTGAAGGCCCTGGCAAGGTCCTTCTTTTTCTTGAACTGCTTTGAGGAGAGGATTGCTTCTTTGAACTCTTCACCTGTTCATTTGTAAAATGGTTCTGTGTTTCAAAACCTTCCCAGAATAGGAAATGTTCCCAGATCCTTCCCTTTTGTTTCAATTCCTCCAGGATAATCAATTTTATGAGGCCGAAGTGACATGGAGTAGTTTTCATGCTCAAAGGTTGAGCTCTAATCTTTTTGCAAACCTTAGTCAAAATTTTATATAGGAAATAAGGCAAATTAAGAGGAGTCTTGCCTGTGAAATGATCCAGAAGTTTGACGTGGTACATCATCAATTTATCATATCGACCTTCTAAGGTAATATACAATTGGATACCTTTGAACAGCTCCTGCCATTCTTCGTATAGATAAGAAACTAGCATACCTTTTTTCCATGTTTTGTGCCTGTACCCCTCTTTCAAATAAACTCTGAAATCCAAATTCTTGGGAGCAGTGGTTTTAAACCATCTCTGACCGGTTCTTGGTAAACTTGTAGCTGCGGCAATGACAGCCTCATCCACTCTGATTTCCATAGACCCGACGCGAGCTCTATTGACATCAAAAGTCTTGGCAAAGGCTTCTGCTGTAGCATGGTGGCAACCAACTTGCAATCTTTCCACAAATTCAATACACCTTGCATTCAAAAAATGCTTCTGGACTTTGGGATGTGTTTGCAAAAAGGATAGGTTATCCAACTCTCTTTTGAGTAGAGCACCACTGTGTTTTCTCACCATCCTGTGGGTCGAAAATTCTGACAAATTGTAACCCTTGCAACTGCCAATCGAGCCGAGGTTCTGCGTTGTTAAAAGCAGTTCGGGATTCGGCTCTGTTGTGAAACAAATGAAACTTCAACCAACTTCCAGAAACAATTTGTAATATGGAAACCACTATTTGATTTGATGTTGTCATGCCAGCGGTACCTCCTTTGTACCTGCACCACTGAACCCGAACTTGCCATCCCGGAGGCCATGAGTGTTGAGCGTGAGTTTCTGAGCCGAATTCACATCACAATCCTATTTTGGCGTGCAAAATTTGAGTTTCCATCACTACCCACTCTCATCAGCGCATGATCTGGATTTGCCTGATGTGGGATGATCATATCATCATTACCTTCAGACGTGGATATCACGCACGTGATTCCCTCTTTCAACAATGGCCCATGGAAAACGCCTCTGTCAGCTGTCCATACTTACCACTTACGCCAGCGCGTGACCCCGTGGAAAACCCCTGTTAGCTGTTGATAATCTTGACTTTCCTCAGCGCACGACTTTGTGAAAACCGCTCAATAGCTGCGGAAAGTATGCACTTTCAACAACACACCTCTTTGTAAGAAATCACTCCTTAGCTGTGGAAAGCATGCACTTTCAACAGCGCATGACCTTTGAGAAATTGCTCCAAAGCTATGGAAAGTATGCACTTTCAACAACACACCATCCGCGAAACCGATTTTGGCACCCTTTGAAATTTGCCACTTTCAACAGCGCAAAGAATTATGGAAAGTGTTCCTTAGCTGCGGAAAGCATGCACTTTCAATAATGCACGCTCAACTTTTGGACACACGTTAGCTGCGGAAAGTGAAAAATGAAAATTTTGAAAGAAGACTTTATGGGTCAAATTATTTTCTTAAGACAAAACCAAAACCTATTTTTTTGCAGCTATAAAAACTCAAAAATAACTTGAGGACATTACCGATAGCCATGCTATCCACTACAAAATTCAACCAAAAGGACGGTTTTTTTTTGGGAGTTAACATTTGGCTCCAACTGGGATGGGCATCTCCCTGTGAGGTGACCAAGAACCTAGCTAGACTCAGTAGCCTTATTGCAATTTGAAACAGAAATGTGAAAAATAGTTGCTAGTACCATTGGGCATGGAGTTATTTGACTGACAGAAATAAAGAAAACATAACTGAAAAAGAAAATATGTACAAGAAGAACGTGGCTTCAAAGGAATCCTTATGAGAAATAGATCTTCAGGAAGCGCCCGTTGAAAGGACCTCCTGATACTGGCTCGCCTGAAAGAGTTTGGAGAACAAAGGTATTGTTCTGCTGCACCGCTGTTATGACAAAAGGTCCTGTCCAAAGAGCCTCAAATTTTTCGTGTTTCCCTTTCTCCTGCCTTGCTGCATCCCACTTTAAGACCAAATCCCCTATCTTGAAGACATCTGATTTGACTTTCTTGTCGAAAGTTTGCTTGATCCTTTCCTGATGTAATTTAGTTTTTTCCAAGAGCTGCTCTCTATCTTGCTACAGTTCTACCAAATTATGAATCCTCCTAGTCAAATCACTTGGTTCAGAATCAGTTTCTTGTAAGAATTTAGCAACTGGTAATGCAAGTTGAACAGGAAATATGGCCTCAGTACCATATACCAACTTGAAAGGAGATGTACCAATTGATTTCTTACATGTTACCCTATCAGCCCATAAGGCAAACTTTAGTTTGGAATCCCAACCCCTGGCATTTTGTTCAAGCAGCTTCTTTATGATTTTGACTAAACTCTTGTTTGATGACTCAGCTAAACCATTCCCTTGTGGATAGTAAGTTGTGGAATGTACCAGCTAAATTCCCAGCTCTTCACACAATTTCACCAAGTGTTTATCTTTGAATGCAACAACATTATTAGTGACCAATCTCTTGGTGCAGTCAAATCTGGCAAATATGTTCTCCTGCAGAAAGTTTATGATGACCCTGTGATTGGCGTTCCGGGTGGGAATAGCCTCAATCCACTTTGTAAAGTAATCGGTGGCAACCAGGATCCACCGATGCTAGCCGCTAGAAGGCGGATGAATCTCACCTATGAAGTCCAGGCCCCACTGCTGGAAAGGCCCTGTGACCACTATAGGTTTGAGAGGAAGGGACTTCAGTTGTTTTTTACCTTCAAATCTCTGACATTTGTCACATGTTTTCACAAACTCATATACATCTGAAAATAGGGAGGGCCAATAGTAACCAGATCTCAAGATTTTGTGTGATGTAGTTTTCCAATAGTGATGTCCTCCACATTCACTATTGTGAAGTTCACACATGACTTTAGCTGCCTCCTCTTGATTTACACACCTTAACAACAAACCAATGGGATTCTTCCAGAACAACAAATTATCATTGATGCAGAAATTTATAGCTCTGATCTTCAAAGCCCTTCTTTGAGTCTTTGTCAAATCTGATGGGACTGATAAAGTCTGCAGAAAATGAATGATATGACTGTACCACTTGCAATCTTCTAGATGAGATGAAACTTGCATTCCCTCACCTTCTTTGTTCTCTGAAGACGGAACACTTTCTGCATCAATACTCATTAGATTTATGTCAAGCAGCCTGCAATTCTCCTCTGCCAGGAGTTTGGCAAGACCCTAGCCTTTCACTGGCTTTGCTGGTTTGATTTCAACATCAAACTCAATCAATATGGATATCCACTTACTCCTTTTGCCATCAATGTTAGGTTGGAAAAGAACATCTTTAACTGAACTTGAGGGAACAAAAGCTATTACCTTTGCCTGAAGAATGTAGACCCTGAAAGCTTTCAGCGACTTGACAAGTGCATAGGCTTGTTTTTCCAACAGCTCATACTTTACCTCTGCGTCCCTCAAGACCTTACTAAAGAAGGAAACCGACTGTTCTTGGTCATCAACATTCTTCTGCAAGAGTACTGTTGCGATCGTATCATTGGAAGCAAATGAAAAAATGTAAAATACCTTGGAAAAATCGGGGCTGATCAACACAGGGGCTATTGTGATAGCTTCCTTGATGGCATTAAATGAATTTCTGGCTGCTTCAGTCCACTTTACCTCAGAGTCTTTCCTCAACATAGCAGTGATATGCTTTGTGAGTTCAACAAAATTCACTATGAATCTTCTGACAAAATTAATAGTCCCAAGGAAAGACTGAATGTCTTTCTTTGATCTAGGAAGAGACAGATTTGTAATTGCTTCTACCCTCTTTGGGTCAATCTTAACCCCATCAGCTGAAACAATATGCCCAAGTAGTTTTCCCTCCTTAAGTGCAAAATTTGATTTTTTTGGATTAAGAGAGATGCCATACCTTCGACATTTCAGAAATGTCCTTCTTAAATGCTGCAAATGAAGTTTGTGACTGCTTGAGAAAACAGTGATATCATCAAGATAAATCAGGACAAATTTATCTTTCTCCCCAAYGAAAGCAATGTCCATTGCCCTTTGGAATGTCTTCCCTGCATTCATCAATCCAAAGTGCATCTTCTCGTACATAAACGTACCCCATGGAGTAGTAAAGGCAGTTTTTTCCTTGTCTTCCGGATGGACAACAATCTGATTGTATCCAGAAAACCCATCAATAAAAGACATTACCTTCGATCCTGACACCTTCTGCAACATATGCTCCATTTTAGGCAGAGGGTAATTGTCTTTCCTAGATCATTTGTTCAAATTTCTGAAGTCGACGCAAAGTCTAATCTCCCCATTCTTCTTCCTGACCGGCACAAGGTTAGCAATCCATTCTGAATACCTGAGAGGAATGATAATGCGGGAGTCCAACAGTTTCTTAATTTCTCTTTCCATTGTGGGTAGCAGCAAAGGGTTGAAGGATCTAAGCTTCTACCTGAATGGTTTGGTGTCTTTATTCAAGGGAATTTTATGTTGAATCACCTCTGTGTCAAAAGTTTTCAAATCATCATACTGCCAAGCAAAGATGTCTGCAAATTCCTTCAGTAATTCTCCATAATCGGCCTTTTGTTTTTCAGTCAAATGTGAGGCCAAGTTGACATGTTTGGGATCTTGCTCACTGACCGCATTATACTGAAAAACATCTGACTCTTTTTCCCCGCTTTGCAATTTGACAGCCACATCGTTGTTGTCAAACAACCTTTCCAACGGGACCAAACCTTTAGGAATTTTGTTGGTGGAAAGCTGAACTATTTCATGAGCTGCAATTTTTCTCTTGAGCTTTGGATGCTCAACTTCATTGTCATGTTCATTGTCCTGATCAATCTGCAGATCTGCAAACTCATCGATCACTGCAAGGAATCGTGTGAGTTCAGCATCATCCTCAAAAACTTTCCAAAATTTTACGTTATCAGGAAGAGAGGGCCTATATTTAACTTGAATTTCATAAGACAATTTGTGAGGTAGAGGAGGTATGAATTCACAAGCAGATACAACCAATGAACCAGCCAATTCATTCATGGCTCTAGGTACAAATGAAATCTTAAAATATGCAAAATCACTAATTGCCTTCAGTACTTCATCTATGTATTCCTTCAACCTGACATGCCTGGCTTGAAAGGACTTATTCACCTGCTGAATAATCAAATCTGCATCTCCAAACACCTGCAGTTTCTTAATGCCCTTCTCCTTTGTTGCGTTCAACCCCAAAATTAGTGCTTCATACTCAACAATGTTATTAGTCACTTTAAAATCAAGTTTAAAGGACAAATGAGAAGTTTTCTTAGAGGGAGAAATGAATACCACTCCTACTCCAGCTGACTCCTTAGTGCAAGCACCGTCAAAAAACATGGTCTAGAGATCATCCTCTGCTGTTTCTGTGGGCTGAACTGTGATCTGATCTGTGGGTTTCCTGAGCAGCAATGTATCAGGTAGTGAATCGTCAATTTGCAAGATACAAGATCCCATATCTGTGTCGACTGCATAAATAGGATGATTGGATGGATTCTTCTCATCACTGATCACATATGCCAGCTGAGATTCCCTGTAAAGTCTTCTATTCACCCCTCCGAAAATAGGGATAGTAGCGTAAGAGAGATCCATTTGAAGAGTGCCACCTAGCCTCTTCATCCATGATCTTGATAGAAGGCAACCAAATTTTGGGGGTATGTCAGCCACCACTATGTCCATCACCATTGTCTTCATTGATGCTTGGGTCAAGGTTACAGCCAAATCCTTAATCATCCCAAGGCATTTGAATTTTCAAGAATCAAAGGAGAAAAGGTCATGATAAGGCTTGGTGATCTCCATCCCAAGCTCATCCATGACAGCTTTTGGCATCAAATTGTGCGAAGCACCGGAGTCCAACAAACAATTGTGCAGTGTTTTTTCATGAATGTTTAAAGAGATGTAGAAGGGAGGACAACTTTCATCTCTGTCTTATACCATTTGGCCCAGAGTGATGGTTGGATTATCATCATAAATGTTGAGGACATCAACAAAATGAGATACAGACTGGGGATCTAAAGTTTTGAGGATATCCTTTTTAAACATCTCATTTTTCATCAGCTCAACAAGAGGAATAGGAATATTAATCTTTTGTATTTCAGCCTCAAAATTAAAAGAGTATGGAACCTTATTAGCAGTTTTATCAGAAATTTTTACCTGACTTGAAGGGGCTTCCTGACTCTTCTACTGTTCAACAAGAGGCTGACTCTCTGAAGTTTGATGGATGATAGGGGCATCAGTCTTCTTGGGAAGAGCTGATGCTTTCACCTTTGAAGACTTTGTTGGCTGATTTTCTGATGTATGTTCTTTTTGGTTGACAGAGGCAACAGTCTTTTCAGGAGAGGCTGATGCATCTGCTTGAGCAACATTAGCTTTAGATTGGAGGTTGTATCTGTTTTTATCCTCTGCCGTGAAAATGCCATCACCAAGGAGATCATCTTYTGTCTGTTGAGTCATTAATGATTCCTCATAATCTTGTTGTGTTAGATAAGACTTCCCTGTCTCTTCTCCAACACAATGAATGTCGCCTTCCCCATCCTCTTGATCTTCGCCATTGTCTTCATCCATGACTACATTCTGAAGAAGGACTTTTATCCTCTGATCTTCATTAGAATTCCTATCTCTTTGCAGAATCTGAGTTTGTGGATTATTCCTTCTGTAGGGAAAAGCATTTGGATTTCTGGGGGCAAAAGCATTTGGCTCTTTTGCTCTTGCTGGTGGCTGATTCTGAACCTTCAACTTTGACATTTCTGATGTTAGACTGTCCAATAGCTTAGCCATCTTGTCCATTTTACTGTTAGAAGAAGAAGAGGACTCGACATCAAACTTCTTCTTCTCAGCTCTTCCTTTAAGCTTCTGAGATGTTGTGATGTTTGACTCAACTTTGAGGGTGGCATCTTGCATTAAAGCAAGCATGGCTGATCGTCTCTTTCTAAGGATAAGACAAAACTTTGAATCAAATGCAGCAGAAAATGTGATTTTTTCCGATGCATCACTTGGTTTAATCTCTGCAGGGATCTTACTAAACATTTTATTAAATCTCTTGATAAAGTCTGAGACCGATTCTCCATCCTCCCTCTTCAAATTTCCAAATTCAGAAATGTAGTATAACAGATCTCTTCTTTCTCCCCAATGCTTCAAGAATACCTCATCTAATTGTTCAATGCCAGTGATTGAATTTGCTGGTAGCTCTTTGAACCACTTTCGGGCTTGGTCACCCAAGCTCTGAACAAAAACTCTAGTCCACACATATTCTTCTGAGATATTTATATTTTCAGCATAAGCATAAAATGCTTCAATGTGTTCTTCAGCAGTATACTCCCCTGCTCCTGTAAATTTTGGCATGTATTTCTGGTAGTCACCGGTTGGCATGGCAGACAAGGGATTTGGTAATACAAGTGGGGCATATCTGATTGCCAAGATTTTTTCCATTCTGGTCAGAGGGGCAGCCATGACGGTCTTGGTGATTGATACAGATAAGGAACTAGTGGGAGATGATGGAGGAGATGAGTTGGTTGAGTTAGAAATGAGTGGTTGTCTTACTTCGTCTCCAGCAGAAGGTTCAAGGACCGGTGAAAAATAAGAGGCTTTATAAAATTGACCAAGCAACAATGCCAAATTCTCTTCACCCTTAGAGGATAGATCATGGATAATTTCCTCAAGGACGGGCAGATTAGTGTAAGTATGTAAAACACCTTTCGAATGTTTGATAGGTGATGAATCAAAAGAAGATGAAGATGAAGTTTCTTTCTGTTGGGAGGATTCTGTATTGAATTCTTTTGGATGGGATGAAATATCAATCTCAAGAACAGAATCAGTAATATTAGAAGAAAAAGAAGGTTCTTCTACCTTAGAAACTTGAGATGAATTTTTTATTTCCTCGGAATTTTGAGTTTTAGCAGGGGATTCAACTAAAGACTTTTTAGATATGGAAAGATGAGTATCAGTTGGAATACCTGAATCAATTTCACTTGCAGATCCGGAAGACTGTCTTTGCAAAGGTTTGCCCTTGCTGATGATATTTTCTGGATCAGGAACTGATGTCAACGGGCCTTCTGGGTTTTCCCTCGTGTGAGCTCTTTTTGGAGCCACTTCGTTTCAATGGAGTCGCCAGATAGAAAATGTACAACCTGATAGTGTCTATTTCTTGTCTATCATCAAGAATTAGATCTATGTCGTCTCCCAGAGAAGCTGAGCTTCGATCTCCTCTCCCCAACAACGACGCCAATTTGTTATCACTCCAAGAAACCCTTTGTGGTTGCAGACCAAAGGTGCTTGGTAAGTTAAGAATAATGGTTTTTATGTCTTTGGGACAATGGGGTCTTCAATGATTTGTATAAGAAACAACTCATCACACATCCAAAGATAAAGTGCTTTCAGTAAACAATAACCAGATCCAATAATTGAAATAGATTATGGAGAAAACTGTTCTCGATTTGCCAATACTAGTAAAAGTAGGGCCTAATACAAGACAACAAGGAATCCTCTAATTTCAAGCCTATGAGTTCAACAAAGAGGTAACAGTCTTTTTGAACTAGAATAAACTGAAATTAAAGTACAGAGAATGAAATATGAGCAATTCTGGTATTGCAAACAAAAGGAAACTCCACTTTATTATTGCAAAAAGAGTCTATACAATGGCATCAAAATGTCACCCAGTTTGAACCCTTGCTTCATATCAAAATTAGGCATTTATAGCCTCTTACAAATAGTTATACAGATCCTAAAAACATGGATCTGTATTTAATAAAGATAACTCAATTCTATCTAAACAACTTGAAAATAAAGTCTATAACAACTAGTCGAACTGTCTTCAATCTCCAAAATCACCATCTGCATCCTTAATCTCCTAGTATTTGCAATGTGGTGAAAAATAGCAGGACACCTGTCTTTGACTGTTGGATTTCTCAACGTTTATGGTCGATTTTTGAGGAAATGGTTTTGCATGTGTTACCAAAATTCTCTCGAATCCCTGATGTTGAACCTTTTGCATGCGATCTGATAGCCCACTGATACACTGGAACCTTTCAAAACCCGTTCAGAATGAACTGTCCTATCCTTGGCTTCAAAAATTAGTTTTCTAGCTTTCAACAACGCACTCCTTTTAATTTTTCGCGGGTTAGCTGTTGAAAGCCATCACTTTCCATAGCTAACGGGTTATAAAATAATAGCTTTGCGCCGGGGAAAGTCTCGATTGCGCTCAAAATGACTTTTCTCCTCCAAAATTTGATTTCAAACAAAAATCAGTGGGTATCTGATTTCTCACCTTGCATATTAACGACGACTTGAGCGAGTACCTTCAGATCTGGATGGGTTTTTTGCCTTAGTTTCTATTTCAACCTCCTTATCTGCCTTTTGAGGCGTTTGGCAAGCTAACACAAGCTGTTGTAGTCTTTAGTGAGTTTTTTCTTCCTCTTCTTCTCTCTAACACTTTCCTTAGCCAATCTTTCAAACGCAGCATTGGTCTTGGCGAAGTTATCAGATAACCTCTTATACCTTTCTTTAATCACCCGCTCCAAGACCTCTTGCTAGGCAATTACCTCCTTGAGATGCTTGATCTTCTGAGACCTCTTTGATTTGGAGTTTTTTGATGATTCTCCCTGTTCTATTTGATTGAAGGTTTCATAGTTCTGTGCACACTCAGCTGACTGCTCATGACTCTTGGTGACAGGGCATTGGTCTTGTTGCTCTGATTCTGAATCTGAATAAGGCAAGTTTAATATGTTCTTCCCTGTACTCTGCTCTGTAGGATGCTCTATATTCTGCCCTGTGGTCTGCTCTATGGTTTGCTCTGTGGTCTCCTCAAAGTTTAACTTTCTCTTCAACCTGTGAGGCTTCAACCCAGATATTTTGTCTTCTGAAGGGGTCCTTCTTTTTCTTGAACTGCTTTGAGGAGAGGATTGTTTCTTTGAACTCTTCACCTGTTCATTTGCAATCTGGTTCTGTGTTTCAAAACCTTCCCATAATAGGAAATGTTCCTAGCTCCTTCCCTGTTGTTTCAATTCCTCCAGGATAATCAATTTTATGAGGCCTAAGTGACATAGAGTAGTTTTCATGCTCAAAGGTTGAGCTCTAATCTTTTTGCAAACCTTAGTCAAACTTTTATATAGGAAATAAGGCAAATTAAGAGGAGTCTTGCCTGTGAAATGATCTAGAAGTTTGAAGTGGTACATCATCAATTTATCATATCAACCTTCTGAGGTAATATACAATTGGATACCTTTGAACAGCTCCTGCCATTCTTCATCTATATAAGAAACTAGCATACCTTTTTTCCATGTTTTGTGCCTGTACCCCTCTTTCAAATAAACTCTGAAATCCAAATTCTTGGGAGCAGTGGTTTTAAACCATCTCCGACCGGTTCTTCATAAACTTGTAGCTGCGACAATGACAGCCTCATCCACTCTGATTTCCATAGACCCGACTCGAGCTCTATTTCCATCAAAAGTCTTGGCAAAGGCTTCTGCTGTAGCCTGGTGGCAACCAACTTGCAATCTTTCCACGAATTCAATACACCCTGCATTCGAAAAATGCTTCTGGACTTCGGGATGTGTTTGCAAAAAGGACAGGTTATCCAACTCTCTTTTGAGTAGAGCACCACTGTGTTTTCTCACCATCCTGTGGGTCGAAAATTCTGACAATTTGTAACCCCTACAACTGCCAATCGAGCCGAGGTTCTGCTCTGTTAAAAGTAGTTTGGGCTTCGGCTTTGTTTTGAAACAAATGAAACTTCAACCAACTTCCAGAAACAATTTGTAATATGGAAACCACTATTTGATTTGATGTTGTCATGCCGACGAAACCTCCTCTGTACCTGCATCACTGAACCCGAACTTGCCATCCAGGAGGCCATGAGTGTTGAGCGTGAGTTTCTGAGCCGAATTCACATCACAATCCTATTCTGGCGTGCAAAATTTGAGTTTCCATCATTACCCACTCTCATCAGCGCATGATCTGGATTTGCCTGACGTGGGATGATCATATCATCATTACCTTCAGATGTGGATATCACACACGTGATTCCCTCTTTCAACAACGGCCCATGGAAAATTCCTCTGTCAGCTATCCATACTTACCACTTACGCCAGCACGTGATCCCGTGGAAAACCCCTATTATCTATTGATAATCTTGACTTTCCTCAGCGCGTGACTTTGTGAAAACTGCTCAATAGCTGCGGAAAGTATGCACTTTCAACAACGCACCTCTTTGTAAGAAATCACTCCTTAGCTGTGGAAAGCATGCACTTTCAATAGCACATGACCTTTGAGAAACCGCTCCAAAGCTGCGGAAAGAATGCACTTTCAACAGCGCACCATCCGCAAAACCGATTTTGGCACCCTTTGAAATTCGCCACTTTCAACAGCGCAAAGACTTATGGAAAGTGTTCCTTAGTTGCAGAAATCATGCACTTTCAACATTGCCCGCTCAAATTTTGGACACACGTTAGCTGCGGAAAGTGAAAAATGAAAATTTTGAAAGAAGACTTTATGGGTCAAATTATTTTCTTAAGACAAAACCAAAACCTAATTTTTTGCAGCTATAAAAACTCAAAAATAACTTGAGGACACTACCGATAGCCATGCTATCCACTAAAAAATTCAACCAAAAGGAAGGTTTCATTTTGGGAGTTAACAGGACCCCTGTCTCTTGTGTAATCATATCCCCCCCATCGTTCTTCATCCATTTTGTATCACAACAAGTGATTACTATTTTATTAATTATTTCAATGCAAATAATATACCATTCATCCCTTGACCAATTAAACCAATATGGGCTCTTCACCCCAACACATCGTCTCACCAGCCTAAATCACATTTATACAGTTACATTACAAATTGCGGGGATTAAAACTGGGGATGTTACATCCCAATCCCCTTATTTTTTCACATTCCTCAGTGTACAACACCTTATAGGTGTAGATTCACCTTACAATTTTGGCTCCCTGGTCATAGATAAATATATAGTCTCTCTGTCCCAAGATCACATAGACATTCCAAACTAAACAAAATTACATAAGAAATTGGCCCAAAACCATAGATACATAGGCACCATGGCCACAAAAACATTTATACATGCACACACACTCCTTACCCAAAACCATATATGCTTAGTCTCCCTGCCCCAAACCGTGCTAGATAATTTCACAATTCATCATTCTGGCAACAATTCCAACCAACAATTTCCCAGTCTTTGCGTCCTTCACCATTTTTCTCTGGCTCTAGCTGCAATATATTTCATACTTTGTTAATTCCCACATAAATCTCAACTGACAAAGTCTCGTTCCCCTCAGCCTACACAACCCAAGGAAGTGTACCCCCTTCTCTGCACTGTAGTCCCTCAGGATGTACCACTTCCTTTCCATGGTTCCAACACAAGGTCGGACATGAAGTCTCTGATTTGTGGCTACAGGAAATTTATCTGTGATAATGGAAACTCAAACTATCAAATAGTTGCCATTGTGCCTCTTGGAAAATATCTTGACACAACTCTCATGGAAAGAAAATACACATTCATGACACACAATATCATGCAATTTCCCATATCATTCAAAACATAACACAATCAACTTAACCATACATAGAGATGACTAAATAGACATACCAAAGCATTCATTTCCATAAAAAAATAGATGCAGAGGCATCATTCAAGCGCAAAAATAAATAGTGAATAAAGGAGAACTTAAAATGCACTGAACAACAATCAACCCATTCTTCAACACAATTAACACAATGATTACAATAACTTATTCATATGTTTTTTGCTATATTTCATGAGAATCCACAACAAGAATTCATCTCATCATTCTATTCCTGACACACCCTTATGATCCCAAGCACCATGTCATATGCATTCTTTATTTACCTCCCACTTTCCATCCTCACTCTCCAGGCTTAGGAATCCCCTTCACTACTGCATAGTCCCTCAGGAGATCCATCATTTTCCAAGGTGTTCTTGCGCAAGGGGAGCACCAAATCACTACCTAAATTTTAGTGGATATTTATAACTTGCGGCAATCATAAGGTCCCATTGTCGTAACAACAACCTAATTTCTGATCTTTCTAGCTTTAATATCCATCATCACATCTATATCACACACATACAATCATCATGAGATATCATCATAGAAATTTTATATATTAATTTCCAAATTTGCTTTTCATACAGAGAACTAAGTTTCCCAAGCATGAGATTTATTCTCAAGATCTTTGTCTCTTACAACAATAGGAATTTTTCTTCCTTATGGGCTTACACTACTTCCATATCCAATACCATTCTTCCTGCAATCTCCTCAATTTTATTGCATCCAAAAATATTGTTAGCATTGATGCACATTTTCAGGAGTTCATGAAATGATCACATAATTATAATTTACCATAAATTCAATCATTTCCATCCATTATTCACATTAAAAATGGAATTCAACAATTAATAATATTATCTATAATGAAACTATCATTCACTATACATGAATTATCAACATACCAATCTTTTCATAATGCAATCAAACTTTACTAATAAATAAAACCAATGTGCCAATAATCGTGGCCACATCCACACAATGCATCTTTGCATTGAATCTGAAATATCCTATGTTCATGTCATGTATTCCACCATGTGAGTTTAAAGTTATGGTCCATGCCTCAACACATCATCCAAACTCTTCCCCAATCGCTTCCTCGATTATTTGGATACCTTCCTCTTCAACCCATACACAACACTAGGAATATAATTATCTTAGTGTTCTCTCATGTTGGAAAAGAGGTAGCATCCAAAACATTAGTTATATAGGGGAAGATCATTATGCACTTTTATGGCACTATAAAATTTCCATTTCCAACTACATCATGGCCTCACACATGGCCATATCCCATGGAATTCATTGGTACAACATGAGTAGTGTCTATTGACTTGACTTGGTTATGATCTCATAACCAATATAACATAATATGCAAGTAAATTTGTCATAAATTCATTCAAGAAATAAATATCATTTTTATACTCAAATCCTCCTACCTTTACATCAATTGAAATATTTGAACTTTAACTGATGGAATTGTTACCTCAATTCCATTCTACATTTATGCATCATAAGCAACCTCAAATGCATACCTGCATGGATTGTTATTACATTACTTGATGCTACCTAATTGACTGAAACTTTGTAGAAGCTCACAGGCTCCCTTCACCAACCTCTTGATCAAAATTCCCACCATCTTCATTTGTCTTCATATGGGTGGCTACCATAAGAAACAATATCATCATCGTTTTTAGCCATTCTATAATAATTTTTTTCTTGGATACACAATCCATCATTAGCTTTATTCAAATATCATAGCATCATATATATATATATATATATATATATATATATATATATATATAATACTCTCGGTCTACAATAATTCCATAGACATGTTCAGGCATGTTCATATGTACAAATGAATATCAATATGCACCAAGCATTTGATATTTCATGCCTATTTCATGCACATGCATTCTATATTTATTTTATGCATCATGCATCAATTCTATCATGCACTCAGGTGCATATTTATTTCAAATTTATTTATATATTTAGATTTTTTGTTGTATATGGATATCCTTGAATTCCTATAGAACCTCACTTCCCTGTGCACTACCATTCTACTCAATTTTGCATCAATGCCCCCTATTTTAAGCCTCGTAACCAAGCCCACTTGGCTATTATACATTTTCATCCATTAGTGCTACCAATCCACAACCGCTTCCTTTTTGAAGACAAAACCTATCTCAACATATTTTGGCTATAATTCTCAATATTCATAGTGTTGTAACATACACTACTTCAGTTGAAAATTAGAACTAAAATCTAATTAACCATTCCCCATTTCCTTGACCCAACCAGTCTTGAAATACCATGATCGTTGATTGGCATTTTAACATTCTAAAATATTCTTTTATGCCATCTTTCTAATACTCTTTTCCATCCATGTCTTTGATCAATTTTAAATACCTCTCTTCACTTCATTTAGTGATTCACTTTGAAGCACTACTTGGCCACTCAATACCACTCTTCTCCAAAAGGAGTGTTACACATCCTTCATTTGCACATGTACCCTACTTTTATTGTGCACTCTAATAGTAGAGGCAACTTTCTTGCTTTGGGGTACTTTCAGACAAAAGTTGTTAGATCATACCCAACAATTACTTCTTCATGCATTCCCATACTTGCACATATATATGACTCATCCACTCCATGAGTCACACCTCATCTCATGATATACTTTTTCCTTCTCTTGTAGCAATCTTTGTAGTCTTCACTACATTTCTACCTTCAAGGCTATGGAATATTTCCTTGCCTTTCTATCCCAATTAGTGACATTATTTACTTATGGGATTCATGTCTCAAGTGAGAATATCTATTGATTCCCCTTTGCATTCCATTTAGACTCTGTAGCAGTTTAATATTGATCTTCCTCTGCTTTTCCTGAGTCCCTTGTCAACTGTGCATCACCTGCACTTCCATTTGCATCTCTTTGATGCTTCATCCAATCATACAATCTTGAATTGCTTCCATATCTAATGGAACTTGTGATTAATCTAGGATAGACCTACACAATCCTCAATTGTAGAATCTTATCCTTTTTCTAGAAATCCATTCACAAAACACTCTCTTGGAGTGTTTCTCTATTGATTAGCAATGCCCTGTTAACAATCTCAACCACTTTTTTCCCATTATTAGGTTGTTTCACTTCAAGTGTTTCTATATACTTATGCATAGGCACTATCATGGGTTTCAATACTCTTACTTACCCAACTATTATCTCTGGAACTCATTTCTATCGTCTGGGAGAGTTTCTCTAGACTTTAACATTATTTGGAAAAATCTTCACATTGAGTAGTTACACGGTTCATGGAATTCAATTCCACTTTTCCCTGTAAATTTATGGAGAAACATGATTCTCCCTTGGACAACTTAGTATTTATATCATGTTTTATTTTTTATTACCTTTCCAATGACCATACTCATGCTTCAATCTGATTTACAAGCCCAAAGTTATGTTTTCCTGAAAATCCATTCTACTCAATGGTGTCCTTCAAGTCCACCAGAAACCTTCCTTCTAATTCCTTGAGAAAATTTCATATCAAAACTAAATTATAAGTGGATATATGGATTATCCCATCCACTATCTTTCCAATGACTACATTCTTTCTTTATTTTGAGCATTGCACAGAAAGTTATAGGCAATTGAATATTGTCAATTTACCCCTTTTGTCCACCTTTCTCCCAAGTGAAAAATAATCTCGAATACCAACTTTTCCCACTTACAAAGGTAAATCTATCACAAAGAAATGAAAATTTCCTATTTGAAATATATAATACTACTAACACTGAGTTCATATAAACTCTCAGGTTGTCAAATTGATGCTCTAGTCAAAATTTGCAACAATCTGGAAATGACAACGTTGCCCCTTTGAACTTTCTTCTAGCTTAGCAATTTAATCCTTATTGATGCATCCATAATCAATTCCCTTGGGATTTTAGCAGGATATCAATTATGTATTCCCATTAATACCTTCCTATTGATATTTCACAACTTCACCCTTAATCGGTCTCTGAATTGTTACTTACAGGTCACACAAGTTTTGACTATTTTACTTTTTTAGCCATGTATGCTACAAGTGTCTTCTTTCTCTTCTTGTACATTTTTGTGTGTCTAGATTCCAAATATGGCTCCATAACTGTCTTCTATGTTTCATAATATTCTATAGAATGCTCATGTTCCCAAAAAAATCTTTTTAGCTAGGATTTATGCTCTTCATAACTAAAGTGATGTTGAAATGTTACCTTAACTATTTCAGCTGTAACTTTCTAAAACGAACTTCATTTTGTGAATTGATTAGGCTGTTGGAATTCTCTCTCTGATTTATTTATTTTATCTATTGAGTTATATTGTACCTTTATACACTCTTTTCTTGTGGGTTTTCATCTCCCAAAACATCGTTTATGGCCTCAAAATCGCCCCGCAAGTTAATGACCTTTAAAAACATGAAAAATTGATAGACAAATGATTGTTTTTCTATTATAACAATGCTTTAAATATGAGTCATCGATCTCAAATCGGGTGAAAAATTAGTCGTTGATCCACCAATCCCTTCCAAAACCCCACAGATCAATTTACATCATTGATCGAAAACTCGAAGCAATCTAGCCAATTGATTTTCGACACTACCTGGACGATCGAAAATCATATATATTTTTTGTAAACCATGTTGTTTATGGACCTCCCTGATGTTCGATCATCGACCATTGGCCAACAGTGATTTCTCTTGGAAAACTAAACTACTCACAAATATCCCCGATGCTTGAGCACCGACCATCGTTCATCGAATAATTCTCTTGGAAGACCAATATTGCTCATGAAATTAGTTGAACCATAACCATTGACGATCAACCGTCTCTTTGCTGACATGGAAACTATGTTGACATGGAATGACACATAGATTCAGATATGGCATGACATGTCATCCTAAGGCATCAACTTGGCTAGCATGGCATGAAACATGGATGTTGATGTGGCATGACATATGGATGTTGATGGGGTGTAACACATCATCATCCTCTTTTCTCTCATCAACAATCGACAAATTCTCTTGGAAGACTTAAAACAATCCACTAAATCTATCAATGTTCGATCATTGGCCATTGGTGATCAAAGAATTAAATTAGATGAATGAACACTTCCACCAACTTCTACCAATCCCTAATCATCGTCCATCGACAATCGAAGATTCCCTTTGGATGCATGAAACCTTCACCAAATTATTTCCATCCCTGACCATTGACCATTGATAAATTTTGTTGGTGAACTTCGACACTTAGAAATTTTGGCCAAATGTTCTGACAAATTTGGGCCATTGATATTATGTTCAAATAAATCTCATCTGTTGATTCTGTTCCAACCTCCCAATGATTGAAAATGAATCCATACCGTCAATCTGTCTCCTTTTCCCGACCACCTAAAAAAATATCAATTGTCAATCTAAAAACCTTTCCAAACTTAGAAAATATTATAAATTTTAAATTTATCACAATGAATCTAGGTTGTTGATCTCAATATCAAGTGAAATCTCGGTCGTTAATTCTATGAACTCTCTTGGTTCCAATGACCTCCATTAAAAGGTGAATTTCTACCCCATGGGTCGAATTTAACTCTTTAATCTACACGATTGATTCCATTAAACATCTTAGACATTTATGAGGCAACTGAATCTCGAATTGTCCCACGAATTTGGGGATTTTCACTATGGCTCTCCACCATTTTTTTCTTTAAATTTTCTGAGACCAAATTCTGTAATAGTGAATTTTCCCAAATTCACACTTGTTCTTGGCCCATGCGGGTCTAGTGTTGAACTAGAAGCTTTGATAAGATATTGTAACATACCTAGACTCTAGTTGAATAACATTACGAGAATAATACACATTAAATCATAATATTTTATACTAATTAATTTCTTGTAGCTTACTAGCTATAGATCACACATAAATTTAACCAGTTGATTGATACCACGATTCTAAATGTATCTAGAAGCATATATTAGAACATGAATGCATCTGTTCAACCAAACAAAAAACACACATCATTCATATAAACCATTTTCACAACGAAATAAACATAATAACATAATAGAGAACTTATCTGTAAGCACAATAACCAATTGGCTACATACGAAGCATGAACCTCCCATCCATAGGCGTTTTTGTTGATTTCCTCTAAACAACATGCCACCCTCGAGTTGAGTCTATGTTTCCACAAGTAGATCTAGTCCTTCTAGTTGTCCACTCTCCACATAGAGTAACCCTAAAACCTAGGTTCCAAATTTGTTTCCTACAACCTGCACAATCCAAGGAATGGGATCCCCCTTCACTAAACACATTCCCTCATGCCTTCCCACTTCCCTGTAGATCTCTAGTGCATCTAGTTGACCATAAATCCTCCCAGCTACTCCAGAAGTGATCATAACATCTTTCACAAGGCTCTTGAGCCATTTTCTCGACATAAAAATGCTCTACAAGCTTACAACCCAATTTACAGGAACACACGCCTCTTTCTCAACACAAAACATAGCCAAACTATGGTTTCCTTCAAGAACAACATGGTTGGTTCTCTTCCTAACACTCAACTCTTCTCTTGCTTTCCAAAAACTATATGTAAAAATTGTCTCTCATCTCCATACAAATTTTCGTCTTCTTCCTTGCTTGTTTGACTCTCACTCTTCCCAAAGATGATTGTACCTCAGCCCATGCTCCCTAATAGCTATGGGATGTGGCTCTTCACACCCACCCTCTTACATAATTTTATTGATTGGATTTGGGAATTCTCAACAACAATTTACAAGGTTATACATAATGGTAATAATTTTAGGAATGTGGGTTGGATTAATACACATGAATAATTCCCCCTTGGATCCATCTCTCTTGTGGAATCATATCCCCCTCATCATTCTTGATTCATTTTGTATTACAACCAACGATTAATATTTTATTAATTATTTCAATGCTCATAATATACCATTCAACCTCCAACCACATTAAACCAATATGAGATCTTCACCCCAATACATCGGCTCACCAGCCTAAATCACATTTATACAGTTACATTATAAATTATGGGGATTAAAACTAGGGATTGTACACACTAGTTGAGTCACTCAAATGGAACATTACTTCTCCTTGAATGGAACTAGTGATGAGTTGGCCAAACTTCATTATGGTGTCCTCTATATGGATCCTCAATGCTATAAATGGTGGCAATGGCATAAAAATCACACCAAGGTTATGTTGCTTGGAAAAAGTTTGTGGTTGAACTTTATGAACACTTTGACATCAACACACACCATCTGGGCCATTTGACCAAATTGAAATAGTTTGGTACTATGGAATACTTTATCACTACATTTGAGTACTTGGATTTCAAAAAGAAGGGCATGTTTGATGCCTTCTTCAAGGAATGCTTCATCAGTGGCCTAAATGATGAAATACGAGCCCAAGTCCTCATGGATCACTCCCATACTTAGTTGGAAGATACTCTACTTGACTATTGATTCAATTATATGCATAATATTACCAAACATAAATTATCAACCGAGATTCATAATCAATAGAGTCGATGCACTATATGTGCTGATAACAGATAGGTTCCTATGTCTGATGAGTATATCTTAATCAAGAAACAATTAGTAACATAACACTCTATTTCACACCTTTCAAATAACACTCCACACATGCAATTCAAAATCCAGAAAGAAAAATTTATCAATAAATGTATAACTCATAATTCTTGTTTAGGAGATAGATCTTCTCATTATAGGCTCATGAAATGAAGAAATGAACTTAATATCTTGTTCCCTATAACAATTGAAAATAATAATCAACAATTCACTCTTAAACAAAAATCAATCATAACTCTATTCACTCCAATAAAAAATTCTTTAGTACAGAAAACAACCAACATCATCGATAGACTTCATTATATGGAACATGAAGGTGAGAGATGAAGTCTTATGGTTCCTATACCTACTAAGAACACCACAATTATAAACTCAAAACAATAACATTCGCTTGCTTAACAATCCCACACATCAAACTCTTATCAATCTGCAAAAATGGAAATGAAAGTATTTACTATGTTGGTTGTGTAACCATTTACTCACACTGATTCAAAATCAAACAACTCTATATTGAACTTAAAATTCATTTAAAGTCATTTACAACACACAACTATTAAATGTTCACACTCACACAAAAATCCATAATTATAATTACAAATAAAATACAATGAAGCTTACCTTTATTGGGTTGGTGGGCCCTTTACATACCAACAAGGAAGCTTAAGAAAGACTTACAGAGAATAATATTTGATCATACACATGAAATCCATGAATTGCAACTTATCTCATTACTTCAGAAAAACAAAGTACAATCAATAGTTTTCAAAAACCAATCCTACAACATAACTTTTCTTCTCTTCAAGAACCAATCTTACACCATAACAATTCCTCCCTTTACTCAGACCTATGAGGTCTTATTTATACATAAAATCCATGGAGGAATGGATGAAACTGAATCCCCAAACTAAGAAAACAATTTTTTCAATTTTAGGATAAATCCCAAAAATCTGTGTTTTTTTATCAATATGGGCAGATTTGAGTTAGGGCTCCACCCATATTTACCAAACCAATTCTAATTTTGAAAAACTGCCTGCGTTATACTCAATTTTCCATATTCTAGACAAAACTCACATCTTCGAATTTCTAGATCTGATACCATATGCATGGAAATCGAGGCGCAAGTTGGCAGTTTGAGATTTTTGCTATTTTTGGCAGAATCATTCCCCCTGAGATGGAGGTACACACGTGCGATATGGGTGAATTCTGACCCACATGCCCGCATTTAAACATCATTCTGGACAAAACCCATGTGCCTGATTTTCTTCTAGAAACATTCAAAAATTCTGAATTATGTCTAGTACTGGATTAGAACAGTTAGTACTGGATTAGAATAGTTAGTACCAGAATCCTGTTGGAAGGCGTTTATTACCAGATGAACACATTCACAACTATGGGTACCATACCAATGCGATGGTAGTACCGGATGGCTCTAGTACCGAAATAGGCACAATCTGGTACCATAAGAGGTGGAGAGAGAGTTGGTACTAGATGGAGCACAAAGATGGTACTGGATGGAGCTGGTACCAGAAGAGGTGGAGAGATGGTATCGGATGAAGCGCAGAGATGGTACCGGATGAAGGTGGTACCGGAAGAGGGGGAGAGCTAGTATCGAAATAGGTGGAGCCTTGGTACCAGAATAGACTGGGTATCAGAATAGGTGGAACCTTGGTACCATAATAGACTGGGTACCAAATCATGCCATAGTTGCAGTATCGGATCATTCTATAGTTGTAGTACCAGAATAGTGAGGTACCAGATCAAGCTGCTTAAGAGTCAAAGTGATTAGGATAATACATAATCAAGCATTTAATTGAATTAACTCAAGAAAACTAAACAAATGATGTAAGGTAGCTAGAGAGGTAGTAGGGGGGCCCAGAGGGCCCATAGTGATAATAGTGGAGGTCATTCAATGTAAGGTGGACTAGGTCCACTATATTATTAAATAAGGCCCACTATGGTAGTTAGATATAATAAATGTAAG